>JARQZK010000797.1:347500-407500 GCA_030704885.1 Cynegetis impunctata | reverse complement strand
TCTATAATTCACTTTTTGCAATGTGAATGCAGATTTCGCGTCGATGAGTGCATAAATCAGCTCCCTTAGAAAATAGCTTGATAATTTTTAAATTATTGAAGAATTCTCCTTGTTTACTTTATGTATGATATAATTCACTTTATATATGAGTAGAACAGATGAGTGCATACCCCTATGAGTGGAGGTCATAATCAAACAGAGACTGAGATTGAGATATATTTCTAATGAAGTTAATTGTAAATACTCCTTCCTGATTTTGTCACATCATGAGAACCATGGGGCTCAAAAAATTATTGTTGATTGATATTTCGCACATGTTTCAATATTTATTCAACGAAAAGTTATAAACTTATATAATTAAAAAAGAAATTTATTGAATAGAAATTATTGATCTCAGCAGTATTGATAACTCAGGCAGATGAATTATCAGTCTCTTTCCCTAGTAAAAATCATAACAGTAATTCTGAGGTCTATATAAAACAGATTCATCTGTAGGAAATCGCAGAAAAAAATAATGGTTTTGAAATTCTGATAAAGTTTTCAACATTTCATATAATTTAATCAACTAAAATGATACAATTACATGGAGATACATATATGTTTTCAACATTGAAGCTTCTGCATTTCTACTTCAAAATCAGCATATCATATCTGAACGACAATTGTTTCGAGCTCGATACATCTCACCAGCGTGGGTATAACTGTATATATCGTAGTTCGTAGAGTTTTTATTTTTCTAATTATTTGATGTTTCTCGAGTACAAAATAAATTGATTCAGTACATTGGTGATGTGCTAGGAGCTTATTAATTCAACCAACAAGAAAAATTCGAACTCTTGACAAGACGGTATTCCCAAGTAACATTTTCACAAATATACTTACACCTCTGGTTGTTTTATTTCTTCAGTAACGACTGTAACAGCTGACCAACCATCGTATGCCCAAAGACCACTATAAAACGCCAGCGCTATGTTTTTAGGAGATGTTGTTGTTCCTTCAAATCCTTGGTCCAAATTTTTTGTATTACCTACAATTAGTTTGAAATTTACTATTCAAGTGAATAGAAGGTATAAATCCAAAACTCCCCAAATGTTGGATCATCACAAAATTAATTTAACTTCGAAAGGGTATTGTAAAAAGAGAATGAAAAAAAAATTCAGAATTAATTCAATTCAAATACATAATATTATATATAGTCTTACAGGTATATTCAAAATCAAATCAGAAGTAAATAAAATCCGGACACCCTACTGCGTAGCACTAGGAATGATAATATCCCTCGGCGCATGTGCATGTCGTCAATATTTTTTGATTGTATTATATCAATTAAAAAACTACACATTAAATGCTATAATTTTTTTCATTATTGTAAAAATCGGTTTAGGTTTAAGATTTATAGCTAGCACCACATGTCTATGGACAAAAAAATCTAAAAAACGCTATAATTTTTTTATTCTTCGTGGGGAAAATTTTTGAAAACACTTTTCTTATGAAATAATATGTGTTTTATCGATATCCGTTGGAATTTTTGAAATCGGACCAGCTACTAACTTTTTGTCGTCAGACTTAGCTTCGCCTCGGGGTAATAATATTTTAGGTTTTTAGGATGTCTTTTCTTCTGTATGGTAAGTTTGTATCTAAGTAGAAATGAACTAATACTTCTTTCTAGAATATTATGCAATTATATACCTACTTTATATCAAATAACATTGAAGTGAAATTAAGGTTAAAGCTTACTTGGGAGACCTAATATAATCTTAATTGCTAAGTTAGTTTCAACTTGATCATTGAAGATGTAATTTCTCGTAGATGGCATTGGCGTTCGTTAAACACCAAAGTATCATACTGTGTATAAATTATTTCATTACAAATGACTACGCAGCAGTAATGACCGAACTAGTTAGTTGAATGTTTAGGCTCGCTTTCTTGAATTCGGGAGGTCCCGGGTTCAAACACCGGGGTCGACTGGTCTGTCATAAGTTTTTTTTCTGAGGTTTAGTTATGGCATAGGGAATTCATTGCTTTCAAACGTGAATGTTGGGTCAGTATGCAATCCTTTGAACCCCACCTCATCTTCTCTTATCCATAAATTATGCGGTCTCTCCTATCTTCAATGCACTTGAATATAGAAGTGAAAATCCTATGTTCTAGCTACAAAAATTCCTCCCCATAACACAAGTAGTCACTATCTTAAGGGAGAAAAGCAAAACATGGCCACTCCGTTTTTCTTTTCTTCCCTTCATCACCACCATGCAAAAACTCATGAACTGGGTTGTTGTTGAAAACTTTTTTTAATTGTAATATAATTTTCTGTTTATTTTAGTACATTCATAACAACCTAATTTGATAATTGAGTTGGGTGGCGCGTCAATCCAACAACCAAGAGTTTTGTACCGACCCAATCACACTGTTTCTTACCTTTAGCAACTTCGAAAATACCTCCTACTATCACAATAAGACCTGCGAAAATTTTAAAAACTCCAAATATATTTTGGACTTTCACGTACAACTTCACACTCATCACATTGATGTACGTTATAATACCTGAAATAAAAATTGTATATTAATTATCTCAATAGGTTTCAGGAAAAACAAATTTTCACATAATGAATAATCTTCTTGATTTTATTCACACCAATGTTTGTAGAGTATAATGAGAGTTGGTAGTTGAAAATATATTCAAATAATAATTATTGAGCTTTGTATAATATATATGTCCTAAGCTTCGGTAATATATTGATAATCAAATCATAAAAATATATACTAGGTGATCATAGTCATACATTACATAAAGTGAACAAGGAAAATTCTTCAACCCCCCCTTCCGAAATCCCGAAATTTACCTAGTAGTATAAATTAATACTAGGTTTAAAAAGTGCAATTTTTATAAAATACACAACACAACAGAGGATCCATCAACATATTTTACATCTTTGTGCATTGCAAGGATACTAATATTTAGAATGAATTTACTAAGCCAGGGAACTCCAAACTACGGCCCGAGGGCCACATTCGGCCCGCGGACAGATTTTGTCCGGTCCGCGGAGAGCTAGCATACTTGCAAACTCCTTTCAGAGCACAGATTTTCTATAGCAAATTAAATTTAGTTTACTGAAGTATTCTAATTTTATGTTGAATAATTATTAATATGACATCTACATTTGTTGTAGGCTTATTGTTATTGTTTTTGTGATAAGTTGGATAAAGAAACACAGAATTGTAATAAGTAAAGACATGTATAATATGCAGAAAATTTAACTTCAGTATATAATAACTAACAAATTATTGAAATGAATCCAACTAACATTTTATACATTTTAAATAAAAACATAACTTATAACAAGCAGTATGACATATGAAATACTAATGAGATTTATGTAATTGAGATTTTCCACTGACAATAGTTTGTAGTTGTGGACTAATTTCACTTGTACCAATTATTAAAAGAGATTTAAGATGCTCATCAGTTAATTTAGATCTGTAAACATTTTTTGTGTACTTCATTTTGGGGAAGGTCTTCTCACACAAATAAGTAGTACCAAAAACAGAAAACAGCCCACGAGCAAATTTATGCAAGTTATCAAATTGTGTCAGTGGAAGACTTATAAAATTCCAATAAAGATGAGTTTTGATATTTATTCTTAATTATATCACTGCACTGTAGATCAATCATTTCCATTTGAAGTTCCGGGGCTAGGGTTTCAATGTCAGTATCAAAAGGATTCTGAAAAATCTTAATTTGATTCGCAATGGCATCAAAGTCCGAGAAACGAGTATAAAAATTTATTTTCAAAGCACTCAAAGTTTCGATTGCAAAATCGATAGGAAACTCAGTCTCAGTGGTGTGGCTGAATATTTCACATGTTTCAAAATGTGAAAAACATTTACTTCGTAGTTGTGATTGAAACAGTATCAATTTCTTCCGGAATGATTTGATATTAGTGTATAAATCAGGAAGATGCTGGTTTTCTCCTTGCAATCTCAAATTCAGTTCGCTCACATGTTTTGTCAACTCAACATAGAATGCTAACTTCCACAGCCATGCATTGTTTTGTAATTCAGTAAGAGGGCGATGCTTTTCATTCAAAAAACTTTCGATCACTGCTCGAAGTTCAAAAAAGCGCTGAAGGACTTTCCCACAACTAAGCCAACGTACGGCAGTATGATAAGGTAAGTCATTTTCTCCAATCTCTTCAATAAATTGTCGGAATTGTCGGTGATTCAGCCAAAAAGATCTGATGAAATTAACAGTTGATATAACTGGTTTCAGAACTTCAGACATATCCAAACATTTTCCGCACAAAGACTGTTGATGAATGATACAATGTAAGACTAATGGTTTTGAACCACCGTCATTTTCTACAGCCTTTGACACAAGAGCGACCACTCCTTTATCTTTCCCACTCATGTTTTTGCCTCCATCAGTTGTAATACATTTCAAGTTTCTCCATCGAAGGTTCTTTTGATTAATGGCCATTTCAACTCCTTTAATAATATCTGTGCCAGTAGTTGTGCCATGAATACTATTACATATCAAGAAGTTCTTCATGCACTTCATAGCTTTTATCTACTCCTCGAATATAAATCAACACCTGAGCAGTATCTGACACATCCGTTGACTCATCCAAGGCCAAAGAAAACCACTCAACATGTCCATTTTTGTCGAACAGTTGAGAGGATATATTTTCAGCGATGTTTTCTACCCTTCGAGCCACAGTATTTGCTGACATACTGACAGTTTTTAATAAATTTACCTTTTCAGGGCATATTTCTTCGGCTACTGCAGTTATGCATTCTTTGATCATTTCTCCATAGGTGAATGGTTTTCCACGTTTTGCAATGTCCAGAGCCACACGAAAGCTGGCACGAGTTGCAGCCTCTTGTTCAGTTTTGAGTTTTGTAAATGAAGATTGCTGCGATTTCAATCCGCGCTTCATAGCTTCGAATTTTTCTGTCCGCAAACTTCCTGTATATTTTGAGTAATTTTGAAAATGTTTTGTTTCATAATGACGTTTAATGTTATATTCCTTGAGAACGGCTATGCTTTCATTGCAAATCAAACATAGCGCTTTGTTACTGGACTCAATTACGAAATACTGAATGTTCCACTGATCTTTGAATTTTCTGCATTCACTATCAATTTTTCGCTTCTTTTCCATACTACTAAATCACACACAAAAGCAACAATTCAAATCAAAATACTGTTACAAAGATGTTTTAAACTTAAACACGCACAAACGCGTTTTAAGGAGGTACGCACTATTTTATTTCACAACAGTGTCATAGGAACTGACTTGTGGTTAGGGAACGTACCCAAACTACGTGACCTACTTTTTACAACTTTTTATCACCTCCCCCCCCCCCCCGTGACCACCCGTAGTATATTCCAAGCCCCCCTCCCTCCCCCTCTAGTTTTCACGTAGTAATTCATAAATATTTTATTTTCTTGTAGAAAAAAATTATTTGGCTCATATTTGTCTCTATTAATACAACGGTTGCGGCGTGACGATAAGAGTGCGTAAAAAAGTGGGCAAGTTTCGATGTTCGTATGGGGTATCTCGGTAACTATAGGAGATACAAAAAAATGGAGGGCGCATTTTTGATCTCTTTTTTCGAGTTAAATTTAATGGCGAAAACCAAAATATGAAAGTGTGCATATCATGGTTGTTTGTGAAATTACGAGACATTCTTAAGGCACTTTTTTTCTGTATAATCTAGAGATTTACATCTAATTTTATAAGACATTATAACTATAGGAAAATAATACAAACTACAATAAATGTTGTGAAGAACTGATGTTCTTTATGGTTGATACATAAATGCATATATACAATATCAATATTTGAAATGTAATTCACATTCTATAAAACTTTGTCTATGTTCATTTATATTGTTACTGGTTTTCTTATATAATTATCTTTTATATATCCTCAAAAGAAAAAATCCAGTGGTGTCAGGTGATTGTGGTGGCGACCTCACTGGAATATTATTCATCATCCATTTATTTTCAAAATTAGTATTAAACAATTCTGAAATGGTACTTATATTATGATGGTGAACCATCACGTTGGAAGAACTGATTTTGTGTATCAACTAAGGGTGGATTGTCCATAAATTCCTCAATAATTTACTGATTCAAAATTTCGTAGTACCGTTGGTTATTCAAATTTTCTTGATATACATGATACGTTAAAACACGACAGCCACGTAAATTTTATACTTTGTGAATTCAGTTTCAAATATTCATATTCATAATGCAGTTCAGAATGTTATAAAGAGATGTCATTTATGTATCAACCACAATGAACATAAGCTTGAACATTTATTGTAATTTGTATCTATTATTGTTTACAATTGTAATGTCTTATAAAACAAATTATGTAAATATCTAATATTTTGGTCTTGGCTTGTTGAATGATTCACAATTAATTAGATATTCTTTTAATCAGTTGAAAATAGATTTATTAGGTTATCTTTCGAAGAGGTACATATAAAAACGCAAAAGGTAATGAACTAAAATATTCTTTCTATTGAAGCCTTACACATCAAAAGCAACCTGAAATATTATACATCGATAGAAAGGGAAAAAAATCCGATTCAACCAAACCACAGCCAACCATTATTCCCATTTGAAAAAATACATTTCTACCACTGTTTTATACAGAAAAAAGTGCCTAAAGAATGTAAAAGTTATTATCTCGTAACTTCATAACAATCATGATATGCACACTTGTCTTAAAGTGGAAAAATGAAATTTTTGTTTATAACTCGAAAACTAAAGAAGACAGCTAATTTTGGGTTTCGCCAGTGAATTTGTCTCGACAAAAGAGATTGAGTATGCGCCCCCCATTTTTTTTACCTTCTATAGTTACTGAGATACTCCATACAAACATCGAAAATGTTCTACCCTGTACATACCTATAATTTACAGTTGAAAAAAATATTATCAAGAAGAAAAACATATGTACCAGGAACTTAATTTACTAAAACAAAAGTATTTCATGTTCAACGAACATGTTTCCAGAGGACATTGACTACGTGACAAAAACCTAACACCTACCCCCGCCCCTGTGACCAATCGTAGTATTTTGAAGACCCCCTCCCCCCCTGAACGGGTCACGTAGTTTGGGTATGTTCCCTTACTTGGATCTATTAATTTTGATAAGGACCGGAATTTCTTCCATTTGCCTCTTCATCTCGATTTGCCCTTTTTCTACTGTTGTTCGTGTCTTTCGACAGTCTTCATTGTGTCTTTCGACCGTTTTCTTTTGTTCCCAGGATCCATGAGGTATCGCAATGTTGCTTCATTCGTTACATAGTTATGGACCTGGCTATCTCTGGACACAATTCGTTACGTAGATGCCGAGGGTTTAGGATATCCCTGCTGACGGATACCGTTTACACCGCCTAACCAGGGAGTCACCTTCGACAACGGCACCATCCGTTGATTCACATGATGAGCGCCGCCCACTTTCAGCCGGTCCGAACATCTTCTTCCTGACGGATGCCTGTTACACCGCCTAGTCAAGTCGACCCCTCGCCATCTGCTTGCCAACGCCGCTCGCCGTCGAATGCCGACTTGTGGTTCAAAAAAAAAAAAAAGGAAACACACGTGTGTCAGGGAGGCGGGCAGCTTGAGTTTGGGATTAACTCCTTCAGCCAGATCAGAGGATACACTTGTATGTACAAGTGCATTAAGGATAGGTGAGACCACGGTTTGTAGAATAATACGGTTGCCTCGTAACTTTTAACCAATCATGACACGGCCAGTCGTGACGTCACAAGTATGCTGTTGGCAAATTCCCAGCATTTCAAGTGTAATGAAAATAATGTTTTTAATAATTACAGGCCAAGTTTATTAAAATCGAGACAAAGGACAATGAATGATAACTGAAAGTATATTTTCCATTAAAATATTAAAACTTAAACGAAGGCGGTATTATATGAATTACACGATGAATGTTTATTTGTACCTATATTATAGTTATTTTGGGTCTTGAATAAGACGAAGTATTACGACAAAATGTATTTATATCAAAATACAAACACAACAAAGAAAAAATGGTTTAAAATTTATTAACACACCTAAGTAATAATTGAATTGTATATGTATATTATTTATATAGAATAATAGATTATGTTACAGTTTTTCTAATTTTTTTATAAAATCTTCTAGCTTCATCGGTGTCACGTTTTCTTTTATTCAATGAAAGTTCTTCAGATTTCTTTGAATTGAGGTATTTTATCCTGATAAATACTCTCTGTCGAACAAATGAATTAATTAATTTTTTGGCAATAAGTGGTTCTTTTTTACATATAAAATTAGTTGTACGTTTTACAATTTTTGTTTTAATTTTGAATTGATCATTATTTACTTTAACGAACCACTCATCCAAACGTTCAACATCACTTTGCCAAGAAGATGAGGGCCCAGTTAAGCCACCAAACGAAAGGCTTTGTACCCATGATGGCATTGCATTGCATAAGAATGAAGGTTCGTTTTTCCTCTTTCAACTTCATTCTCTTACTTCTTTCACTAATAATCTGTTCAGGAGCCAATGGAAGATTAAGTGATGGAATAGCTAAAATATAAACAATAAAACACTCATTTTTTTCGGGCAAGATTTCATTGACAACTTACCTGTTTCTTTGAGTCTTTTTGGCAATTTATTTGTTATCTGAGCTTCAATCATGTCTTCATATTGATCCAGCGCAAAATGTTTACTGCAGACACGTTTATTTTTTGGATCAAAGGGGCCATTTCTTCGACCAAGACGAACCCATTGTTTTAAAAACTTATTTTTGGGGGAAAGTAAAAAATCTTATTAATTCCCCTTCCTTTTTCGCCCTTTTACTGTTACTTTTACAAGTAGCTACACTACAAATTGTTCCAGTCATTTCTACAATAGAATATCAAAAAAGCATTTCAAATTATAGAGTAATTTTTTTTTCATTATTACCTGACTCTCCGCGATGAAAGAAATATAGTACTTAGTTGAATTAAATTCAAAATAGTCTATAGATACACTAATAAAAATTATAAATAAAAACAACACGATAACTTCGAAAACTTCAATTTAAACCACAATAATTAACAGTCGGTACAACAAAAGAAAACTACGGAAACTCGTAATATAACGCGTAACGGTCAGCCTCTAGCATACTGGTGACGTAGCCTGTGACGTATTGCCCGCGATGTTGCCGGTAAAGTGAGGTAACCGTATTATTCTACAAACCGTGAGGTGAGACGGGATATTTATGGAACATAGGAAGTGTGGGTAGGGTTCAGAGGATTAATACTGGCCCAGCAATCGCCTTATAAGTTTGCAAGCAGTGACCTACATTACCATGAGGAAACCTCTGAGAAAAACTCATGGCAGACCAGTCGGCCCCGGGGTTTGAACCCGAGACCTCCCAAATACTAGCCAGCGTACCTAACATACTCGACTAACTAGCTTGGTACTTGTGGTTCGCCACTAGCCTTCTTATATATTCAAATTACTGCCATCTAGAAGTGAGTGGAAGATACCAGAACTTTCTCGAACTAACGAGATTATTCTGTACGTGCTATTAGCGCCATCTGTTAGCGATAGAAGGTACTACCTATTTCCGCTTGTGTCCACCAGATGTCGTGTCACGTTACTCCTCATGGCTCGTACTCTACGACTAATCTAGAAATTACAGATAATGACAGGAAAATTAATAATATGCAGTGTTGCCGTGTTGCGGACTTTTTTAAACGTTGCGTACTTTTTCGGACTTTTTTTTTCATCAGTGGACTATTTCACTTTTTACCACCGGCAACAATGATAATATGGTTTTGGCCCTCGGAACTTACTGGAGTAATCAGTATGGCCCTAAGGCTGGAAAGTTTGGAGACCCCTGTTTAATGCAATGATCTGAGAAACATCGGTGTTTTTGTTGAATAAAATTGATTTATGTTCTACGATTAGAGTGAAAAAGTTATTAGAGGGCAATGTATTAATTATGTAGTGCAAATCAAATGTAAATCATTTAATTCATGTAAAATACACTTGCTGACCATAGCCAATTTCTACGACAGATTGTGAACAGTGATAATTCTTCAATAATTTAAAATTATTGAACAAATCCTCCAAGGGAGCTGGATACATGTATTCCTCGACGCGAAATCTGCATTCACAGTGCAGCAGTGAATTATAGAAAATGTCAAGTCACCTCGTCTCAATACTGAATACAGCTTTTCGATCTTATTAGATCTCTTCAGTGCAGCTTACTTGACTAGGAGTGAATCGTCATATTTCTTATTGTTCCCCAATACAAATCGCGGCCTACGTCACTGTAGTAGAGTAGACATCTTAATCATGAAGTATTTGCTGTCTCGACGAGATTCTACATTTTCGGTCTATACAGTGAATTTTTGTTCCTAATATATTTCGCTAGCAGTGCTAGGTAGGGGTTATTATCCATATATAAGCTTGCCATATTTTTGGTGAGTTAAACCGGAAAGCATTAATATGGGATGGCCTTACCATAGGGGGTACCCCAGTAGAGCGGGGTCCTCTCCTGGAAAATTTTTAAAAAATCAGTAGCAAAAAAGTTTTAAGACTTTTTTAATCCTAGCGAGTGACGGGAAGAAGAATCTTGAACTAAATTGTTAGTTCTACACACCACTCAAAAATAAAAAAGGAAATTTTGCTTCTTAAAAATATATATTTATATATTCATTTTCTAGAGATAATTTTTTCTGATCTATCTAGAAAGAAGTGTTAATAAAATTAAATTTAAAATACTTCATAAAATTGTTTAATTGAACAATTACTAAGTATTATTAAGTTCGTTTTTTTTATAAAAATAAAACTTTTTGTCTAACTACAAAAATAGAAACAATTATAAAAACTTCTTTTGTTAAACTAAAAAAAAATTAAAATTAATAAGTTCGCAATCTTAATCTCTGCTTTCAGACTAACCGCACACGTGTCTTTGCTCGATAAAGTGATAGTGTAACCTTTCCTCTAGGTAGCACTCACCCTTCTCATAGTCATATTGTTATAATTGAACTACTTACAGCCATTATTCATTACTTTTAGCAGGTTTTCACTTTGAAAACCTGCTCATTAAAATGGGTGCGATTAGCAAAGTTCGACCTAGGACCAAGATAGTTTTTCGTTTCATGACTTTTTATGATGCTTGGCACCAAAAACTCAATTTCATATATCTCTCTCTCTCTATATATATATATATATATATATATATATATATATATATATATATATATATATATATATATATATATATATATATATATTTTGAAGGAAAGGGTTGAAAGTTTGTAAATAGGTAGTTTCGTATGATATCTTGGATGGGATTGAATAGGGTTGAAAGTTTGTAAATAGGTAGTTTCGTATGATATTTTGGATGGGATTGTTTTTGGTTCGAATTGGTTGGAGGGTTGACCCCCCTGGGGGCAAAATAAATCTTGTTTACACGATAACGGGCGTAATTTTGAAGCAATAGGGTCGAAAGTTTGTAAATAGGTAGTTTCGTATGATATCTTGGATGGGAATGGTTTTGGTTTGAATTGGATGGGAGGTTGCCCCCTGGGGGCACAATAAATCTTGTTTACACGATAACGGACGCAATTTTGAGGCAATAGGGTTGAAAGTTTGTAAATAAGTAGTTTCGTATGATATCTTGGATGGGATTGTTTTTAGTTCGAATTGGTTGGGGGGTTGACCCCCCTGCGGGCAAAATAAATCTTGGTTACACGATAACGGGCGCAATTTTGAAGCAATAAGGTTGAAAGTTTGTAAATAGGTAGTTTCGTATGATATCTTGGATGGGATTGTTTTTGGCTTGAATTGGTTGGGGGTTGACCCCCCCTGGGAGGGGAAATAAATCTTGTTTACACGATGACGGGCGCAATTTTGAAGCAATAAGGTTGAAAGTTTGTAAATAGGTAGTTTTTATGATATCTTGAAAGGGATTGGTTTTGGTTCGAATTGGTTAGGGGGTTGACACCCTGGGGGAAGAAATAAATCTTGTTCACATGATAAAGGGCGTAATTTTGTATGTATTAAGTTTATGTTATATTGTTATATGTTCCTACTTACCTAAAGCAAGTAAACCAACATACTTGATAATCTGTTCATCTTTGATACAAAGAAATTCCATTAAGGGTTGACAGAAATATTCTGCAAATGTTAGAATGATAACAGCGATTTCTGCTGGCCTTATCACAAAAACCATCATCCACGAGTAAATGAACGCTGGTAGATTACCCCAAAATTTATGAAGGGGACCAAACGAGTCCAGAAAGTAGGCATACTCCGCTCCAGATCGTGGTATGACCGTTCCAAGCTCAGCGAATGCTAGAGCACCTAAAGCAATGAGCAAGCAATGAATTATATATTATATTATATATATATATATATATATATATATAATATATATATATATATATATATATATATATAATAGATATATTATATATATATATATATATATATATATATATATATATAATTAATTAGTTTTCCGCACTTATTTCAAATGAAGGGTGTATCCAAACATTTTAGGTTCAGTTACGTAGACATTATGCATTGTCGAAACTTCAAGACTATTGGTTATATTTTCAATTTTCCTGCATAATATCCACCCTAACACACATTTCAAATTAGAGGAGTTAACATAGAGTAAAATACGTTTTCTATATAATATCATACAATAAATCTCAACATAATATATATATATATATATATATATATATATATATATATATATATATATATATATATATATATATACATACATATTCATATAAATATTCACATATACACAAGGCCGTGAAGAGAAGGAGGGTGGGGGTCCCGGGCCGCAACTGAAAGTCGGCTTAAATTGATTAAACTTTAAAATAAAAACACTTGGCTTATAACTAATATTGAAGTTTCGCTTATCACTTGGTGAAACATGATTAAATACTGATATTTAAAATAAAAACACTTGGCTTCAAGTTTCACAAATATATTGAATAAAAATTAACAATTACATTAGTCAACTAGTTTCGGGTTATGGGCCCATTATCAAGACTGAACAAAAAACTACATAACTAGCTAATTTATAATATTGATTGTAGTAGAGGGGAAATTTTGGTATTCAAACTTGTTCATTTACGATGGGGTAATTCCTCTTAATGGCACTACTAATTTCTAAAATTTCCAAACAGGTCGAGACGTTTGCCCTTTTTACCTGGGTGGAGGCATATCGTTTTCTCGAAGTCGATGAAATGGTTAAATTTTATTACAATGCTCTGAGAAACCAGTGGTGTTTTTGTTAAAATAAATTTACTTTTTATGTTCTTCTACGCGAGTGTTGATTTTTCTGCCTGTTTGTCCGATATAAAATGATGGGCATTCATTACAAAAGATTTTGTAAACACCACTGTTTTCTCCAATATTGTTCCTATCCTTGTTATTGACTAAGAGTGACTTTAAATTACGTTTATTTGTACATATGCTTTTAATACCGTTTTGTGATAATCTGTTGATGATTTTATTACTAATTCTTGGAATATAGTTTATTAAATGATATTTTTGTTCGCTTTTTATGACTGGTGAGGGATAAATTGAATTTAGAATATTCTTATGTCGTTTTTTCTTTATCATTTGATCAATCAAGATGTCTTTATAGCCGTTATTTATTGCTTATAATTTTAAAATATTAACTTCTTTAGTAAAATTTTCTTCAGAAAGAGGAATGGCAAAAAGTCTATGTATGAATGAGTGAAATGCACTTAATTTAATTTTAATTGGTTGACTGCTATCATTGTGTATTAGCGTATCTGTAAAAGTAGGTTTTCTGTAGATATTAAATGTAAGAGCATGTTCTTTTCTAGTTATTTGGATATCTAAAAAGTTAAGGGAATGTTGTTCATTTTCTATTTCTTTTGTGAATTGAATTGAAGGGTGAAAAGAGTTAATGTATTTGAGAAAATTATCTAACTGTCTATCCGTCCCACACCATATACAAAAAATGTCATCAACATAACGCCGCCATAATAAAACATTACTAATCAGGCTGTTTGTAGATTCAAAGATTTTATTCTCTAAGTCAGACATAAAGATTTCACTGAGAAGAGGTGATAACGGTGAACCCATTGGCAAACCATCTGACTGTTGATAAACTATGCCATTAAATTCAAAATAACTTTGTTTTAGACATAGAGTCGATGCTGAAATCATTTCCTGAACTATTTCGGGTGATATATTACTATTTGAATTCAAATCCCTTCTAATGATATTTTTCAATTCATTGTTCGGAATAGAAGGAAATAAATTTATTACGTCAAAAGAGATTAATTTTGCATTGAGTGGAATCTTGAGATTTTTCAACTGATTAATGAGCTGTAAAGAGTTTTTTTATACTGTAAGTAGGGTTGAATTGTATTAATGAAGGTAGTTTTTTATTTAGATATTGACATATTTTATAGGCGGGTGCATTTATGTAAGATACTATTGGACGCATAGGACAGTCAGGTTTATGTATCTTAGGTAGAGTGTATAACCTCGGAATTTGCGGATTCATCGTGGACAAAATTGCAAGATTGGTATGTGAAAAAATATTTGGGCAATTCTTAATGAGATATTTTACTTCTGATTGGTATTTCATTGTAGGATCATTTTTGAGTTTAATGAAGTTATTGGAGTTGAATAGATTTTCAGTTTTTTCTACATAAGTTTTTTTGTCCAAAATAGTGACAGTATTACCTTTGTCCGCTTTACATATTATTAAGTTGTTTTCTGAAATTTTTGATTTTAACTGTTTGATAATATTCAATTCATTGTTTTTAATGAAAGATTGAGTTTTTGATATGATGTTGGCACATATAGTTTTTTCAAAGTTCGAATTATTTATATTTGTTGAATTCAAGGCCAGTTCAGTGTTAACGGCTAAAAGTTTTATGTCATTTTATTATGGAGTTTTGGGCAATATTTTAGTCCTTTGTTTAATAATATAATTTCTTCATTACTGAAACTTGTATTTGTGAAATTTTGGACTCTACTATGAAACTGAATATCTGTTTTTGTGTCACTATTAGTCAGATAAAGGAAAGGAACTTACAAGAATTGGTTAGTTCCTTAAGCTTCTTCAATTGTCTCTCTATATTGTTCATGGCATATTTTCTTCACTTCTTCTCTCATAGTTTTTGTCGAATAACATCAAATTCAACAGGGTGAGTTCTATAAGACAATTCACTATGGATAATTTTGAGGTGAAGTCCTAAATTGTATCTTCGTTTGTACCATTTTTTTGATTTCCATCTTCAACCAAAAATCTATAGGCTGCATGTACGGCTGATTTAGATTCTTTCGAATCATGCTTGCAAGAGATCTTCATGTATTTCGGTGTTAATTTGTTCTTCAAACATTCTTTGTTGAACCAAATATGGTTGTTGCATGTTTTGAATTTGATAAGTACTCTTCTGTAATACGTAGCGAGATATGCGTTGCTAGCATTTTTAATAACTAATATTGAAGTTTCGCTTATCACTTGGTGAAACATGATTAAATACTGATATTTAAAATTCTCAGAGCATTGTATAAAATTTAACCATTTCATCGACTTCGAGAAAACGATATGCCTCCACCCAGGTAAAAAGGGCAAACGTCTCGACCTGTTGGAAATTTTAGAAATTAGTAGTGCCATTAAGAGGAATTACCCCATCGTAAATGAACAAGTTGAATACCAAATTTCCCCTCTACTACAATCAATATTATAAATAAGCTTGTTAAGTATTTTTCTGTTCAGTCTTGATAATGGGCTCATAACCCGAAACTAGTTGACTAATGTAATTGTTAATTTTTATTCAATATATTTGTGAAACTTGAAGCCAAGTGTTTTTATTTTAAATATCAGTATTCAATCATGTTTCACCAAGTGATAAGCGAAACTTCAATATTAGTTATTAAAAATGCTAGCAACGCATATCTCGCTACGTATTACAGAAGAGTACTTATCAAATTCAAAACATGCAACAACCATATTTGGTTCAACAAAGAATGTTGAAGAACAAATTAACACCGAAATACATGAAGATCTCTTGCAAGCATGATTCGAAAGAATTTAAATCAGCCGTACATGCAGCCCATATATTTTGGTTGAAGATGGAAATCAAAAAATGGTACAAACGAAGATACAATTTAGGACTTCACCTCAAAATTATCCATAGTGAATTGTCTTATAGAACTCACCCTGTTGAATTTGATGTTATCGACAAAACTATGAGAGAAGAAGTGAAGAAAATATGCCATGAACAATATGAGAGACAATTGAAGAAGCTTAAGGAACTAACCAATTCTTGTAAGTCCTTTCCTTTATTGACTAATAGTGACACAAAAACAGATATTCAGTTTCATAATAGAGTCCAAAATTTCACAAATACAAATTTCAGTAATGAAGAAATGAAATTACTAAACAAAGGACTAAAATATTGCCCAAAACTCCATAATAAAAATGACATAAAACTTTTAGCCGTTAACACTGAACTGGCCTTGAATTCAACAAATATAAATAATTCGAACTTTGAAAAAACTATATGTGCCAACATCATATCAAAAACTCAATCTTTCATTAAAAACAATGAATTGAATATTATCAAACAGTTAAAATCAAAAATTTCAGAAAACAACTTAATAATATGTAAAGCGGACAAAGGTAATACTGTCACTATTTTGGATAAAAAAACTTATGTAGAAAAAACTGAAAATCTATTCAACTCCAATAACTTCATTAAACTCAAAAATGATCCTACAATGAAATACCAATCAGAAGTAAAATATCTCATTAAGAATTGCCCAAATATTTTTTCACATACCAATCTTGCAATTTTGTCCACGATGAATCCGCAAATTCCGAGGTTATACACTCTACCTAAGATACATAAACCTGACTGTCCTATGCGTCCAATAGTATCTTACATAAATGCACCCGCCTATAAAATATGTCAATATCTAAATAAAAAACTACCTTCTTTAATACAATTCAACCCTACTTACAGTATAAAAAACTCTTTACAGCTCATTAATCAGTTGAAAAATCTCAAGATTCCACTCAATGCAAAATTAATCTCTTTTGACGTAATAAATTTATTTCCTTCTATTCCGAACAATGAATTGAAAAATATCATTAGAAGGGATTTGAATTCAAATAGTAATATATCACCCGAAATAGTTCAGGAAATGATTTCGGCATCGACTCTATGTCTAAAACAAAGTTATTTTGAATTTAATGGCATAGTTTATCAACAGTCAGATGGTTTGCCAATGGGTTCACCGTTATCACCTCTTCTCAGTGAAATCTACATGTCTGACTTAGAGAATAAAATCTTTGAATCTACAAACAGCCTGATTAGTAATGTTTTATTATGGCGGCGTTATGTTGATGACATTTTTTGTATATGGTGTGGGACGGATAGACAGTTAGATAATTTTCTCAAATACATTAACTCTTTTCACCCTTCAATTCAATTCACAAAAGAAATAGAAAATGAACAACATTCCCTTAACTTTTTAGATATCCAAAGAACTAGAAAAGAACTTGCTCTTACATTTAATATCTACAGAAAACCTACTTTTACAGATACGCTAATACACAATGATAGCAGTCAACCAATTAAAATTAAATTTAGTGCATTTCACTCATTCATACATAGACTTTTTGCCATTCCACTTTCTGAAGAAAATTTCACTAAAGAAGTTAATATTTTAAAATTATAAGCAATAAATAATGGCTATAAAGACATATTGATTAATCAAATGATAAAGAAAAAACGACATAAGAATATTCTGAATTCAATTTATCCCTCACCAGTCATAAAAAGCGAAGAAAAATATCATTTAATAAACTATATTCCAGGAATTAGTAATAAAATCATCAACAGATTATCACAAAACGGTATTAAAAGCATATGTACAAATAAACGTAATTTAAAGTCACTCTTAGTCAATAACAAGGATAGGAACAATATTGGAGAAAACAGTGGTGTTTACAAAATCTTTTGTAATGAATGCCCATCATTTTATATCGGACAAACAGGCAGAAAAATCAACACTCGCGTAGAAGAACATAAAAAGTCAATTTTGTTTAACAAAAACACCACTGGTTTCTCAGAGCATTGTATAAAATTTAACCATTTCATCGACTTCGAGAAAACGATATGCCTCCACCCAGGTAAAAAGGGCAAACGTCTTGACCTGTTGGAAATTTTAGAAATTAGTAGTGCCATTAAGAGGAATTACCCCATCGTAAATGAACAAGTTGAATACCAAATTTCCCCTCTACTACAATCAATATTATAAATAAGCTTGTTAAGTATTTTTCTGTTCAGTCTTGATAATGGGCCCATAACCCGAAACTAGTTGACTAATGTAATTGTTAATTTTTATTCAATATATTTGTGAAACTTGAAGCCAAGTGTTTTTATTTTAAATATCAGCACTTGGCTTATGTTTCACAATATAAAAAATCTTTAGATACTGTACTTAGCAGTAATAAAAAGTCGACATGTTTCGAGCTATGAACTCATTATTAAGACTGATAATGAGTTCATAGCTCGAAACATGTCGACTTTTTATTACTGGCTAAGTACAGTATCTAAAGATTTTTTATATTGTGAAACATAAGCCAAGTGTTTTTATTTTAAAGTTTATACTTTATTCTTTATGATGTTTCACCAAGTGATGTGCGAGAATTCAATCTCAGTTATTAAATTGATTAATAACGTCTTTATGCTGTTTTGTTTTTGAAACAATAAAATGCTTTTTGCTTCATGAAGTGTTCAGATTTGTTCATTTTATGAGTAATTACCAAAATATTCAATTAAAAATAGGTTTAGTTTTCACAATGCTTCAATCCTTCATTTATTAAAGTGTATTTATGTGTATAAAATTTTTTATTTGTTACTGTACCTATTATCTCTTTTTTTGTTCAGTTTGATAATCGATTCTATCAACGTTTTTTCACAAAGAACATAACATTTAACGATAATTCTCGTTAAAGAAAAGTTTTATTACTGTTTTTTTGTGGATTTTTGTGCGTTTCATTTTTCAAAGGAATCTATTTCATTAATTGCTCCATTTATGCTTCAATTCATTTATCTTTAATATTTCAGAAGGTTTTTCAATAATTTCCCGTTCTTGTGGATGTTCCATACTCACTGATTACGATTGTTGAAATAACGAGCCTACTACCTATTGTAGTTTACCAAATTCCAACAGGTTTTCATTGGTTTACTAACAAGTTATCCTTATCTTTAATGAATTTCCAGCTCAATTTCAATTTTAATTTTTGTGTCAAGTAGAAAACTGAAAAATATTTTTTTCAGTCTTTGTATGAAAAATAAACATAATGCTCTAAAGCCATTCCTCAAAAAATATTACGAACTAAAGTTAAAAAAATCCACGTTTTGTCTTTATAAAATCATTAGGTAGTTCGTATGATATATTGGATAGGATTGGATATTTTGGTTCGAATTGGTTGGGGGGTTGACTCCCCTGGGGGAAAATAAATCTTGTTCACACGACAGAAGCCGCAATTTTCTAGAAAAAGGATTGAAAGTATGTATCTACGTAATTTTGTATGATCTCTTGAATGAGATTGGTTTTGGTTCGAATTGGTTGGGGGTTGAGCCCCCCCCAGGGGAAGAAATAAATCTTGTTTACACGATAAAGGTCGCAATTTTGGATTTATAGGGTTAAGAGTTAGTAAGTAGGTATTTTCGAAAGATATCTTGGATGAGATTGGTTTGGGTTCGAATTGGTTGGGGAGTTGACCCCCTAGGAGAAGAAATAAATCTTTTTAACATTAAGTATAAGAGGCGTAATTTTGGAGCAATAGAATAGAAAATTGTGAGTAGGTAATTTCGTATGATATATTGGATAGAATTGATTGGGGGTTGATCCCCTAGAGGAGGAAATAAATCTTATTTACACGATAGAAGGTGCAATTTTGGGCCTTGATAGGGTTGAAACTTTGTAGATAGGTAGTTTCGTATGATATCTTGGGTAGCATTTATTTCGATATAAATCGGTTGGAGGTTGACCCTCCGGCGGAGGAAATAAATCTTCTTTACACGATAAAGGGCGCAATTTTGTAGCGATAGGGTTGAAAGTTTGTAAGTACGTAGTTTCGTATGATATCTTGGAAGCGATTGGTTTTGGTACGAATTGGTTGGGGGGTTGATAGGAAATAAATATTGTTCACACGATATTGGATTTTTGGATTTGGAATAAAAATCATAGTTGAATGAATAGATTTTTTAAACTGGATACGTTATGGATACCTGCTTTTCTAATGCAGCTCGCTGCGATAGAGTTTTTTTATTATTCATATTTACTTCCACCTGAAAAACAATTTCTGAAACTGTAAACACAATACTATAACAATATTCTCTAAAATCGTATTTATCAAGGTTGACCTCCTTTGCTTTCATTTTCAATGTGACTAATTAATATAGCAACATACGTGTTAGATAATATCATAAGAATAAGTCAAATATAAACATTATCATTATCAATTAGATACAATTACATCAGAAAACTATTCTAATGCAATTGTATCTAATTGATAATGTCTATATTTGTTTTCATGGCGTCAATTCATAATTAAAACAGCAACACATGCACACACACACATACACACACACACACATATACCTACCTATACATGTATGTATACATTTGAATTATTATTGCCTGTGATGTATTGTTATTTACTTGAATTGTCTTAGCAATAACAGGCCATTTGAGTTAGATCCGACTTTATTAAACATAACGTTTCGTCACGAAATTCGTGCCTTTCGAAAGTTTTGCGAAATACACGAATTTCGGGGCGAAACGTTAACGAAGTCGGTTTTGTAAGTATAATGGCAAATAAAAATAAACTCATTATTCATTTATTTTCAACCAGCAATTGAAAGATGAAAAAAGATTTCATTGAAAAGTTAAAGAAAACTTTTAAAAATTGAATAAATATCATAGTAATTTTTAAAAATGTTATAAAAGTCGAGAAATTCGTTACGAAACGTTGACGTTTCGAAGAAATCTATTTTACACTCTCAATAGCTTCTCCTCTGCTGTATGTATTTGGAGATAGCAAGTTATCTCGGAAAATACTCCTCCAATTTAAAAAATTCTTCTACCAATATTTATGGTGGACCTTCAGGGTAATCATAAGCTATTTATTATCCGATTGAATTAAGGGCTTTTCGTGGCGACCAATTATGCAACTTAAGTCGACAAAAAACCTTGGAGCGAATACGTTTTCTACGAAGAGAAGTTTAAATGATTTTCTACAGAAAAGTTGTAGTAAAACTCAAAAAGTTCACGACAGACAAAGCCGTGGTTCATTAATTTGTGTATCAACCTTTAAATACATACATATATATATATATATATATATATATATATATTTAAATATATATATATATATCTATATATATATATATATATACACTGAAACGTCAGTTAGATAACAATTTACAAATATATTAAAAACGATAACACATGACTTATATTTGTTATCGGGTCCACCCCCTTATTCCATTTTTAACTAGAACTTTTTAACAAAATAAAATTTCTTGATCTAAAAATATCTGTTGAAAAGAATGAATTAGTGCTAAACTTTTTTAACACTTGTGTTTTTCCCATAAAACAAAAGTTTCGTGAACGGATCTTCTGAAAATGAAATCAAAAAAATAAAAAAATCTAGTAGGTGGCTGTCAAGTGGCTTTAACAGTTGCGCCTTTTAAATCTTCAATATGAATAATTATACTAACGTTCATTTTTGGCATCGTGTAACTTTTCGATGACAGGCCTAAGAGCTTTTCTGTACATGAAAGACCCTCTTTAATTTTCGACAAAGAACCACTACCTAAAAACTTTAGCACTTATTTGGAAACACCCTATATATATATATATATATATATATATATATATATATATATATATATATATATATATATATATATCTGATCAATATTTTTTATGTTATCGAGTGATACATTTTCACTACTTCTTTCTTTCTAAAAGGTATAAATGCATATATGAATTATTATAAATAAGGCACCTCTATGACCCATAATCAAATATAATTGGGCAAAATTATCAAATGTTAACAGTTTAAAGATTATATATTCTAAGAAGATGTTTTGCTTCTCGAGATTACAAACAACAAGTAATAAAAAACAAGATAAATACTGCTTCATCAAATTACGTATCACAAAAAAAATTAAGATGTTGACTAATTTAATTATCCCGATCACAAGCTTTTTTTTTGTAATTATGACGATCATGATAATTATCCAAGCAGGTTTCAATGTGACTTTGATTGGCGAATTAGTCTGTTTGTTCTTCTACTTCAACGATTCCACCTACACTTTTTATGAGGTATACGGACCAAACTCTTGGTTATCATACAAAATTTAATATTAACAGAAACCTAGACGTGATTGAGACACAGTGATAAGGAAATTTTTAGTCGCAAATTTCTCCGAAAATTATAGACTATTGAATGAAAACAGTGACTATGGAATGAAAACAGTGCGGTGCGGGAGTGGTTTTAAAATTCCGTTTTATACCTCCCTAACCACAATTTTAGAGGAATTTTTGAATATATATATATATATATATTATATATATATATAATATATATATATATTATATATATATATATATATACCTATATAATATATATATATATATATACCTATATATATATATATATATATATATATATATATATATATATATATATATATATATATATACCTATATATCTATATATATATATATATATATATATATATATATATATATATATATATATATATATATATATTGGTTATAATTCAAAATTATTGAGTTTATTTCTTAATAAACCTCAAACTAACTAGTATTTGATACTTCTGTCAATTTTATTATTTTCCATGGCACACTGAGTATCAAATCAGAAAAAGTAAACTGGTAATAATTTTGGGATACCAAAATATTAAAAAAATTAAAAATGCGAATTTTGTCATGAAAATTGGTATATAGGCATAAAAAAAATTTCTGAACAACTTTTTCTCTTAACTTTTTTCGATATCTCTAACGCGAAACAAAATATTGAGAATCGGCCCTATTTGTCAATTCGTAGTAGGCCGAGTTTAAAATTCAGAATTCAGTTAAGTATCTCAAAAAATATGACCCATCACGGTTTATGACTGTGCGAAAATTCGAATCTATATTCCTTTGAATAACTGAAATATGGGGGTGTCTTCATCTTAAATGCGACCCACTGTATATATATATATATATATATATATATATATATATATATATATATATATATATATATATATATATAATATTATATGATGAATCACAGCAGACTAGACTAACCGCGTTCAGATTATATAATATATGGAATTTTTAGATTTTAATCTAAATGACTATGTTTTAGATGTGTAGATGAGTTATCATGTAATCCTTGATTGTTGAGCTATCAGTTTTATTGTATTTACCGAAAAGCGATACGACGCCACATACAGTCCAAACGACTATACACATTCCAACGGATCCAGAATATTGTAAAGCTGACGCTGGAGATACAAAAATTCCCGAACCAATCATGACAGACAGTATCATGTTAACGGCTGAAAATAGGCCCATCTCCCTTTTGAGCTGTACGACATCTTCATTTTTCTTTTCTTTTTTTTCTGTGCCTGAAACAATTGAATTTTTCAATTATATTGATTGCCAAAAATTATCTGATTTGGTTTATAACTATAACTATCAATAACTATCTATTATAGCACCCAAGCTTGCTAATAGATTATTTTTCAATATTGTGTACCACATTGCTTCTAATTAATATGTATATTTGCATCAAATTGGTAGGAGCCAATCAATTATCATACATTCTTATCGACAGTTGGAAACAAGATTTATTTTTCAAAGGATAAAAACTAACAACAAAACTGATTACATCCATAATAAAATGAAGGCATTGTGTGTCCACGACACACATATCAACTTGAACTAAAATTAGTTCTTTTGTTACAAAAATAACGACAAAACTAATTTCAGACGAAAATTGATATATTCGTTTAAAGAGAAGGTATTTTCATATTTAACAGTTTTTACCATATAATAACAATTTTACTTTACTATTGTTTCGGGTTGCTATTCCATTATCAAAGATTTCTATAAGTTTGATAATAATATAGCAACCCGAAACAATTGATCGGTGATTGTTGAAAGGATACTAAGTTCAAAAATGAAAGTTTTGAGTAAATTGAAAAAATATGTTTAAAAGTTATTTATTTCATTTCATCGATACATGCAGTCAGCGTAATAAAAGTAAATGGGTGAGGAATCATTTATCTATAGAAAAATTATTATTATTTCCAATTTTTGTATTTTTTATTATTTTTTTAAAGGAAGGACTTAGTTCCATTCAACAATCAGTAAAACATAATTAAGTAGTTATGATTAAACTAATATACTTTATTGGAGAAATAACACATAGAAACGAACAATAATTCTTACAAACATACCAAATGATAAACAAGTATCTTTTTTTTTTTTTTTTTTTTAATTGGAGGGACCTACAGTTTAACGCCGGTTCCGAACGGCCAATGGGCTTGTATTCTGTGTACATTACCCAACATTTTTTAATTTTAATTACCACTGAAAACCGGACATATACAACACCCAAGAGCGAGGTGGGACTCGAACCCACAATCCTCGGTTTACAAACGGTATAAGGCAGTTCACCTACAAGTATCTACTTATGAAGCAAAAACACGACAAATTATTCATCTTCAACCTCCTGTTCAGACTTGAATGGAACTAAGTCCGCGACTTAGTACCTTTCAACTTTCTGTACGTACGTATTATTAGTGCTTCCTAGAATGGGACTTAATTCCTTTCAACACCAAACGGTCGGGGATATAATTTGGTATAGAAATCCATATCAAATACAATTTCAATGAAAAATGGACTTAGTACCCTTTCAACAATCACCGATTCAATTGTAAAGGTAAAGTAAGTTTGTCATGATATCCTGATATTTTGCCAAGTGTTTAATTTGAAAATGCATTCCCTTTAAACTAATAATAAAACAACCTCCAAGAAATTTATATATATATATATATATATATATATAATATATATATATATATATATATATATTATATATATATATATATATATATATATATATATCTAATATATAAAATTCTCTTGTCACAGTGTTAGAAGTTAAACTCCTCCGAAATGGCTCGACCGATTCTCTTGAAATTTTGTGTGCATATCGGGTAGGTCTGAGAATCGGCTAACATCTATTTTTCATCCCCCTAAATGTTGAGGGTGGTCCACCCCTTCATTTAATTTTTTCATTTTTCAGACAAAATTTTTTGTTATATTTTATTTATGATACATACAATTAAAAATACATACAACCCTAAACTTTCACCCCTCCACGACATATTTTATTTGTCAAACTCCTCGAAATGCCTCGACTGATTCTCATGAAATTTTGTGTGTATATTGGGTGGGTCTGAGAATCGGCTAACATATATTTTTCATCCCCCTAAATTTGAGGGTGGTCCACCCCTTAATTTTTATTTTTTCTTTTTTAAACAAAATTTTCTGTTCTATTTTTTTTATGATGCAACATTCAAAAATACACACAACCCTAAATTTTCACCCCTCTACGATCAACCCCTAATTTCATTTGTTGATTTAATTTTTTTAGCAAGATTCTTATTTTTATTTTCTTGACTAAGAATGAAAATTCCATCGCGAATTTTATTCTTTTTTATTTTATCCACAGATCCACAATAGGGTTGCAAGATGGCAATCGAAAATAACAATAGTCGGTCTGAGAATAGATAATAATATATTTTTCATACCCCTTAGTGATTAGGGTGGTCCACCCCAAACATTTGTATACATTTTTTGTTCAAAATTTTCAATTTTTATTTTTTTATGATATTGCATTAAAAAGTACGTACAACTCTAAATTTTCACCCTTCTATCAACAACCCATATTTTTTAATAGCCATTTCAATAATTTAAACAACGTTTGCCGGGTCATAATTAATAGATAGATATAATGTTAGATGGATTGTTAAATAGATAGATAGATAGAAAGATAGATAACTAACTAGATAGATAGATAGATAGTTAGATAGATAACTATCTAGATAGATAGATATAGATACATCGGCAGATAGATGCATAGATAGATAAAAATAATTTATATAGCAGAACAACGTTTGCTGGGTCAGCTAGTATATATATATATATATATATATATATATATATATATATATATATATATATATACTCGAAATATTTTATATATATATATATATATATATATATATATATATATATAAAATATTTCGAGTATTATTTAAAAAATTTTTCGACCGAACTATTTCCTGGTGTCCTCATAATAGTGAATTAAATCGTTCTGATGTCTAATGCCTTACCGAATTGCATAATTATTGAATTTGACACGTGTTATCAAAGAATTTGCTGATGCAATACTATCAGAAAATACCAATGATTGCTACCGATAGTTAAATTTATTATTCACTTACCAAAAATATTCAATAATTCGGTCAATTTCATTTCACTCAACCTTCTTATATAATTGACGTAAGTTGTTTTGCTTTTTTATTAGAATTATTTTATATTTTATGCAGATTTCTAACCTAGGTTATTCGGCTCACAGCGTTTACTGCGTGGGCAAGGTAAAGACACGGACGCCAAACGGCGCACCACTAAGGAGGGTGCGTGAAAAAATCGATTTGGCGCGCTTTTATCAACAGACCAATGGAATCCTATTAAATCATATTAGGTATGAGGACGTAGATACTTACTGAGACTAAAATAGTTTGAAACTAAGATTGTGCACTTCGAAGTATATACCTAGAAGAGAAATCTAATGTTTTTCAATTTGATTGTTGTTAATCTTCAAAAATCTATACGATATGGCATTAAAATTACTTTTTTATATAAAAAGCAGTGGCGGCTTGTGATTTTGTCTTCAGGGGGGGAGCAAAAATAATATTGGGTTATACATATTTGTGTATCTGTTTTTGGTTTTAGGCTAAATCTTTAGCCAATAGAATATCTTCAAGGGATTTATCAATTTATCTGAATCAATAATTTTTTAACAGAATGCATTCGTGCAGGTGCAAAAAACGAATAATTATCTCATCCTCATAAACGTAAAAAAGACTCAATATTCACATATATTCACATTTCCCAAGAGCTGAAAACTTACTAAACTGTTTTTATGCTTTGGAGAATTTTCATGTTTTTCAATCCTGTCTAGCAAATGTTTGAGATCACGAACTCCTACCTTTATCCAATTTTTATCGCCTCCAAATATTGAATATACAAAACAAAAAAAAGCATCACTTTCATCATATTCACACAACCACGCAGTCTTGTAAATGTTTTCATCAAATTTTTTCCTAAAATCAGGCCGATTTTTAAATCCTTTCTGTTTGTGAATTATATTCAATACTCCTGTCGGACGTCCATTATCTTTTAAATCCACTTTTTCCTTCAAACTTAATTTGCTAAAAACAACTTCTTTTAACTCACGCACCCTCATTATGTTTATAAAATCGGAAAAAGATAAAACAATATACCCCTCAGAATCATCCGCCAACACAACAGGTAATCTTCATGTGGTTTGCGGGCCGCCGACCCCGGATTACGTCATCTCGCCTTGACGTTATTGGGGGATATGTGGACTCGTGGCTCCAACGCCCGTGCTCATCGAAGAGATGTAATGTTGGTTGCAGTTGGATTGAAATACTATAGTTTCGGGAATTACGGTGGAGAGTATGGATTTGTTCAGATTTTTAGAATATTGCTTAAGTTTTATAGTAACTAGTTCAAAATTATATATGATTATATATTTATGTGTTAAAATTAGATAAATAATTTTTATGAGCTCAGCGATCATTTTTCTTTCTGATGAGTCACTTTTTAAATAATATACATGTAGGTACATCGTATTCGTTAGGTACGATTTTATGTAAGGAAACATCGGATTTAGATTTTTATGCAAGAGTAGAATTGCGGATTCAAAGTCTCGCAAAAAACTATTGTAATGCTTTTATAATTTAACTTAAATTATAATACTAACAAATAATTAAAAAAAGATATAGTTATTGTATTGTTTTCAAACTGTGAGTATAATAATAAATATTTATATTTATTTCGCCAAATGTATTTTTTTTATGTAAGCTTTATTTATATTATGTAAGTATTGTATAGTTTAAAGACATGCCTTACCTTACTTTGAAAGTGGTACATGATTGAGATATGTTTTACTTAAAACAATGTTTTTCGATAATTCTTTGCTGTAGAAATAATCATGGATCTAACACGGTACATCATAGTTCTCAATGATACTAACTATACGGGAAAAGTTGATGTAACGAGGATGATGGAGCACAAATCATAAAGTTGGAATTTTATTGATAGAAAATTGATATGATTGTGGACTATCATGGAGATAACAAAATTTAGAGGCGGCAAAAATTGAATAGCCTACGGGCGACAAATCTGTAAATCCGCCACTGCTCGGATTATATCTTGTACTTAAATGTTTATAATATTCAGATCTCCACTAATATGAACAGTTTTTTCCAGCGTTGATCAAACATGCGTTATGGCGTGCATTTTGATGGTGTGAAATAATTTCTGCATTGTAATAAATGGCTTTGATTTAAAGAAGCTAACTGCCTATAGAGGAAAAAAAAAGGAAACACACGTGTTTCATTCCTCCCTGAAGTATGTGTCAGGGAGGCGGGCAGTTTGAGTTTGGGATTAACTCCTTCAGCCAGATCAGAGGATACACTTGTATGTACAAGTGCATTAAGGAAAGGTGAGACGGGATATTTATGGAACATAGGAAGTGTGGGTAGGGTTCAGAGGATTAATACTGGCCCAGCATTCGCCTTATAAGTTTGCAAGCAGTGACTTACATTACCATGAGGAAACCTCTGAGAAAAACTCATGGCAGACCAGTCGGCCCCGGGGTTTGAACCCGAGACCTCCCAAATGCTAGCCAGCGTACCTAACATACTCGACTAACTAGCTTGGTGCCTATAGAGGTAGAGGTTCAGTTGCAGTATTTATAGTGTAGGTGGTTATTGACTGGATAACGCTCATATATTGAAATCTACCAAAATACCAGTTCAGAAATTTCGTTCTTAATAATCAACTGAAAATAAGACAAATATTTCACGCTCTTATTTAATAAATGAATGAAACAATAAAACCAAAATAAAAAATTCAAACTATTATTGCCATTCATTGATAGTTGAGAATCTCAACCAAACTACAAAAATCAATACCTACATCTGCTATTTCGATTTTAAGTGTTATTTTTTTATGAATGGCTTTCGGGAAAAACGAAAACTTATAACGCTTTTTACGCGACCCGAGATGATTTCAAAAACAAGCGGTTTATGTTAAACTGATGCATGTCCATGCAAATTGAAAACACTTCTCAGGGTAGAGCGTTTTAAAAAGTCAACCTCTGGTTAATTTGAAGCGATCTGTTATCTATTAACCTTTTGACGAAACTTAGGCCCGGTTTTTCAATGCTCGGTTAAAGTGATTTAGCTTTCGGCTAATCGATAACCTTTAGGTAAACCGTTTTTCCACCTCTCATCTTGCGCTAACCTACTGCTATTCTATCGGGTAGAGTAACTATCACCTGAAAGTCTTTGTCAAATGGCTAACTGTAAGCTATCTTGCAGACGCATGCGCTCCGTAGGTTAACTACCCCGAACGGCCCGAACAGTCGAGTTTGTAACCAGTAACCTCATTTTCTATTTTGTTTTTTCTACGAAAGATGGAAGCATTTGATTTTTTAAGTGATGATGAAGAATAAATTAATAGACTTCATTGATTACCAAAGAAGGCCATACGTGGTCAGAGAAAGAAGTAATCAATCCATTTGACCATTTTGATGAATTGGATTTTTTCACAAGATTTAGGTTAAGAAAAGAAACTGTTCTGAATATATTAGAACAAATTGAACAACAGATAGAGACCATAACAGATAGGTAAATTATTTCAACCTCCATAAATCTTTTTCCAAGTTTTTTCCCTCCAAGTAGTAGAATCTGTTTTTTTTATTCAATTATTGCTTTGAAACCATTTGCAATTTTTAACAGCAACGATCTATCAGAAGGACTAAAGTTTGCCATTATTTTCTTCTTCAATGCTTATGTTTCACCCATTTTATTATAAAATAATCAACAATAACATAACAAAACATATATTTCCGAAATCGACAGCAAAAGGGGAACGACCAATCAGAAGTGCTCCCTGAAACATCAGTACTACCAACGTTAACAAATATATCGCTAGCTGACGGTTTGCTAGCCTAAAGTCAAACATTCGAAGGAGAAACGCAATAGTTCTTAGTTGGAACTTTAGCTGATGGTTAAGCTTAACCTATAGTCAGCTAACTGTGAGTTTTAACCGAGCATTGAAAAACCGGGCCTTAAACAGATAAGATTATAATTTCGATGAAGTTCCACGAGACCGGATTGAGATAGGTATTGACAAAATAGAACCGTCGTCATCAATATCTTAAAATTTGAGGATTCAACTTATTCCATCATATAGACTTAAATTTTGATAAATCCTACTGCTTAAGAAGATTGTGTACCAATTATCAAAATCCACAAACTTCATAGGATTTAATTTTACACAATGAACGCCTGAACCCTGGAAATCCGTGGACAATCAATGAAAAAGCAATGAATTCAGCCAGCTATTTTCTGTATCACATAAAATAAACAAAGTAAATTCTTCAAAAATTGAATGTTTATCAAACAATGTTCGAGGATAGCTGGTTATATGTATTTCGCCAACCAAAATCTGCATTTTCAATGCAGCAGTGAAGTATAGAAAATGTCAAGTCTCCCCTAATCAATATCTGCATACAACGATTTCGATCTTATTAGATCTCTTCAGTGCAGCGTTCTCGACCCAAAGAGAATTGACATATTTCTAATTGTTCCCCAATACAAATCGTTGCTGAATGACTATAAGGATAACAGCCCATAGCGCACTTCACCAAATATATTATGAACCAACAATTCACTGTAGACCGAAAATGCAGAATACCGTCGAGAGAATAAATACTTGCTTGATATGAAGGTCTCTAGTCTGCAACAATGGCGTAGGATGTTCTAGAGCGCCTTAAAGGCCCGGTTTTTCAATGCTCGGTTAAAGTGATTTAGCTTTCGGCTAATCGATAACCTTTAGGTAAACTGTTTTTCCACCTCTCATCTTGAGCTAACCTACTGCTATTCTATCGGGTAGAGTAACTATCACCTGAAAGTCTTCGTCAAATGGCTAACTGTAAGCTATATCTTGCAGACGCATGCGCTCCGTAGGTTAACTACCCCGAACGGCCCGAACAGTCGAGTTTGTTCAACTGCTTTGTAACCAGTAACCTCATTTTCTATTTTTTTTTTCTACGAAAGATGGAAGCATTTGATTTTTTAAGCGATGACGATGAAGAATAAATTAATAGACTTCATTGATTACCAAAGAAGGCCATACGTGGTCAGAGAAAGAAGTAATCCATTTGACTATTTTTATGAATTGGATTTTTTCACATGATTTAGGTTAAGAAAAGAAACTGTTCTGAATATATTAGAACAAATTGAACAACAGATAGAGGCCATAACAGATAGGTAAATTATTTCAAACTCCAAAAATCTTTTTCCAAGTTTCTATTTTTTCCCTCCAAGTTTTTTTTAAATTCAATTATTGCTTTGAAACCATTTGCAATTTTTAACAGCAACGATCTATCAGAAGGACTAAAGTTTGCCACTCTCTTCTTCTTCAATGCTTTTGTTTCACCCATTTTATTATAAAATACCTAATCAACAATAACATAACAAAACATATATTTCCGAAATCAACAGCAAAAGGGGAACGACCAATCAGAAGTGCTCCCTGAAACATCAGTACTACCAACGTTAACAAATATATCGCTAGCTGACGGTTTGCTAGCCTGAAGTCAAACATTCGAAGGAGAAACGCAATAGTTCTTAGTTGGAACTTTAGCTGATGGTTAAGCTTAACCTATAGTCAGCTAACTGTGAGTTTTAACCGAGCATTGAAAAACTGGGCCTTGTTTCAAAACTAGACATACTCACGTGAGCGCGCTCCGTAAAATATAAATACTTGTTGCGATATTCGTAATATTCAACAGTGAATTCATGAAAAATATAGTAGATGACCAAAGTCAATTTCATATATCACAAGGAAAATTCTTCAATAATTAAAAAATTAGCAAACAATCTTCCAACGAAGCTAGTTATATGTATTCCGCGAAATATGCATTCACAATGCAGTGAATTATAGAAAATGTCAAGTCACCCCGACTCAAGATCTGCATCTATTTCGATCTCTTCAGTGCAGCTTACTTGACTCGGAATGAATCAAAATATTTCTAATTATCCCCCAATACAATTTTTCTGTGTATAATTTTCGATCCCAGGGATATATCTCTGCATATTTAGTAAAAAGGTAAAGAACTAATTGATTACCTGATGAAAATCCATGAAAATAATGTAAATAAAACTTGGGTTTTTGATTTTTACTATATTTTGTTATACATAAAAATTGTTTCACCAAATACAGTGGCTTCTTCAGATAAGTGATTCAAACTAACTTTACAAATTGAATATCTTACAGATATAGAAATGGGAAATACAAATGAGGATGGGGATACCTTAACATAATATATTGGTGGTTAGGTAATTGTAAAAAAGTTGGTAAAAATCACAGACACAAATATTCATATTTCACCAAAATAATTTAACAAGGGAGAATTATTCATATCTGATCATTCTATAAATTATTAGAACTTTTCCTAATATTGATTTCAAGTTCTTCTAATGAATTAAGTTCATAGCCTTTGTTCTCTGTAAGTATACCTAATATTTAAAAATATTTCAAATTCGTTGTAGAAGCTATGATTATGTGCCATGGAAAAAAATCATTTTCAAATTTTTATTATGGTTTGCTGTTAAATCGAGATTCTTCAGTACGCGATGCACTTCCGCTTCCCAAATATTATGTTTTTCAAACCATAATTCATGTTCCGCGCGATGCACTTAACTCGAAAAATACGACCTTAGTGAGGGAGCTCTGCTGCTCACGCGTTTTTCATTTTTTTAAGGATGGAGGGTCTCATAAGAATAACAAGGAAACGGTGTCATGGGACACCAGGTAGGAACGAAGTTCCTTCGGATAATATAGAAGGACCACAATTTGCGAAAACGAAACATGTGCGTGTCGGGGCGCACGACAGTAGTGATAACTTATACTAATCCAACTTGAAATAATTAATATTGAAATGTGGAGCTAAGAGCTCTTACGAGATTGTAAATAAAAAAATTTAAAAAGCCAATAATAACCTCTGGGATTCGAACCCAGAAATACGGTACACCAGGGTTCAATACTTTAGACCACTCGGTCGTCTACACAATGTAAAGAATAGACGCAAAAGTGTATATAACGAGAGGATAACGTATCGCCACGCTATATAATTGAATATAAACCTACAATACGTAGTCATTATTTTATGGAACAAATTTGTAAAGCTTTATATTTTCATTATGCCATATCTGATTCCTATCGTAATCTGTTCTTTTAGGCATATAACTTAAACAAAATTATTTCGATGTTTCACATCTGACGTTTTCGAGTTGCTTGTACAGGCTTTTCCATTTTCGATGTCCTTACGGGGTAACTCCGTTATTTTTAAAGATTTGCGGTTTTCGCGAACGTTGGCTACTTTTTTGTGAATCTCACAATACCGTGAACAAAATTTTCATAGCTTGCTTCGTTTTTGAGATACAGGGCGAAGTTGAAAATATTGCATTTTGGTTCCCCTCCTGTATCACAGCTGACTTTTAATTTATAGAAAAAGTAAAAACTGTTTTTTATACACTTTTTTACATAGAATCTAGTGGCGTAGTCAGATTTTTGAAATGAGCTGTCATTGTTTAGATATAACCCAATGTTATAATTTTTAAATGGAACACTCTGTATATTTTTTCATATTCAAAACATAAATGTTTTGCGCTTTTCAAAAATATATAATGCTTATATAAAATTTTAAGTATTAGTCCTGTATTTAAATAATTTTCTTTTTTTTATGTCAAGTCAAGACAAATATCACTTTGATAGATCGTTCGACGCAGTAAACATATATATCACTTCCATTTATATAGGTAAGAATGAAAAGTTTTCATTAAAAAATATTGTTTGATATACGTTATTAAACAATTTGACAAAACGATAAATTTAAACTAATGAAACACTATTTATCAACTATATACGCTCTGGACCTAATTAGTATGTGGCTATGAAAAAAAAGCAAATGCAGAATATTTATAGTTCCTGTCAAATTGTACAAATTTTTCTTACAATGGCGAATGATAATCTAGTATATCAAAACTACGAAAAATTAGATATGGTTGCGATATATTACCAAGTTGGTTTAAATCCAAATCAAGCGATAGACCTCTATTTTGAAAGTTATTTACTATTACTCAGTTACTGGGTGTCAGTTAGATAATAAGATAGAAATTCTAAGTTTCCTTTTTCGGATCTTTTGAAAAGCCTAGGCCAGAAAGTTATAGAAAAGAAAATGATGAAATTAGTGTCCTCGCAAAGGTAGAAGAGAACAAAAATACTTGCAGAGAAATTGAAGATTCGGTTGGCATTCCAAGGGTTTCGAAGATATTAAAATATATATATATATATATATATATATATATATACATATATATATATATATATAACCATATAAATATATATATATATATATATATATATATATACATATCCCAAGCTATACATCATCTGCACCCAAGTGAAACTGAGAAGAGTATTGAGTTTTGTAGGTGGTATATTGTTCGATTTTGTTTCGTTTTTGGAGGAAGATTAGTTTACCGTATTTTCGACGGTAACTTGAATCATCAAAGATATTTGAAAATTTTGGATGATTTTCTTTCTGAACTACTTGACGAAATTCCGTTGGCTCAATATAGAAAATATTTATCCTAATGAAAGATTCTAAAACCAGTGTATTGATAAAAAATGTATTGATAAAAATGACATTAACTGGCAACCAAGGTCCCCTGACTTATCTATATTAGATTTCTTTATATGGGGCTACATAAAAAATAAAATAAACCACACGCGGCACGAAAATCGAGATGCTCTGATGAATGCCACGAGAGAAGTTTTCGAAGTAATTTGAACAATATTTACAAAACATTTTCAACAGAAAAATAATAGTTTCTATTTTTGTTATAATCATTAAATATATCTCTGTTTCTCTGCGCCCAGCACGTGGGGTGTGACAAACCCCAGAGATATTAAACTTCCGCGCAAACACCAAAATGTTGTAACTATTGGCAGCAGCGCTTTAGTAGCTTTCCAGTTTAAATCCAGTATCCTCCCTCCCATCATGTAGTGTGCGCAAATCGCAATTCAGTTGGCAGTTAGTTATTGATGGTGTATCATCGATTTGAAGTGCTCCGGGGTTTGTCACACTCTACGTGTCGATATTCGTAATTTTTTTGACTATCTAACAATATTTTTGGCGTGCTAGCTGACTGCTATAGGAACTCTAAGAGAAAATAAACCAGATGTTCCACCATCATTTTTGAACGTAAAAATTAGAGAAGTGTTTTCTAGTATGCTTGGTTTTCATGAAGGGTATACAATTGTTTTATACTACCCTAAAAAGGGAAAAATAGTCCTGTTACTTTCATCACGATAATGCTGTGAATAATTAAGGTGAAAAGAACCTCCCTAAAATCATATCATTTTACAACAGTACGAAAGGTGACCTTGATGTAGTCAGCCACTTATAATGTAGCTTGCAATAGTCGTCGTTGGCCTATGGTTATATTCTTCTCCCTTCTGAACTCGGAAGGAATAAACTCCCAAATGGTCTGTCGTGAAAACAATGAGGATTCCTGAGGCCTCGGTAGACCAGCGGTAAGGTGTACCGCCTTGTACCGTTTGTAAACCGAGGATTGTGGGTTCGAGTCCCACCTTGCTCTTGGGTGTTGTGTATATCCGAAATTTAGTGGTTCTATATATATGATTGAATTGTTGGGTAATGTACATCGTTTACAAGCCCATTGGCCGTTCGGATACGGCGTTAAACTGTAGGTCTCTCGAGTTAAAAAAAAATGATGGTTCCACAGTGGCAAGAAGGTTGTTTTTGAAACAATTAAGACTTGAATTAGTAAGAGAACATCAGCTAATCAGACAGAATAACCCAAGACTTACTCGAGAACTACGAGGATCAATTTCTAGGAATTTGAGTGAACAGCCAGAACCTCCTGCTAAGAAACGAAAACCGTATCAACAAGCAATGTCCTAGAAGTCGGGATCGTAAAACACGATCTGTTTGTGAAGACTGCGAAGCCTTCATCTGCCTTGAGCATTCAATGACATACTGTAGAAATTGCGCTTATTCTAGGGCTGACTAAATTTTTTATATTTTATGATTCGATAGTTTTATGTTTTCTGTTTGAAACGTTATATTTAAGAGTTAGGAATTTGTCGATTTTCATTAGATTCATAAGTATATTATATTTTTTATACTCACTATAGTAATGTTACCTTCCTAAAATTTTATTTTGAAATTTTTAGAGCTAATTTTAATTTTTTTAAGCATTGAAACATATATTTTACTAGCTTAGAGAAAACAATTTCAAACAAACCTGTTTTCAGAGTTTCTCATTGAAAAAATTGTCCAGTTGGTAAAATAACACTGTTTTAGTTATACATTACTAATGTATAACTAAATCAGTGTTATTTTACCAACTGGACAATTTTTTCAATGAAAAACTCTGAAAACAGGTTTGTTTGAAATTGTTTTCAGAGTTTTTCATTGAAAAAATTGTCCAGTTGGTAAAATAACACTGTTTTAGTTATACATTACTAATGTATAACTAAATCAGTGTTATTTTACCAACTGGACAATTTTTTCAATGAAAAACTCTGAAAACAGGTTTGTTTGAAATTGTTTTCTCTAAGCTAGTAAAATATATGTTTCAATGCTTAAAAAAATTAAAATTAGCTCTAAAAATTTCAAAATAAAATTTTAGGAAGGTTTTTATTATGGGGTCAATACACCCCACATGTCGAAAATAAGTACACAATTTCACCTGTCGGGCGCAGGGTTAAATATTATGATTCAATGTACATGTTACTCAAGTGTTTTATACATTAAATTATAATTTCTTATTCGTCGATTCGTTCTAGAAAAACTGCATTGAATAGGGAAACTGAAAATTCTAAATGAGTCAATAAATTAGGAAAAATTTCTACCGCCCACCTTTGATAACGGTCAGAGGTACATTAAACATAAACTTTATAAGAGTTCATAGCTCTTTATTAATAAAAATAAAAGAAAGATACAAAAGTATTTCACTATTTCAGAATAAATTTAAAGATTGATTCCATCATATACTCAATTTGCAATTCAATTTTGATAGATGTTAATTTTTGAAACGAATTTTGAAATTAACAGGGATAACATTTTCTCTCTCTCATTTTAACATAATTACACAAGAAGTTAAATATTTAACATTATGATTTTTCTTGAATTTCGAACCGTTGGTACTTAGTTTTTTTGCATTTTATTTTTGGATTTACTTACCGGATGTCTGTACCATTGTACCATTTTTGCGTTCAACTTTTTCCTTCTTTCTTTCCATATTATAAAACTCACGATTCACTCACAAACACCCACAATTCAATAATACGTATCCATAATCTTCGGTAGTTTGTAAGAGATCGGTTTCCGAACTATTTATTTTATTCAAGTGCACTGTCAACAAAATCATCGATAAAAAAAATATGCCGCTCTGTTTGTAGCTCATTCTTATCGTATTATCTCAACATTCGCAATGACCTCTAATTTATATAAACATTTAAGTGCTATGCACCATAGTATTGATGTGTCTGATGAGCTATTATTTGTCGTACTGAATATTTTAACGTTCTGATTAAATCACCGAGACTTGCTCTCTTGTCATATTTGGAGTCACGAAAGAGATAATTGATAACTATTAATTGATGAAGCCGACACTTGGTGAAAATTATTGATAACAAATCTTTACAAATAGTTATTAATCATGCATGACGCGCGTTTGAAGTACTAATTTTTCCATTACATAAAGTAAACAAGGAAAATTCATCAATAATTTAAAAATTATCAAACAACTTTCCAAGGGAGCTAGTTATATGTAATCCGCGACGTGAAATTTGCATTCACAATGCAAAAAATGAATTATTGAAAACGTCAAGTCACCCCGATTCAAAATCTGCATACAGCTGTTTCGATCTTATTAAATCTCTTCAGTGCAGCTTATTTGACTCGGAGTGAATTAATATAAGGTAAGGTGGAGCAAGTGCGTTTTCGGGGTAAGTGCATAGTAGCCCTCTTCTGTCCTGTTAAGCTTGAGTGAGAGAGATACCATCTGTGGGTTCTGTTGCGAACTTTATAACCATAAAAACTTTGCCAGTAGAGGCGCTCCAGGGCAGTGCGCTTCAGTATTGGCGCGGTTTCAAAGTGACCATGTGATTTAGTCTCGTGTGTCAAGTTGGAAGGAGTCTAGGTCATCTCAGTTGATCCACCACATTTTACAATTTTTTGCATATTTCACATACTAAGTACATACTTTTCATATTGTAGTTCTAGAATAAAACTTGAATTTAATTATATTTTTTCATTTCACCTGAGTTAGGCTGTACTCTCTGCACTTACCTCAAAAAATTGAGGTGTCGGGGCAAGTGCGCTAGTCAACAGTGGGACAAGTGTAGGATGCTACGCACTTGCCCCCTCACGATTTTTATTTAAGAAAAATGGAAGAAGAAGAAAGAGCAGAGAGAAGATGCTAAGACTTTAAAAAAGTTAATGACATGGCTGTTGGTGACTGGGTCATCGTTCAATTTTTGGGCAAGAAAACGATCAATGAATTTGATAAAGATGATATCACCAAAAGTTGGTAGGCGAGGGGAAGCTATTTTTAATATTGATTTATCTAGTTACAACATTCAGTGATGAATATTGTTTTACTTATTTCCTAGTTACGTAAAATTACCAAAAAATTTTTTTTTATTGTTGTATTGTAAAATTTTGAATTTTTTACATAATTCTGATACCCTTTTGTGAGGAAAAGTCTTGCGATTTTGTTGAATTTTTATAGTATAATGTTTGAGTTGTTCAATGGAAATAAATATATAACGTTGATCACATTTTTAAATTGATTTTTTTCTAACCACCCATTAAATTTCTGTTCGACAAGCTGTCAAACTCTGTATCTCAGAGAGTTATGCTCCGATTTGCAAAAATTCAAAAACCATTCAAACATCAGGAATCGAACTATCTGGCACTTGCCCCGTCGTGCACTAATTAGTCTTTGTAACGTTTCGAAGGCTGGATTATGCACTTGCCCCATTTTATGGGGCAAGTGCATACTAGGGACCTTTTTTTTCTTTTCGTTTATGAAACATGTAAATTTCGATTTTTCGCAGAATCCTATGACACAGAACAATACAGAAGTGGTAGAAGTTTCTTTTGCAAAACTAATAATCTCTCAAGCATAAAAAGCAGATTTTATGTAGCTGTTTGAAGGTGAACTCGACAAAATGTATAGCGCACTTGCCCCACCTCACCTTAAGTATTGCTATTTGTTCCCCAATATAAATCGCGGTCGGACTACTACTCGTATATGGATAACAACCCATGGCGCCCTCCACCAAAAATATTGGAAACCAACAATTCACCGTTTAGATCGAAAATGCGGAATTTCGTCGCAAAAACGAATACTTCCTGACAAGAAGATGTCTACTCTGCAACTGTGGCGTATGTGATTCCAAAGCACGCTGAAATCACATACGCCACAGTTGCAGAGTAGACATCTTCTTATCGGGGAGTACTTCTTCTTATCGGGTTGTTAGCCATATAGTAGTCCGATCGCGATTTATATTGGGTAACAATTAGAAATATGTTAATTCAGTCAAATAGGCTGCACTGAAGAGATCTAATAAGATCGAAACAGGTGTATGCAGATTTTGAGTCGGAGTGACGTAACATTTTCTTTAATTCGCCGTTGGATTGTGAATGCAGATTTCGCGCCGCGGAATACATATAACCAGCTCCATTGGAAAGTTGTTTGATAATTTTTGAATTATTGAAGAATTAACCTTGTTCACTTTATGTTATTTATATAAAATTACCTGTGTTCAACTTGTATATTTTTCATAATTTGATTGTTTACATATTCATATGATACAGAGTGTTCGGCACATAAAGCCTCAACATTTTTGGGAATATTTTTGGGGTCACGGTTCAAGAAGATATGTTTTTAATATTTTTTCCCAAATTACCGAAAATCTCGCTTCATCTTTTAAGTGAAGGCTGTAAATGCGCCATTTTTTTAAAATGTTTGCTCGTTCAAATACTTGATAGTTTTTATTCCAATTGAGAGTACCAAAGGGACATACGAGGTTTTTCATTCCACAAAATTAGTGATTTTGTGAATATAAATCAACTTCAAAATTCAATGTTGAAAAAAGTAACAACAATTGAAAGCTTTATTTTATTTTAAATATTTCTTCAGTTGATGACCTTTCTAACGGTATGCGTATGCTACCCATTGATTAAAAAAAAACATTTCTGATTCAAATTACGGATATTCCGTCAGAACGGCGGAAATCGTTCGGAACTGGAAAAACAATTTTCTTTTTATGGTCGTTTATTTGAAGAAAACAAACTATTACCCTGTAACCACTCTCCCTTTTAAGATATATTTATGCCCGAGCTAGCAGGGAGATTGGTTAAACATATATGGGTTCTAGTTTGTTCTCAGTAATCACAACAAGATAAAATGAAGGTATTTACAATTTTCTTATTACATGTACTGAGACTTATCTTTTCTTTTTATTTTATTTAATTTTCTATCGAGGTTTTTCCTAGGTGGATTGTACTCTTGACTTCTGCCCTGGTTCAGCTGTGGTTTCCAAGGTGAATATTAGCCCCAGATAAGGTGATTTTTAGCTCCAGATAAGGTGGTTCTTTAAACTCCAGACAAGGTGTTTTTTTTTAAAACTCCAGACCAGGTGGCTGAAATAATTCGGGGCAAATCAACATACAATCTCAAACTTAATATTTTCCAAGAATATCTGTAGGGTATCGATGGCCAATTCAAATTAACATTTAGATTTATCTCAAGCAAAGATGCTAAGAAAGACAGTATATGTTCCAACATTAAACTGAACATAAGATAGGACCACGTGAAATTTGCCATCGTTAGCCTACAAAAATCTTGTGTTAAATTGAGAGAATGAAATAAGCAAAGAAATTAAAAATATTTTAAATTAAGAAATGTTAGATCATTATTTCAATATTGAAAGATAAATAATTTAATATAGATAAATAAAAAAATGAAATGGCGGAAAAATGAAACAGGGAATCAATTCAGATTTTCAAGATAATTCATTTATACGAAATAATTATATTTCTTCTCATAACTTACCGTCTATCAGACGCCACAGATACTTAATAATTTTAATATACTTTAATAAACGTTCAATTGATATTGACTATAATTTTACCAATTAATGATGTGGTATCTTCAACAACCATTTGCTAAAAGAACGAGCGATTGTTAATTCGGCGCTATCTCGATATTTTCGTAATACGCAGGCCATTCCAAACTGCGCAATTCTATTATTCATAGATGAAACAAAAGTGAGGCATCATCTGACAGCGCGAATCACAGTACCTCGATGAAGAATTCAGTAGCGGCGGTTAAGCGGGGAATTGACACGTTACAACCCTCAATTAAATAAATAACTGTTTTCTTTTTAACTCAAGGGACCTACAGTTTTACGCAGGTTCCGAACGGCCAATGGGCTTGAAACTGAGTCATTACCCAACAGCTAATCATATTTAGAGCCTCTAAATTTCATTGAACATGCACCCAAGAGCAAGGTGGGACTCGAACCCACAATCCTCGGTTTACAAGCGATACACCCCACCGCTAGGCTACCGAGGCCTCTAAATAACTGTTCTGAAGTTTTCAGAATCACTAATTTTGTGAGATAAAAAACCTCTTAGGTCCCTTTGGTACTTATTGAAACAATGGTTAAAAATAACAATTATTATAAAAAATGACGCATGACGCACGTTTCGGTGGAACTTCACCTTCTTCAGATGGTAATGGCAAACTAACTATGATTCTCTGTTATATCGAAAACAAGAAATGACAAATTATGTAGAAGGGGTAAATACAAAGATGGTTACAAATAATTATTAGAAAAGGAAAAACCAATTCTGAACTGCTAGTCAGGTAGTTCGGTAATTTTGAAAAGATTAAGAAGGGGGCTTGAAGTATGATCGATTTGGCTATTCAATAGAAGACCGGAATGCTTTTATTTATTTATCTGTAATGATTCTAAAAAATTAAGTTTAATTCCCTTACTTTCAGTATTTAATATTTTGAAATCGAAATTGAATGTGTGATTTTCTTGGATTAAATGGTTTGCATAATGTGAATCCGACTTCTGATTAACAAAGCTACGTTTGTGTTCTGAAATTCTAGTTTGAAAACTTCTGGAAAGTTCTACCAATGTAAAACTTATCACAATCGCCACAATTAATTTTATAAACTCCTGATTTATTATCTTTATGAACTTTGGATTTATTATTTTTCATATAATTTCCTAAATTATTACCGGTGCGATAAGCAATGTTAATGTTGTGCTTTTTTCCGATGAAAGTGAGGCTGTTATATTTGATATCATTTTTAGTAAGGGGGTACACCTGGTTAATCGCATTTTTGAAAAACTTTTTATCTATCATATTGTCCATAATATTGGGATCATAATTATTATTTACCGCAATTTGTTTAATTATATTTTTATCGATGTTAAAATTGGCGCTTGAAAGTGGAATATTTACTAAACGATGTACTGTCAATTCAATTGGATAAAAACTATTAATTATTTGTACAAGCAAACATTATAGAACTTTTCTGAAAAATGGAGCTTTTACAGGCATTAATAAAAAATTCACGAGGGTCTAAAGGGAAAATTTTGAGTAGTTTGAGAAAAAAAATTTTAAAAAACATATCTCCGTAACCGTGACTCTGAGGCAAGGCCGGCCCGTGCCGAGGGTGCACGGCGTGCATTCTAGAAGGGGCGGCAAAAATAAAAATAAAGTTATATATAAACACATCCACAAAGATGCTGATCGCTAAAAACATGGCACATTATTAAGGTCATAATATCCAAAATGAAATAATTTGTCTGATAGGTGAAAAAGTACACCGAAATATAATTGTAACATTAATTATGTAAATACCATTCGATCATATTAGATTATTACACGCAGGATGTAAGCCACGAAGAACAAATAACTGTGGTTGTTAGGTTTGTTTCAATTAATGGCATTTCAGAGAATGTAAAAATTAGGGAGCATTGTCTAGGGTTCTCCCAGTCAAAGATACAACTAGTGAAGGATAAACAACTGTTTTATTGAATTATTTGGAAGAATTTATTGATATTAAAGATATGAGAGGGCAGAGATATGACAATAGTGCCAACAGGAAATGCAAATATAATTTAATTAACACTTTTCTGATTTTATGTGTTGCTTTACGAATTGTTTTAACGATGCCTGTCCCTGTCACTGTAGCTCATGGTGAGAGATCTTTTCCAAACTTAAAAATAATTAAAAACTATCTGAGACCTGCTATGAGTCAGAATAGGCTCACAAATTTGGCTATGATAAGCATGAAAATAATATCTGCGAAGCGTTAGATATGATCTTTGTTATGTTTGTTTCAAATATATATATTTTTAAATTATACAAAGAAGTAAAGTTAATAAAAGTCACCTTTATAATTTTTATTTTGAATTATTTTATTTCTTGTAAAGATTAACAGTTGTCTTATAATTGAAATCAAAATTATGAAATAACGCATTTATTATTATTAACGGAATATAACATTGATGTTCTAAGGAGGAAGGGCGGCAAATTATCTCTTGAACCCTGTAGGCATATACCCTTGGGTCGGCCCTGCTTTGAGGACTCAGGGTCCAAGGTGAAAAGGCCGGAAATTACCTCAAAAATATCCCAAAAAATGTTGACGATTCATATGCCGTATACAATGTCAATTATCTAGGAGCTTATGTAAATTATTTAGCGTTCTTTTCTGTTCATTGCTTTTCTTCGCCAGTCCCGTATTCCTAGCTTCTGTAAATCCCTTTCCACCACTTGAATCCACTACGTCCTTTGGTCTCCCTCTTCCTCTTCTCCCAATTTCGCTGGACATGACTTATAGATGGATATTCACATAATTCACTTATTTCCTCATTTGTCTTCATTTCCCCCCTTACTCGGTTCTTAACCGCTACCGCCAGTATCTTGAAAACATGAGGGCAAGTCCTCTCTAATTTTTGCAATTTTTTACATCGCTTTTTATGTATAGGAGAAAATATTGATTCTTTCCATCTTCTAGCCATACTCTCTTCCTTCCATACTCTTAATATCAGCTTGTAAACATTTTCTTCCAAACGTTGCCACCTGCTCTGAATATTTCTGCAGTTATTCCATTTTCTCCCGGGGCTTGTTATTTCTTAACTCCTTAATAATTTTTGTGATTTCTTCTAAAGTCGGCAGTTTATCTTGTTCATCCTCCTCTATACATTTTTCTTCTCTCGCTGTTATTTCCTCTTCTCTATTTAGCAGCTCTTTAAAATATACTGCCTACCATTTCAAGCTCTCTCTCTCTCTCTGTATATATATATATATATATATATATATATATATATATATATATATATATATATATATATATATATATATACATATTCCGTCAAACGAGGTGAATCGGGACACTCAGGTTTATGGTTAAATTAACGGCAACCCTGTCTCGAGGTAACCGTTTTCAGCTCAGTTAGCAGTTAGAAGATGAAACAAACATACTAGCCCTTGTGTTGACATTAGCCACCTGTTACATTCATTAGTGTCAACTACAGAATATAAGAGAGAAACAAAATTTTATTTAAAATTAACGATTTTTTATATATTTAAAATCTTTGCCTGGAAAGCACAAAAGGAATAATGGTAGGAGAACGGAAAATTTTCATATTATAGTCTGAAGTGTTTTATACACAGGAAAAAATAATTTATCAGAAAAAAATAAAAGTATTGTAGACAAAATTGCGCCTTCGGTGGATTTATTTTCGGCCAGGGGAGTCAACCCCACAACCAATTCGAACTAAAACCAATCCCATCCAAGATATCATACGAAACTACCTATTTACAAACTTTCAACCTCATTGAAAGTTTGTGAATAGGTAGTTTGCTTCAAAATTGGGACCTTTATCGTGTAAACAACGCTAAAATAGATAAGCTTATACATACATACATATGAATATATCTAATACATAAAATTCTCGTGTCACGGTGTTAGAAGTTAAACTCCTCCGAAACGGCTCGAACGATTCTCATGAAATTTTTTGTGCATATCGGGTAGGTCTGAGAATCGGCTAACATCTATTTTTCATCCCCAATGTTAAGGGTGGTCCAACCCTTAATTTTAACTTTTTGTTTTTCATACAAAATTTTCTGTTCTATTTTTTTTATGATACAACATTTAAAAATACATACAACTCTAAATTTTCATCCCTCAACGATTAACCCCCATTTTTTATTTGTTAAACTCCTCCGAAATGGCTCGACCGATTTTCATGAAATTTTGTGTGTATATCGTTTAGGTCTAAGAATCGGACAAAATCTATTTTCATACCCCTAAATGTTAAGGGTGGTCCACCACTTAATTAAAATTTTTTGTTTTTCTGGGAAAATTTTTCTGTTCTATTTTTTTATGATACAGCATTCAAAAATACATACAATCCTAAATTTTCACCCCTCTGCGATCAACCCCTATTTCCATTTATTGATTATAAACTTTTTTTTGGCAAGATTTTTAGTTTTATTTTCTCATGACATTTTTTTAAAATTTTATCCACAGATTCACAAAAGGGTTGCAAGATGGCAATCGAAAATAACAATAGTCGGTCTGAGAATAGGTCGTAATATATTTTTCATACCCCTAAGTGATTAGGGTGGTCCAACCCAAACATTTTTATAAATTTTTTGGAGAAAATTTTTTATTCTTATTTTTTTATGATGCTGCATCAAAAAATACATACAACTTTAAATTTTTACCCTTCTATCAAAAACCTATATTTTTTTATAGCCATTTTAATAATTCGATTAACGTTTGCCGGGTCAGATAGATTGATAGATATAATGATAGATAGATAGATAGATAGATAGATAGATAGAAAGATAGATAGATAGATAGATAGATAGATAGATAGATAGATAGATAGATAGATAGATAGATAGATAGATAGAAAGATAGATAGATAAAAATAATTTATATGGCAGAACGACGTCTGCTGGGTCAGCTAGTATATATATATATATATATATATATATATATATATATATATATATATATATATATATATATATATATATATATATATATAATATATATATATATATATATATATATATATATATATATATATATATATATATATAATATATATATAGATATATATATATATATATATATATATATATATATCAGAGAAAGATTCCGGGGTTCAATCCGATTTCGGAAGTTTTGTTGGCGCTGAGAAGCTCCGTTTGTTTCACGACGACGGCAACTACTGTAGTTGCCGTCGAGTCACCAGACGTACACAGCAGCACTAGAAAATGCCAAATGAGATTTTGGCAAAACCTCGTGAAACAAACGGTGCTTCTCAGCGCCAACAAAAACTTCCGAAATCGGATTGAACCCGGAATCTTTCTCTGATTCATTCCACCATCCGAGAAAACATACGATATAACATATATATATATATATATATATATATATATATATATATATATATATATATATATATATATATATATATATATATATATACAGGGTGGGCCATCCATAACTTTCCACCCCGAATTTTGGGATGGAATAACGAAATTTTGTTGAAAGGGTGACAAATAAGGGTGTTCAAATGAGTTTGATATCACTACCTCTCTAGCTGCAACCCCTAACAGCTCTTATTTTTGAATAGGGAAAAGGGGTCAAGCAGCACCTTGTTGGAAAGGCAATTCAATTTCCTGCATGAAAGTATTTTTTTTTCATCGCTTTATTATTATACAGAGTGACTCAGTATTGCATCAATAACTTTCACAAGCCGAATTTGGATCTTTGAGATGGAAAAAACGCTCGGACGGGTCAAAAAATGAATTCGATATCACTACCCCTCTAGCCGCTACTACTTAGAGCAATTATTTTTGAATAGAGATAATAGGTCGAGTAGCTTTGTTGAAAAGGTAATTCAATTACCTGCATGAGCGTATTATTTTTTTTCTTCGATCGCTTAACTATTAAACAGGATGAAATAGTATTTCAATCCATAAACTTCTACCCCAATGTTTGACCTTCGGGATGACAAAACGAAAAAACACCTGGACGAGTTTGATGCAGGGCTATGAACGCGCAATTGAATGAAAAAACTGTTCTCTTTATTGAATTACGGACAATAAAAAAATGAATTGACATAATGATAAATACTTCAATTTAGTAAATGCTCAAACTGGCCTTCCCCTATGCATACATACAGCAGTTCCTCGAAGCGATTCCTCACATTCCTTAGCATTTCGGGTGTTATCAAACGACATTCGTTTACTATACGCTGGCGTATTTCGTCCAAGTTTGCAGGCATAAATTCGTCGCATAAATTTTACTTTTCAAATGTCCTCATAAAAAATAATCCGGGGGTGACAGATCAGGGGAACGAGCAGGCCTCCTTCCAATCCAACGCCCTGGAAATCGTTCATCTAAATAGTGCCTCACGGGCGCCGCATGATGGGTAGGTGCCGCATGATGGGGAGGCGCTCCATCTTGCTGAAATCTCAGTTCGGCTTCTAAATAACGGTGATCGTTCTCCAAAATATCTGTCAACATAGGATCGACATTGTTTTCTAAGAGATCTAAGTAATTATCACCATTGAGATTGCCGTCTATGAAAAAAGGGCCCACAATATTGTCGCCATAAATACCGACCCAGACATTCAGCTTTTCAGGATATTGAGTGTGAATCTCTCTAAATAGGGTTGGTATCAGACCAATATCGACAAATGTGACGATTTACAGATCCATTCAAATAAAAAGAGCATTCATCAGAGAAGCAGACATTAAAAAGGAAGTCCGGATTATTACTTATCATATCACCCATTGTTTCGCAAAATTGTAATCGGCGATCAAAGTCATCTTCATTCATTTCGTGAAGCAAACTCATCTTGTATGGATGGAACTTGTAATTTTTAAGTATCCTTCTAATAGTGGTACGAGAAATCCCAGATATTTCTTCCATTTTTCTTGTACTTGAAGTAGGGTCATTGACGAAATATCCTAAAACTCCTGTGTCCACATCATCATTTCGGACACGATTCAAATTTTCTTTTTTCGAATAAACAACTGAGCCCGTCTCTCTAAACTTTCTGACCAAGTTCAGGACGTAAGTGTGATTTACATTATGGTCCTCATTTCTCTCGTTAAACAAAGCAGCAGTTCTTCTTGCACATTCATTATTCGCAAAAAAATGGAAATTATTTCCACTCGCTGTGCAGTGGTATAACCCATTTTGAAAGTCACAAGCTGATATAATTAAAGTCTGAAATAACTAAATGAATTCTCATTTTCAAACAGCTTCTCCATCTCAATATCAACGAAATCTGTTATCGCCGCCTTTTTTTTGCAATTTCTCGATGACTACGCGTATGCCAAACACATGTCGAAAATGCTGAAACCGAGACAATAACTGAAAACGTGAAAACAATAATATTTACAAAGTATATCGTGCGCTTTCGTTTAAATTGAAAAAATTGCTGTTAGGGTAGCGGCTAGAGGGGTAGTGATATCGAATTCATTTTTTGACCCGTCCGAGCGTTTTTTCCATCTCAAAGATCCAAATTAGGCATGTGAAAGTTATTGATGCAATACTGAGTCACTCTGTATAATAATAAAGCGATGAAAAAGAATACACTCATGCAGGAAATTGAATTGCCTTTCCAACAAGGTGCTGCTCGACCCCTTTTCCCTATTCAAAAATGAGAGATGTTAGGGGTTGCGGCTAGAGGGGTAGTGATATCAAACTCATTTGAACACCCTTATTTGTCCCCCTTTCAACAAAATTTGACCTGTCTGAGCGTTTTTTCGTTATTCCATCCCAAAGCTCAAAATTCGGGGTGGAAAGTTATGGATGGCCCACCCTGTATATATATATATAGAGAGAAAGAGAGAGAGATATATATATGAAAATGAGTTTTTGGTGCCAAGCATCATAAAAAGTCATGAAACGAAAAACTATCTTGATCTCTGGTACAACTTTGCTAATCGCACCCATTTAAATAAGTAGGTTTTCAAAGTGAAAACCTGCTAAAAATGTCTTCCTTCAATTATTCATTTCGATCTCTGATTATAACTATAAGAACAGATTTTAGATTATTTTTAAAAATTATAATCAATTCTCCATTTCAAAATCGTTATCTATCATGATAAACTGATATAATTTCTCATATCTTCATATTTATAAATAGCATCTAAAATTTACCAACAATGGTACTTAACTCACTTCATGATCACTATCCCCAACTTGCAATGGATTATTTCCAAAATTAATTTTTATCAATAAAATAAAAACGTTTGAGAGTAATTAAATGAATAATAGAGAAATAATGACAGGCAAGGCTTGCTAAAGACTAAAGACATACGTAGGTATATACGAATACAGATGGCACGCAAGTGACTGTAACTGTTACACATTTTTAAGCCTAGCTTTTAATCGCCAAGTCTGGAGTGAAACGTATGACAAGGTGCTTTGCTCTATTTAATATGACTCATATCGACTGAACGCATAAAATTCGGATATTAGACCAAGCAACAGAGCACAATATAAGTCGTTTTTTGACATCGATTCCATCTGAAAACCAACTATGCCATCGTGAGCAGGGTAATTCATAGATTAATTGTGTTATGTTTTGGACACGCAAATACCATTATTTATTTTTTTATGAACAATTTTAATAAAAATATCGTACTTTTATTACTTTTTCATTTATAACTAATAAACTAATGGAGTAATCTGGATAGTGTCAATAGCAAATTTGTAGATAATTGAATTACGAAGAGTATGACACCTCGCCCGACTTAATCGGATGATTAGTAACGAAGATAACAATTGATAGCCAAAGAATTTTTTATTTATTTATTAATTTAATAATTTCGTTAATTTACAACTTACAGGTCTCTGCTTTTGCAAAAAGGTTGCAATGTTTAATTACTTAAAGTTAGTAAAAAGAACGAACGCTGTACGATAATTATTGTTAACGTAATTGCAATTTTATGTATTTAACAGGACTAGTTGTAAAGTAGCTACTATCGTCTGAGGTACTCGGATTTCAATTTTGAAAAAAGATTAATTAACTAGACGTAAAGTGCAATAAAACTGTAATCTCGGATTTTTAAATAAATTTTGCAAAGTTAGTTAAAAAAGGGCACAAAAATGGCTCCGAACGTCCGACCGTACGAATATGGTGCAGTAGTGAGGGAAGAAGGAGAAGAGGAGAACGCTTAATATAATACAATCTCGCAGACTACATTAAAATACACGGCCGCATTATTTTACGCATGCGCAGTGCAATAGAATTTCTGTACATTTTGACAGCAAATTGGCGGCAATTGAAACTGTTAAATTCAGTAAAATCCAATTGCTCTGTTCTGTGTGTTTATTGCTGTGTATGAAGAAAAGTGAAAAACTCATTTTCATTACAAAGCATTATTAAACTCCATTGCAAAAAAACTGTTCGTTAGAACAAACAATAATCTGGTGAAAAATCTGTTCGTTAGAACAATTATTAATATTTTTGGTGTACAGTGACTATTGTTCAGCGAAAGTAAAAAAACTTTATTAGGATTATTAAGTTATAGTAAAACGAAAAGATGCAATCTTTACCACCCACATCGACATCTAGTAATAATATTGATGGAAAAGTGTCCTGTAGTTTGTGTGGTGACACGATGTTTAAGACTTTAAAATCATTAAAGCAGCATAAGGCAAAGTACCACAATATTACTGAAGTCGTGGCAAAAAAAACATTTATTGTGTGCCCCTTGTGTGAAGAAAGAACTGAATTTAAAACCAATGAAGACCTTAAGCAGCATATTGAAAACACTCATGATGTAAGTATTGAAGTAATTACTTTGCAATTTTTTAGCCTCGAAGAATTAGAGACATGGACAAAATCAGAAAAAATTGAGACAATGTATGCTAAGCACCGAAGTACGCAAATGAAAGACCATAAAGTAGTGCAGTATCATTGCAACAAGAGTGATATCAGAGGTACAGTATTTAAGGCAGTTTAGTTCTGGTCACTCATATTTACTTATCTGCCTATTATACATAAATATAAATAATCCATGGTTTTAGGCTACGTCCCTAAATACCAGAAAAGAACAGAGAAAGCTGGTGGGACCATTAGGATGAAAGGTGTATGTCCCTCAAGAATTAAGTGCATTTTATATAATGATGGGAAGGCTACTGTTACATATTGGAAGACACATGTTGGACATGATGTAAAGGAACTACGAAGTAAGCATTTATCCTCAGTGGAGAAGGATATGGTGATAGAGAAGTTGAAATCAGGAGTACCATGCAGTAGAATTTTAGAGGATGCCAGGAAGATAAAGAAACCAGAATTGGAAAGAATGAACTTATTAGGTAGCAATGATGTTGCATATCTGCATAGGAAACATAATATTGAGAAAAAAAGGGACAACAATGAAATGGTAGCAGCAGCGTTAAAAGTTGAAGAGTGGAATACAGGAGGAAAGAAATTTGCCTTTTTCTTTAAGCAAGAAGGTAGGTATAGTACTGGACAGAGGAACTTAAGACACACAGGGGTCAATGTTATAGGGTCACATATTGAGACTGTAAGTTAATGTCCTAGATTTCTCTGTCCTGCATTGTGCATTAAATATTCATCTATCTATAGGGACTCATGGCATATGTCAGCTTGTTGATGAGATAATAGGGTATTGCTTGGGGTATGGCTAGGTATTCCATGGGCCAGAACATATTTACGTCCTATTGTTATTCATTGGGTGCTGGTTTAATTTCCAAAGCTTTTAGGATTTTGGTAGTTGGTGGAAGCAATATTGTTAAATTTTATTTAATTTGTGATACCTAATGTAGGTATTGTAATGTGAAACTTACTAGGAGGTATCTACCTATACACAGAAATGTGTCTGTCAAGGTGGTGGTTTTTTTGTAAATAAGTTTTGGTGTTGGTTTCCAAATAGGAGATGAGCATGAGGTGCTGAAGAAAGAAGATTTCGCATTAGGATTTATGAATAATACCATGGAAGACAAGTTGCGGAAATTCTCAAGTATAATATGTATGGATGGCACTCACGGCACAAACAGAAGAGGAATGGACTTGACAGTTATGTTGATAAAGGATGACAGAAATGCAGGATTCCCCGTAGCATTCTTTCTTAGTAATCGACTTGATCAAGTAGTCCAGGAAGTTTTTCTAGGTGGGCGTAATTATATTCTTGTTATATATTCAACATAAATATATGTTTGTGTTTATTATGTTTTACAGGTGCTCTCAGAGATAAATTAGAACAAGAAATAATACCGGACTATTTTATGAGCGATGATGATCCCAAATATTTCAACGCCTGGGCCAAAACAATGAAAAACTACCCGAAACGGCTTTTATGTACTTGGCATGTAGTGAAGAACTGGAATATTCAAGGTAAAAAGAAAATCAAGAACCAAGAAATCAAGAAAGAAATGAAGAACGAAATGAGGAAGATAATCACCGAAACTAGCGAAGATAGGATGTTAGAAATCACCAACTCATACCTATTAAAATTGCAAGAGGCAGGCGAAACTGATTTTGTCAATTACTTGACTAGGTGAATAATATATTTTGATTTGCATTTTTACATGTTTAAAATGCACTTGATTTGTTTCTACAATTGTGCTGGTATTGATTAAGTTTACAAATAACTCATATTTTTTTAGATACTACTTTCAGGATGAGGACAGAATAAAAATGTGGGCCCATTGTTATAGGACAAACTCAGGTACCTACAGATTTATTTGGTTATTACAAAATAAATTAATTTTTAATAATAAAAATCATAAAAGACTACTCTTAGTAACTTTTACTATTTAGGTATCAATACAAACATGGCAATAGAGAGCTTAAACAACATGCTGAAGACAAATCTACTCAGAAGAAAGACCTATGTAACGATTGAGAAGCTGTTGGATACAATTGAGGATTTAGTAGATCTGAAAATGTGGAAAAGGGTGTTAGACTTCGAGAGGTCAAATGCTAATAACTACCAGGACAGGATAATCATTAAGGCACACAAAAAAGCAAAAATAATGCAAAACAAGGCAGAGGTAACTAAAGATGCAGAGGTTTATGGTCAGTACAAGGTAAAATCTTCCAGTGATTCTAAAATATATATGGTTAGTTTAAGAAAAGTATGTGAGAGTGAATGTAGGACATTATACTGCCGAGTATGCAAAATTTGCATTCATCGATATGAGTGTAATTGTCCTGAGTATACTGTGAAAAATACCTTGTGTAAGCATGTTCACTTGGTACGTATGTATGAGGAGCACACGGACACTAACTCTGTTGCAGACAATATTGCAAAAACTTTAGGAGAATCCTCGACAACCAAAGCACAAAAAGAGATGGAAGTATGCCAGTTCATTGAAGAGGTAAGAAACCGCGAAGTAACATCAAATCAAGATGGGACAGCCACAGACAGTGACAAGAGGGATGCACAGCTGAAATATTATTGCAATTGGGCAAGAGATCTTCAGGATGAAGATTTTGCTGTTTTTATCAACCACTTGCAGTTGGCAAAGAAGGACATAGATGTGAAAAGGTCTGAACTAACAAAGAAGAGGAAAATGGAAAAACAGGAATATTTTCCTTCAAATAAGCGGTCAAAAGTGAGAGAAATATAATTTGAATACATTTATTCTTTCTTTTGCTAGAAAATAAATTTACTGTGGGAATATTCTACCTATTTAATAATTTTATGTTAATATAACATGATTTTCAGATTTTTTTCTTTTTTCAGAATTGATATTGGCAAAGTGGAATAGGCTCATCCTTATGGTCATCAATCTTGATACAAAATGGTTAGTATATAATATTAAAATTTTAATTATATATTGTTCTTTGGGTTTTAATTTATTTATTGCTATATAATATATTGTTTAAAGAAAGTCCTTAAATGTATATACATTAGTCAATGATATTGTAAGCAATGTTAGACATTGCGCAAGGGGATCTAGCTCTGTTTTTGTGTTTTGATCATTATTAGAGTTGGGTCTTTTTGCGTAATGCCAAACTTTTCATCGCTATTAAATAAATAAATGATATGTTAAATTACCTAGTATTTTTAAATTTCATATCTTCAGTTTATAAGTATTCCCTGTAATTGAAGCAAAGTTTGTTAAGAAATATATGAATAATAAAAAAAATAATCATTAGTATTTTGTCTTATAACTCCAAAATATTTTGGCTAACCAAATTTTAATTGCATTAAGAATTTCCTTCTAGAATTGTTACCTGTATATCATATTGACGTTAAATAATAATTCAGAAAATCTTAGGCATGGTTTGCATTCCTACGCTATTTTAACTCACGAACTTTCGCGCCTTAATTTAAATTTTTAAAATGGCGCATAAAATTGTGGTTTATGCGCATGCGTAAAAAAATGCCGCCGTGTATTTTAATGTCGTCTCAATCTCGCGGCGCGCCGACGTTTATATTTTGCTTTACTTCCCCCACTACTGCACCATATTCGTACGGTCGGGCGTTCGGAGCCATTTTTGTGCCCTTTTTTAACTAACTTTGCAAAATTTATTTAAAAATCCGAGATGACAGTTTTATTGCACTTTACGTCTAGTTAATTAATCTTTTTTCAAAATTGAAATCCGAGTACCTCAGTCGATAGTAGCTACTTTACAACTAGTCCTGTTAAATACATAAAATTGCAATTACGTTAACAACAATTATCGAACAGCGTTCGTTCTTTTTACTAACTTTAAGTAATTAAACATTGCAACCTTTTTGCAAAAGCAGAGACCTGTAAGTTGTAAATTAACGAAATTATTAAATTAATGAATAAATAAAAAATTCCTTGGCTATCAATTGTTATCTTCGTTACTAATCATCCGATTAAGTCGGGCGAGGTGTCATACTCTTCGTAATTTAATTATCTACAAATTTGCTATTGACACTATCCAGATTACTCCATTAGTTTATTAGTTATAAATGAAAAAGTAATAAAAGTACGATTTTTTTATTAAAATTGTTCATAAAAAAATAAATAATGGTATTTGCGTGTCCAAAACATAACACAATTAATCTATGAATTACCCTGCTCACGATGGCATAGTTGGTTTTCAGATGGAATCGATGTCAAAAAAAAATACCTATTGCTTGGTCTATATATTGGAAGGTAAAGAACCAGACTCACAGTTTATCAGTCTAACGACAGTCTAAATAACTTTACACAAATGTAATCCTGACCTACGACTACAATGGTTTCTTTGATTGGTAGTATGCAGTAGGTACTTAACATTTAATTGTGATGAATTATTCAATTATCAAGAGATTATTTACTTAGTTTAAAATGAAAGGAAGCTGAAAATAAATAGCCTTATCTCTTTGCTCAATTTCGTGTACTTATCGTATGAATTGTACCTAAATCATCTGTAAAAATTTAATATCAAACTGTTAGTAAAGTATAGCCATATCATAATTTGATATAGTTTCATAGTTTTTTTCACTCTATACGTCCATTATACTTCCAAAAGGTTTTACTATTGGGATATATGGCAGCCTATTTCGTTACTTTTCAAAATTATTTTCATTTTATGCATGTAGTCACAAATGTCCTAAAGATGTGTTTTTTTAATGAAATCCCATGAATGCTGTTGCATTTCTACATTTCCCGATCAAATAAGTGTGTTTCAATATGATTCATATCGCCCAAACCTTTTTAGCAGGTTTTCACTGCACCTGGCACCAAGATGGTTTTTTGTTTCATAACTTTTTATGATGCCTGGCACCAAAAACTCAATTTCACATATATCTCTCTCTATTATATATATATATATATATATATATATATATATATATATATATATATATATATATATATATATATATATATATATATATATAGATCTTTTGAGGAGTGATTTTCATAGACTCACCTTATCACAGGGGGCCCCTTTTTATATGTTAATAAAACTTTATAATAAAATGCAGCTTGCAAAAATTAAAACCCAATCAATTCCAATAAAATATCTGATATTTGATGAACCTACGTTCATGTTTGAAATGTAACTTTTAATTACTTATCGAATGGTATTAGAATACTCAATAGCTGAGTCCTGTTGTTTCTACACAATACGTCAAAAACCATTTTTTGCACATTTTGGTGATTTTAAATCAAAGTTTTAATGAATCTAGTAGCCTATTGTCTTTAAAAATCTCAGATAATTCACTTAGTTTATAAAATTAATTTGGAAAAATATCAAAATGCTCTTCTTTTTAGTAAATTATCATTTTAAGTAAGCAGAACAACAATATTTAAAGTAACTATCTTAATTTCCACAATTACAAAACTAATTCCACTGAAATTTGATAAACGAAGTTGTTCTTGAGGCAGAAAAAAAGATTTGGACAAATTCAATAGAAATTTCAGTAGGTACCATTTACAAAATTTGAGGAAGGAAGTGGCATGGAGGTGCATGAGCGGAAATTTTCAATTTAAATGAATAAGAGGTTTATTTTAGTATGAGATAGTTGGTGAATCACATATTTTTATTATAGGTACTACGCGTAAAATATTAAATTATTCTTCTAACAATTGATAATTTCATATCTTAACACAGTTTTAAAATTACGATTAAACCCAAAACTGAAAAGGATTTTTCTTCAAAGCTTAATATACATACCACATCAAAATTCGAAATCTTGTATTAATAGAACTGTTTCGATATTTGTATATACTTATTTGTTCAACATAAATAACTAATCTTCTTCAAAATATCTTCAATTACCGTTGATATCCAACACGTGCTGAATACATTCATTGTGAAATCTTCTTGTGTGTTATTTTGGCTTTGACATACTTAATCATTAATAGGTCAAATTAAATTACGCAATACACATAAAAATTCATTATTTGCTATTTTGTTATTAAACATTTTTGTCATATTATTGATTAAAAGTAACGCAAAATCACTCCAAACAATGTAATGAATTTCATTTATTTTCATAATTAAATCATTCATATTGTGCATATTTACTTGAAATATTTTATAAAAAAATATCATTTTACTTGACATTTTATCAGTGGCGTAGCTTGCCCCAGACGGACCTATATCAAAATTATTCGGGGATCCCTTCTACCTGACTGCGGGAAATAAGGTACGGCCTCATAGTTTTAGTGAGATGTTTAGATGTTTGTTTACATACATCGGGGACCCTATAGCCCGGGGGGCCTGTAACATTGATACAGCTGATACGGCGGTAGCTACGCCACTCTAATCTATGTCAACTTTTTGAAACATTTTACGGGAAAGAATTAAAATATTAAATTTAGTACAGTAACAAGGAAATTCACGAGTTGATTCCTATTTACTTTCACAGAATTTCCAGAAACATATATATATATATATATATATATATATATATATATATATATATATATATATTAATATAATTATATATATAATATATATATATAATATATATAATATATATATATATATATATATATATATTTATATATATATATATATATATATATATATATATATATATATATATATATATATATATATATATATATATATATATACAGTGTGGAACAGCCAAATGGAATAAATTCGATAACGAGTAAATGAGAGCGTGTTGGGAAAAACGCTTGGACACGTCGATTTGTATTTTTAGATGCGCATTTTTTTCAAAAAAAAATAATTATATAGGGTGTGTCATGTGACAGTGGCCGATGCCAACTTTCTTATTTTAAATACAACCCCCTGTATATTATTAGTTTTTTGGACTCTACAGAAAATTCTAGACATAATTTATGTACTATGTACAATGTCCCATACCTATCTCAACTGTTTCGGAAATATTAAGTGTTTTCAGATGTATTACAAAAATTAACATTAAAAAAAAAATTATTTTATTTCACAAATAATGTAAAAAAACAAAAAAACATTAATTTCAATGTGAGAGATGTTCAAAATGTTCGCCGCGAACGTCTTGGCAACATGCTAATCTGGTATAGAAATGTCTTCTAACCTTTGTAATACATCTGAAAACACTTAATATTTCCGAAACAGTTGAAGACAGGTATGGGACATTGCATATGAATTATGTCTAGAATTTTCTGAAGAATCCAAAAAACTAATAATATACAGGGGGTTGTATTTAAAATAAGAAAGTTGGTATCGGTCACTGTCACATGACACACCCTATATAATTATTTTTTTTTGAAAAAAATGCGCATCTAAAAATGCAAATCGACGTGTCCAAGCGTTTTTTCCAACACGCTCTCATTTATTCTTTTATATATATATATATATATATATATATATATATTTATATATTTAATGACCTTACTATTCAATACATACACAATATATATTTTATTGAATATATAGTGGAACAATAAGTCAGGAGTTTATTATACATACCTATATGATGATATTTTAAATTTGATTTTCCGACAAAAATTATTATCAGATTTAAAGCCTCGCACAAGAATAAAATAAAATACACAAGAAGAATTCTTTAACGTTAAGAATAACTGTCCAATATTAACTGATGTTGAAACAAAATAAACTATTTTTTCATAAGAACATGAATTTATTCAATTAGTTAATAATTATTGAATTAATACGAAAAAGATCATACCTGTCATCGTTGAATTATAAACTCTTATAATTCAAGAAATTTCACATTCTCTAGAATCAATTGATGTATTGGACTGAAGTAGATCAAATCCAAATCAAGATTAAGTCCATTCACCGACCATGTAACTACTACTACAAAATGTCTTCTTAATGCTATTATACGGTACTTGAAAGTTAATTTTTATCAATTGCCTGACTCACAGAATAACTTCATGATTTAGATTTCCATCATAGAAAGCCAAACCGTATACCTATATGACAATGGCTTTATTGATTGTTCAAATAGTTTGTCCAAATTATTAACGATATTATGCGAATTTTGTTTCATTACGAAGCGAATAAAGCATTTTCCGCAAAAAACATAGACTATTGCACTGTTGATAGTCAACAGTGAAGTGCGGAAGTAGTTTTCAAATCCATTTTAAAGCACCTGGAGCAAATTTTTCGAAATTTTTTACTGTATAATATAACTGTTTAGGGTATTTATTAAATTTGTCTTTTTTGGCTAAAAAATTACTTTTTGGGCTTTTAAGTAGCCATAATAGTCCGAGCCATATATTTATATATATATATATATATATATATATATATATATATATATATATATATATATATATATATATATATATAATCTCAGTAGAACATCAAAAATCACTTTATACAAGACCATCATAAGACCAATTGTAACATATACAGGCGAATCGTGGATCATGGCGGTAAATGACACCCAAGTACTAA
>JARQZK010000797.1:22500-345000 GCA_030704885.1 Cynegetis impunctata | reverse complement strand
ACGTCAAAAACTAATATCACTTTATTTATTATTTACTTATGTCTTTTAGAGAAACTATTAGGTGGTTTTGTAAATTCGAGGTCGTTTTACCCACTCGGTCGATGAACGGGGCACTACCAGGCGCGAATCCAGAGGGGGGAACGTCCTTCCCCCCCCCCAAATGGCCTGGGCCCCACCTAATTGTTTTGATTGGGAGCTACTCGATTTACCATTGCCCAAAATACCAGTTTTTTTTTTGTCATAATCTTTTATTCAAGTCCCATTAATTACATTATATAACCTTAAGTCTAATAGAATTTAATTGAAAAATATTAATACTAGTGACATGAAGTGTCCTAACTCTTGGCCGATTTTACAGTCATGAACTTAAAAAATATTACATTTGAGTTTTGGCTCGAAATCACTGTCCTAATGACAGGAATAAAAAATCTTAATCTTGATCCTGGTCTTCTCGGAGTATCATCCTGGGTCTCTTGTGTTTCCACGGTCTGTCTTCATCATATTCTCCAAGTCTGGTGACGAGGGGGTTCGGATTGGTTGGCAAGTCAGCATACATTTTGACTAGCTCTGATGAACTCGATTACACTCGGCATTTCCAAGTCTCGGTGAATCTGGGAGTTACGGACGTACCAAGGAGCGCCCACAGCCATCCTCAGGGATTTGTTCTGCACGATCTGAAGCTTGTTGATGTGGCAATGAGCTGCGTATCCCCAAACTGGAGATGCGTAGGTCATTGCCGGTCGGATTTTCGAATATATAAAAGTTCAAATGATAGACTATTCTAGTTCAAAAACAACAAATAATTATGTGTATTCATACCATACAAATGTATTCATTATTCATCCATTAAATTGATTAACAACAATTAACGTTAAAAATAAAGATAACACAAATAACGAAAAATAATTGATATTGATTTCGTATGTCTCTAAATAGGAAAACAACAAATATAGATTCTATGAAATATTACTTCGTCAACAATTGGAATTATTGATGCATTTTTAAATGTACATTTCGTCCATAAAATCAACAACAAAACACTTATTTTAGATACTTACTTGAGCTCCATAAAAGATAATTTCAAACTGAATCACAAATAAGTAATCAATGACCTATTCATATCAAATATGACCCGGTAAGTTGAATGACTACTTAATTGCTTATATTTTCGATAATATTGTAAGCGTCTCATCAGAAATTATGTCAGAATGATATTAAATTGATACCAGAAATGCAATATATTTTATGTGCTTCAAAAGTTAAAGGTTAATGAAATTAAAAATAAGAATAAACCTTTGACAGTAGGTTTAACTTTTCCGAGAAAACAATACCGCATTCAGAATAGTATATTGTACAACGAGCATGGAATGACATGCATTTCCTACGAGTGTGACGTTTGCAGCACGAGCCGCAGGTGAGTGCTGCAAACGAAGTGCTGCATACGAGTAGGAAATGGTCATTCTATGCGAGTTTTACACAATACTTTTTCTACGAAAGTTACTGTTACATAAAATGGGATAAGTAATATTTTTCCTTTTGAGATTTAAAAAAAAGTCAATCTGACGTTCCACAAAAAACACGCGGCGCCGGTTAACGTCACCTTTGTAAAAATACCCGTGCACAATGTCAACTTTGTAGTTCACTCACCATGGTGATAGAAGCACAATGAAAATGGGTATAAAACAATGCACTATGTTCCGCAATTACTTTTGAACATATAATGATGGTTTTTATTGACATTCGTAGAAAAAAGGTTGAGAATATGCAATATGTAGAAAAAGTATTCAATTATGTACAACGTAGAGCTCCGAAAATAATGTGTCGATTTTGCTTCTCGACGACATGGAATTCCTTTGTCACATCCTTCAAGAGAAAATGTTAGAAAAGTCGACACCTGTGCCACATACACCCCATAGTTAGATAGGTATCTCACTTCCGATCGAACGGAAACGCCAAAAACACATGTCACTTCACACACATTAATTCATTGTTTAATCATCAATTTTTTGATATAATTTCCCTACGTATTATTATCCTTATCATAGACGCTGCGCAAATAAATATTCATTTTCATATATATATATATATATATATATATATATATATATATATATATATATATATATATATATATATATATATATATATATATATATATATTTAATTAATACAAGGAGTATTGCCGTAACTTCTAACTTAACAAACAAACCAAAAGCATAATGATGACAATATAAAAATGAGATATTGAATCTCTGGAACATAATAATTAACTAAAAATAAAATTAAATGAAACCGGCTTCAATATGGCCAAGTCAGGTTGTGAATATATATATATATATATATATATATATATATATATATATATATATATATATATATATATATATACATATATATGTATGTATATATATATATATATATATATATATATATATATATATATATATATATATATATATATATATATATATATATATATATATATATATATATATACAGGGTGGACCACGACGAACTGCATCGATCGATATCTCAGAAACTGAATGTAGGAAAAATTTGAAATTTTGGGAACTTGCTAGATGTCGTGGGGCCTATACAGCTAAAATATTTTCATCTATTGGGCACTAAGTCGCTTATTTTAAATGGGATACCCTATATATTATTACATTCTTGGATTCTACCTAAGATTCTAGGCAGATTGTATGCATCATGTCATATACCTAAGTCTAATTGTTTTTGACATATTTAGGTTTTTATGTCAAAAACGACGATTGCAAGCCCTAATATAATTATCAATTTTTCCTATAAGGAAGCCTTTTTTACTTACTTTGGGTTAGATTTCTTGTTGAAAAGGACCTACTTTAATAGATTTTGTATAATATTTGTTTAACTAATCATACAGTGTTCAAAAAATAAGATCTAAAATGAGATTGAGAAAACTGACAAAAATCAATTTTTTCAAATGGAAACCCCCTATTTTTCTTATTTTGTAGTATTTAGCATTTAAAAAGAAGGTAACTTTGTATGAAGTTATCTATACCTAAAATTTGAAGTTTTCGAAATATTGCCAATTTAATAGTAGTATTTTTATGGCGATTTTGCATTTAATCGTTGAACAATTAAATCTAGGATAGCCACGATCGTATTTGACATTTCAAATCATCGTAATGGCACCCCGGTTAAATTATACAAACGAAGATTGTTGAAACTTATTTATTATTTATGGACAATGTGATAAATTATTTCAAGAACATGTAATACATTTGCGACCCAATATCCTCATAAACAAAAACCATCACCAAATACTGTTAAACGAATTATAGAAAACTTCGAGAATTTTGGATCCGTAAAGACAAAAGTGTACAAAAAGAAACCAGTTGTTAACAATGAAAATATTGAAATAGCAATTTTGGGATATTTTGAAGCATATCCAAAAAAATCTTCAAGGCAGGTATCATTAGAATCAGGCTTATCCAAATCGTCAGTTCTAAGAATTTTACGGAAACACAAATATCATCCCTATGCTAACCATATTTTCATTCGTGCAGCATTTAAATGAAACTGTTTTTTTTTGTGACCGAAGTAGTATGAATTCAAAGAATTCGATTCTTCTTGGAAAATCAGTTTCATTTAAATGCTGTACATAATGCACAAGTATACCATAGAGCGCAACCTGAGCAGGGCAACCTTTTTGAGCATCTTATCTAAACTTTGTGTAGAATTTGTTATTTTTGTTAGAATAAGTAAACCTAAAATAAGTGTTCCTTAATGGTTCATATTTGACAAATTTAAATAAAAAAGGAAAATATTTCTACAATCCATAGAGTGATCTACATTGCTAGTGATCTACGTTACGCACTTTCATAGATAACACCATAAATTGCCGACTTTTTTCAGAAAATGCAGCACCACACTTCGCATTAAACTAGAATAGTGATTTCAAATATAATATTCATCAAAAACCGCTATTTAAGAAATACCCTGTTTCTTAAAAACGAAGAAGTTGTGGACCCTAGTTTATACGAACTTTTATCTCAATTTTTGGCAGTTGAATACGTGGTTCAAATATTGACAAACGCCAATTTCGGGACCCAAATCAATTCGTAAAGAAATATTCAAATGCATTTTTCTCGAAAATGATACTTCCTAGTAAAGTATGAGAAGAGTACCTCATTTGAACAAAAAGCTCGGTATTTTCAAATTTTGAGGTCAAAATTAATAAAAATCAACCCAAAAAAAATTTGGGCCAAACTTTTCGCCAATACCACCCTGCACTACCCAGCCACCCCTGAAAATATTGCAATACTAACTTGTACTATATTAAATAGAGCGTAAAAAGTTTCGTTATTGTACCAAATTTTATCCAGTTACCTTTACACGTTTTAAAATATTTACAAAAAACCACCATTGGGTCTATACCTTTGACAACCTGTATCTTAAAATCGAAGAAGTTGGGGACTCTAGTTTATATGAACTTTTATCTCTATTTTGGAAGTAGAATTCGTGGTTGAATTATTGACGTCTAATTTCGGGTCACCCTGTACATATATGTATAATAGTTTTCGACCGTGAATATTTTCTTTGCCTAGCTTTCGTAGTAATTTTTTTTTTTTAACTCGAGGGACCTACAGTTTAACGCCGGTTCCGAACAGCCAATGGTCTTGTAAACTATGTACATTACCCAACAATTTTTAATCATATATAACCACTAAATTCCGGACATACACAACACCCAAGAGCGAGGTGGGACTCGAACCCACAATCCTCGGTTTACAAACGGTATAAGGCGGTTCACCTTACCGCTGGTCTACCGAGGCCTATCGTAGTCATTTATTACTTCACCAAAACTCAGAATGTACACAATAACACAATAATACATAGTTTCAAGCAACCACACGATATATTCCATCAGCTGAAATTATAGCACTTATAATAAAAGTTAGTATAATGTATTCTAAACCGTTATAATTGCTATCATAATTTCAGCTGATATGTAATGTGGTATATATATGCCGGGTGTCCATGGAAGGTGGCTCGCCCCTATAACTTTTTTTTATTTGGAGATAATGAAATGAAATTCAGAGGATCTATTTAACGCATAAAACTGCATTTTTTGACAAATAACTCAACTTCATGCAACTTCCGGTTTTACCGGAAGTGACATAAACTTTCGATTTTTAAATGGGACACCTGGTATATTTTCAGTTTTTTTTGTCTCCATATGACATTTAAAATACAACTATGTATCATTTGTTACTTTTTGTAACTGTTTTTCAATTTTTTTTTCGAAATAAATTTTTGTTCTAGAAGGGCTATGGATGCGTTCAAATAACTAATTTCGGTCATAAAATGTATGTTGATACAACTTTACTGTTTTCGATCAAAATGTTTCAGCTATGCGACGTTCGATTTTGAAACTTTGATTACTATTTTTTTTCAAATGGCAACATGGTGACTCGTCGGGTTGAAAAAAAAAGATAATTTCATTTAATTTGATACCGCACTCTGAAATCCCATAACCTTAGAACTGTCTTTAAATGAAAAATCTTATTGAGATTAGAATAACATTTGAAATCATCGAGTAGCCTTTGACAAACACAACTGAAACAGAAGAAGTCCGAAGCCACTTCCACAAATCTACGTCCCAGGACGGTAAACGAGGCAATTTTAGGGCCGAAATTATTTATTTGAACGCATCTATAGCCTTCTAGAATAAAAATTTATTTCGAAATAAAATAAAACAACAGTTACAAAAAGTAACAAGTGATACATGGTTGTATTCTAAATGTTATATGGAGACGAAAACATTGAAAATATACCAGGCGACCCATTTGAAAATCGAAAGTTTATGTCACTTCCGGTGAAACCGTAAGTTGCATGAAGTTGAGTTACTAGTCAAAAACTACAATTTTATGAATTAAACAGATCCTCTAAATTTCATGTCATTGTCTCCGAAAACAAAAAAGTTATAGGGGCGAGCCACCTTCCGTGGACACCCGGTATATATATATATATATATATATATATATATATATATATATATATATATATATATATATATATATATATATATATATATATATATATATATATATATATATATATATATATATATATATATATATATATATATATATATATATATATATATATATATATATATATATAGGTAGGTAGTAATAGCTTGCATAGGTTCTCCTACAGAACAAATTGCTTCCTTTTTAACGAATATTTTATCTAATGCATATGATTCAGATAACATTTACTCTATCAAAGATTCCTTTGAATTTTCAGAAAAATTTAATAAAATCAAATTACCAGATAATTACGTTTTGGCCAGTTTGGATGTTGTCTCTCTTTTCAGTAATGTTTATCTTGATATTTGCCTTAGGGCAATAGATAAAAATTGGGACCGTATCAGCAGACATTGCACCATTGAAAAACATTACTTTTTCAACTTGATAAAATTTCTCTTTGAAAATAACTATTTTTCATTCAATGGAAAATATTTCAGACAAACTTTTGGAACTCCAATGGGATCTTCAATCTCACCTATTCTTGCAGCTTATGTTATGGATGAATTGCTAGACACAGTGATTCCATTACTCTCTATTAACTTATTTTTCATCAAAAAATATGTGGATGATATAATATTAGCTTTACCTAATAATGGTATAACAGAAATTTTAGATACTTTCAATAGTTACGACCCATTCATTCAATTCACAATCGAAACAGAAGACTCAGATCTTTCAGTACCTTTTCTTGATACAAAACTTATACGATTGGTTGATAACATAATATTGATTGATTGGTATAGAAAAGCATGCAGTTCAGGAAGGTATTTGAATTTCTTTTCTTATCACAAATTTTCGATGAAAGTGAATTTGTTAAAACAAATGAAGAACAGAGTACTCAAAATTTCTGATATATCTTTTCATAACAAAAATTTAACTTCAAGAACTTTTCTTACAAAATTCCTACCCACCATCTTTAGTCAAGAAAATTTTATTTAGCATATCCTTATCAGAAAATGAAATTATAGGACAAAATAACAATTCTCATAATGAACTTGTTACAGATATGAGTCAAGTTTCAATTTTTTTATGCCTCGTTACCTTATATAAAAGAAATAACACCTAAACTGACCAGAATTTTTCAATCTTTTGAAAACATCAAAATTGCAAATAGAACAGTTATTTCAATGAGACAAATATATTCGAAAGTAAAAGACAAAATTCCTATTTTATCACTCACAAATGTTGTTTATAATATCCCTTGTCATGATTGTGATAAGAATTATATTGGCCAAATAAAAAGAATATTAAAAGACAGAATCACTTCTCATAAGAGTGATAGTAGATTACACCCTGAGAGATGTGCTTTAGCTAAACATGTCAATGATTGTGACCACCAGATGAACTACCTTTCAACAACTGTTCTTGCAAGAGAGTCACATCTTTCAAAAAGATCTTTTTTAGAAATGGCCTTTATTTATCAAGACAATAAATCCATCAATAAAAAAACAGATATAAGCCATTTGAGTGATATTTATTCTTTTTTACTTTCACTTGATATAAAATAACACAAAATCAAATTAATTTAACGTAACGAAATAATGTCAAACTTCAATTTGAAAATTAAAAAAAAAAAATGAGTGACACCGATTTGTCATTTCGTTCAGAAATTTAATTATAACTTCAAAAATGTATCAACTTTTCTAATTTTTTAACAAATACCATAATTTTCAATGTTTCTTATATCGTATTATCAACATCTATGTAATCATCCTCATGATAGATTCTCCCTGATGATGGAATAAACGATTCCGAAAGCTTGGAAAAACTTCAAAGAGTTTCCTTTTACATTGCTGCAGCATATATATATATATATATATATATATATATATATATATATATATATATATATATATATATATATATATATATATATATATATATATATATATATATATATAACTGAGATTGAATTCTCGCACATCACTTGGTGAAACATCATAAAGAATAAAGTATAAACTTTAAAATAAAAACACTTGGCTTATGTTTCACAATATAAAAAATATTTAGTTACTGTATTTAGCAGTAATGAAAAGTCGACATGTTTCGAGTTATGAACTCATTATCAAGACTGACTACAGGAGAGTATTGCATCGTAATTTATAAAACAGACAAAAGCAAAGGTGATACCTGAAAATCAATTTGTTCGTTTACAAGGGGTAATTGACTATTATGGGCGGAACTTATTTCGAGAATTTCGAGAAGGTCAAGGCGTTTACCCTTGTTACCTGAATGTAACAATTTGGTTTTGTTGAAATCCAGGAAGTGATTGAATTTTATACAATGTTCAGAGAAGCCAGTGGTATTTTTGTTTTGTAAAATTGACTTTTTATGTTCTTCAATACGAATATTTATATTCCTTCCTGTCTGTCCAATATAGAAAGCAGGACATTCGTCGCAAAATATTTTGTAAATACCACTGTTTTCTCCGATGTTAGATTTTTCTTTATTATTGACCAAGAATGACTTCAAGTTTCTTTTATTTGTACAAATTGTTTTAACGTTATTTTTCGATAGTCTGTTACAAATTTTGCTACTCAAATTCGGCACATAATTTATTGGGAAGTATTTTTGTTCTTCATTAATAGTTTGCGTGTCAGCCTTGATAATGAGTTCATAACTCGAAACATGTCGACTTTTCATTACTGCTAAATACAGTAACTAAATATTTTTTATATTGTGAAACATAAGCCAAGTGTTTTTATTTTAAAGTTTATACTTTATTCATTATATGTATATATATATATATATATATATATATATATATATATATATATATATATATATATATATGTCTAGTATTACATCTTCAAATTAACTTTGACATTCCGCATACCTAAAGTGTAGGGTTTACATCAAAACCCTAAAAAGATTTTTGAAAATTATTTGTAAATCATACACCCCTAGACTCAACATATTAATAAAGCATAGCACATTAATTGTTCTAAAGACTTATCAATTTGATTATATATATATTTTTATATTCAAGTGGATATAAAAAGATTATCAGATATGGCTATATCTGATAAAGCCACAGTGTAATGAATGAAGTTAGTGAATCGAATAAACATTCTAAATTCAATTATGTATTTCTTATCGATTTCTTATTGAATGTTAATCCACTAATAGAATGATATACAAGCATGTCTCTGAATGAATTCCTTCAAATTGTTAGGAACACGTGCAAACGTGTGAAATACTTTAAAAGAAACACCAGTTCATCTTGTATATTATAATCAGAGCCGGATTTACGAATTTGCCGCCCATGGGCCCAAAGTATTTCTCCGCCCCCGCCTCCCAAACGCGACAATTTGCCACATCTAAAATAATACTATTTGAACATCAATTTCTTAAAAATAAATTCGAATAAAATCTTCATAATGTCATAGTTTTATATAACCTCACTAACTATGATCTAGGAATAATGCTAATTAGTACTTTGTTATGTTGAATATTTACAGAGAATCTATGATTTCCTTTTACACCTCAAGATATCGTTTTAAGTGTTAAACTAAACATAGTACAATTATTGTTATCATAATTAACGGAAAAATATTGCTTGAAGGAAAAGTTACATTTTTCGTCACTTGTTGCCGACGAGATTTGACAAAAAACCCAGTAGTCCTTCATATTGTTTCTTGTCTCATTATTGTTCACCAACCAATCAGAAATTAATATTTTTTTCATTTATTTTTGTTATATATTTATTAATTTGTAGGTTCTTAATTAGTTAATATTAGTGAAATGAAACGACTACATTGAAGTGTGTAGATAGACTGATTTATTAATATCAATACGATCGCCAGGTCAGTTTTTACATAGAACATAGGGCATAGCGATAACAGCAGTCTTTTTAAAAGTGGATTGTAACATCAGGAAATTGAGAAATCGAAAATGATTCAATGATAAAACTGTTTATTGAGAACTAAAACATTCAATTCATAGTGGAACTTTTCAAAAAGTTTAAACTCAAGTTTTCAGATTTTTTACGCCTAGCTTCAATATTAGCGAATGTATCAACGACATCATTAGAGTCAAGCTTACACGTCAATTCTTTTTCTCAAGTCTTCTTCTATGGTAAAAATAGCTGAGTTAACTAACCTTTTCTGGCCAACATTTGATCTTAAATAATTCTTTACTCGTGAAAGAGTAGAAAATGAACGTCTGCTGCACAGTTGCTGGCTGGTGTACACAAAAACATCTTAAGAGCTACCCCTACATTTGGTTATACTTTCTGGAGATCTTTGGACAAAATATATCTGTTCAATTGTGACAGCAACAAAGATTCTGCATAAAACGCTCTTGATTTTTTACCTTAATTTAACTGGCCTTCAAAATTTGCCGCCCTGGGCCCGGGCCCTTGTGGCCCATGCCTAAATCCGGCCCTGATTATAATGAAAAGACATGCATTACGTAAGTAATAATTATCTTAAGTGTTATGAAATAAATATAAGTGCAAAATCGTGCTTTTCATAATCTATCCTGATAAGTTTAAAAAAGCATAGATGACATCCCGATTCGATGACCAATAATAGTCCGAGAGCTGGCGAACAATTTAAAGTTGTTTCTTGAGGCACTATGAAAATTTTTGTGATAGTCCTTGAAAGACCTCTGAATAATAAAATCGAGTTCTGGATGAAGGGTAGCGGCCCCCTACCACCCCGTGAATTTTCTGAATGGAAATTTTTTAATAAAAAAAAAAAGTTTCTTGAGGCATTTTGGAATTTTCTCATCTTTAAGTTAGATGCTTAAGAAATTTAAAAATAAAAACACCAGATCAATAACATGGGTCTAAATGTTAACCAGCCTCTAGCACTTTTTTCAGCTTTCGGCCATTTCGACCATGCCCATTATAACCCTTTTTTAAACAAAATAGAATTTGCTGAATTTTGAAATTCTTCTTGCCTCTATAGATTCATTAGTTTTCGAGATACAGTTTTTCAAAATTTTGTGTTTTTTCAAATTAGCAAATTTTTAGCAATTTCTCTTGCTTAACAAACTGTAATCATTTTCATATTAGTCGGAAACGTAAATGTTCACTAATGTTACATTTTAGAAATGTGTGAGTGAGGGGTAGTTGAGGTAGTGTGGAGCAGGCATGTTCGAAACAGCTAAACTGGTAGTATTTGCTTCGCAGCCTGTACAAAACAAGTTCAATAAACATTTGTTCAAACTCCATTCGATTTTGTTTTCAATTGAATTGCCTACCACCTAGGGATGAGATGTGTGTTACAGTAAATTGAAATTAACTAGTAATCAAAAGAAAGAAATGCTGGAGGGCGGGGGGTTTTCATCACACCTCATGGACTTGTTTCATACTAACATTCATTTATACGAATTATTCATGATTTCATGAAATTTGTTTTATCATTTTAATGGGGGTTGGATGATTTTGATCACTATACTCATGAACTTGTTTTATACAGGCTGAGAAGCTAGTGTTTCCAGTTTGGCTGTTTCAAACACGCCACGTAAATAAATTACACGTTAATATATTAAATCAATATTTCGTTAGGGACATTTTCAAATGAAAATATTAATTATATGGATCCTGAATAAATCAGGAACTGACTTACTTCTTGTTACAATTCCTGGTTGTCCTTTTCGATCTAAAAACGGTTCACTCACTTTCGACTGCATCGCCCTGCCACGCTACGAAGTATTTCAACTATTGAAACAATTCTCGTGTAGAGAACTTTAGATTGGTGACACTAAAAAGTATCATTGAAATCGCTTCAGAATTGACTCATTCATTTTGTGAATTATGGGTGAAAAAAAGATGAAATTGAAATCAGAGGTGACGTAAGTTGCAGAGTTAAACCTACACGTATTTCTACAAGACAGTGGCGTAGTGGGAATGATGCTCGTATGCTAAAATTTCGTTATCAGATAGTAGGTACCTAATTGATTATGATATCTTATTTTTTGTGGAAATTAAAATAAAATAATCAGTTTGCTACGTCATATTCGATGATAATCTTTATTACTCTGGATTGAACGTTTTGTAGCAGAAAGAATATCGAAGTTTTAGGCCTACGAAGGTTATTCCAAAATATTCGGCCTAATAAAGAAGGAATGAAAAGTTTGAGAAAAATATTCGTTCATTTCTTATTTTTGTCTCATTTTAGTTTGCTAGCTATTGTTTAAGTGATATTTAATAAAAAACGAAAAGAAATTCTACGTGTTTCATTTTTCCATCATTTATATGTGAGGGGTGATCAGAGATACATTTGCATATACAGGGAGGGCGAATTTCGAAGGGATTTGAGAGTTTAGGGTTAAAGACAAGTTTATATATGAAAACCGCTTTTAGAAAGTCGTTTCCGAGCTACAGCAATGATATTCAAAATTTTGCATTTTTGAAAAGTCGGCCATATCTTTTTTATTACTGAAATTTTTGATTTTTTGAAGAGGCATTTTTTTAGTTTTTTTGAAGACGAATTCACCAATGAAAACCAAAATGCCAGATTACATTTAGTTTTTAAGATATTACACAAACTTGATATTTTTTTATGGAACATGCCATATTTTATTTTTTTGTTGAAAACTATACGAAATTTTTTTTAAAACGATATATCACACGCAAAGTTTTGATTATAAGTTTTTTCAATATTTCACGTTTTTAAAAGTTGGCGGCGACTTTGACATTGTTTGTAACACAAAAAGATTATCATTTTTCTAATCAAGTGAGTTATGCCATGTACAAGTGAATTAAAAACGGAAAAGAGCAAATGATTTATAGAAGAGAAGAGACAAGTAGCGTTCAAAGGATGAATACTGGCCCAGCATTCCCCTTTGTAAATTTGCAAGCAGTGACTTAGAGAATGAGGAAGTCTCTGTGAAAAACTCATAGCAGACCAGTCGACGCAGCGGTTTGAACCCGAGATTTTCCGAATGCTAATAAACGGGTGAATGTTCGACTAATAGATAGGTAACGAGAACGGCACCTAGTGCATTATGCGCCTTTATAGGCACTTAAAAAATGAGTGAGCAGTAGAAAAACCATGATGCAATAGCAAACGGAAATAAAAATTAGAAAATAAATTATTTTACACGTACAGATAGCGAAGCAGAACGACATGCGATTCGAACGGAAACAGTCTTCGTGAAGTGCAGCACGTGCAGGAAAAGAGTGTTATCTATGAAGAATCTTATTTCAACATGAACTCAACTCACGTCCAACCTAGTACTTAGGTACGCTGGCTAGTATTTGGGAGGTCTCGGGTTCGAACCCAGGGGGTTCTGGTCTACCATGAGTTTTTTCAGAGGTATCCTCATGGCGTGAAATAAGTCACTGCTTGCATACTTACAACGTGAATGCTGGGCCAGTATTATTCCTCTGAACCCTACCCACACTTCCTATGTTCCATAAATATCCCGTCTCGCCCATCCTTAAGCACTTGTACATACAAGTGTATCCTCTGATCTGGCTGAAGGAGTTAATCTCAAACTCAAGCTGCCCGCCTACCTGACACATACTTCAGGGAGGAATGAGACACGTGTGTTTCCTTTTTCTAGTCGATCTCAATCTGCAGAAGCTGTGGAGTTGAGCAAATTTTCAAAAACTTTGAAAACATAAGAAATATCTACGTAAAGATGGTCAATTACCAAATTTCAGCTAATTTGGTTGGATGGGAGCCGCTGGAGATACCATTATTTACCGGGATATATATATATATATATATATATATATATATATATATATATATATATATATATATATATATATATATATATATTAGTGTAGCAGGATGAACTACTCTAGTAGTGGTTCAAACCTGGACTTCGCCATTTTTTCACAGTGTTGGACTTGTATAATAATAACAGGATGAATCGAAATTGTACATTGTGAAAAATAAAGTCATTATTTTTTTTTTAATTACGTCCGTGTGAGAGAAAAATCTTTTATAGACAACCCTGAGAGTATCCCGCACGCATTCTCAGGGATGTGTGAGACTCCAGATGTTGCTGGTTACTAACTAAAAAACCTCTCACACATTCCTTGGAGTAGATCTTCATCCTGCCCTTACAGCGTCCCTTAACAAAAGAGATGAGCTGCAAGCGGCCTCTATAGTTCATGGGACCTGATGACTCGAAGTGACACTGCTTTCTGCATTCTGCGCGCCAATATATTGGCCAGAGATCTGCATGCCGGAATAATCTTCAATTCTGTCACATAGTTAGCTCTCACTCCGCCTAGACAACCTATGATTAGTACAGCCATCCTAACTTTATGCCCTGGGTAAAGTGTCCTCAGCTCAAACATAAAATCTCTGTATTTTTCCCTTTCCTGATCTTCTTTCATCACCACATTATTTTCGGCAGGGGGCAAAAACTCGACAACAAACAACTCTCTGAGCTCTTTGTCCAGTAGGACTATATCTGGCTTTATTGCGTGGATCTGCCGAGTTGTTTGAAAAGCATAGTTCCAGTATATGCGAGCTCTATCGTTCTCAACAACCGCTTCAATTTCTAGTGGAACATATGGTAGCACTGGATCTTTATCTATACCATAAAATTCTCTCAGATGGAAGTAGAGAATTCGGAGCGCCCCATTATGTCTTTCTATATACCCTGATGGAGCATGAACTCTGCAAGCGGAGAGGATGTGCATAAGAGTTTCCTGCTGACTATGGCATGCCCTGCAAGTTGTTGGGGTGTCCACTTTCATTATGTCTTCAGTTGTGCCTGTCTTATTTGCCTACCCAGTCTTCTTCGTTCGGCCTGCGTGATCGGTGTTCCTGCTAGTTCAGGCTCAAATGATATACCGATCATATTGAGCTTTTCCAAGGCTCTCCGTCCAGCTCTGAATAGAAACGTTCCTTGATTCCTGATTTCATGATGAGCTACCATTTTTAGAAGCTGGTCTTCACTTCTCAATATCCTTATTGCCATTTCCAAAGTTTGTTGATGGTGTTGGTATTCCAAACTTTGCAAACCCCTGCCTCCCTGCGTTCGAGGAAGGTATATTCTCTGTATCGAGTAATTGGGATGCAGGCTCCGATTCATGTTCATTACTTTTTTTGTGGATCTATCGAGATCGAAAATTTCATTTACCGTCCAGTTAACCACCCCGAAAGAGTAAGTGACAATCGGGACTGCCAAGCTGTTTGTGGCAGAAACCTTGTTTTTACCGGACAGATGTGATTTCCATATATCTCTAAGCTTCTTTTTGTATCTGGCTGATAAGGCATCCTTGATTTTGGTTGTCTCTAGAGCACCCCTCTGTTGCATTCCAAGAAATTTTTAAGTTTCTTGATCTTCAAGGTGACGAATGATATTTCCCCCTTCTAATTCGATATGTTCTCCTGCTTCTTCAGTTCTCCCTTTGCTTAAATGAAAGACAGCACATTTGTCCAACCCGAATGACATTCCTATTGCTGCAGTGTATTTAGCAACGATATTCAGCAATTGTTGCAGAAATGCCTCGGAAGGAGCGTAAAGCTTTAAATCGTCCATGTAAAGAAGATGTGATATTAGGTGTTCTCTTCTGACTGGTGGCCCTGCCTTGTACCCTATTCTGCTAGCCCTCAACTCAACAGTTAATGGTAGAAGTGTTATGCAGAACAATAATGGGCTTAGCGAATCTCCCTGAAAAACTCCTTGCCTATATGTTACCCATTCCGTTTAGGTGGTTCGACCTTCTGATCGAATGGCAAACTTAGTTTTCCATAGCGCCATAATATTTTTCATCACATGGACGATATTAGGGTGGGTTTCGAGCATTTCTAGTAGTCGTATTAGCAAGCTGTGCGACGATGTATCATAAGCTTTCGCGTAGTCTAACCATGATGTATGTAGGTTGCGCTTGTAGTGTCTCGCATCTTGACATATGCTCTTGTCTATCAGTAAGTTATCCTTACACTCTTGTACTTCTTTCCTTGCACCTCTCTGTTCGTAGACGTGATTCCACACCGGTCCAATGACCTCCAGAATCCGGTTTTGCAGAACACTTGTAAAAATCTCATAGAGCGTGTTCAGACATGTGATTGGGTGGTAGTTCTTCGGCTGTCCTAAATCACCTGATTTCGGTATCAATACAGTTCTGCCCTCTACCAACCATGAAGGAGTTGGCTCACGGTGAATTATCATCCCGCTGAAAATTCTAGCTACGTGTTGGTGAGTAGCTGAAAAATTCTTCCACCAGTAGTTCTGAATGCCATCCAGTCCAGGTGCCGTGAAATCACGCTTGTTCTTCAGAGCATTTCTTATCTCTTCGGTTGTTATTTCTGTCAGTTCTTCCAGAAATGTTCCACTCTTCTTCAGGAGTTAGTGGATGCTTTGCCTCTATTTGTTGAGGTTGAAATAATTTTGAAGGTTCTGTGTTGAAGGTGTTATCTTCTATCCACTTTTGCCTTTTCATAAGCTTCTTCCTTGCCGCCGAAAGTGATCTTATTTTATCGACAGCCTTCTGCTTCAACAGATGCGTAGTGCGTAAATCTATCCTACGATTCAACGTACGAAGCTCCTCCATCATGCCTTCTATTTTCTTGCTCGGCTTCAATTGGCCTTTCAGGAATCTATGATACATTGATACCAAGATGCCTGCTGTCTCATGATCTTTATCTTCTTGTCTTGCCATTGAAATCTCAACCTATCCTTGCCCTCCTTTGTTCTTCTTCTTTCCGGCGGACAGAGTAGAGAAGCAGCAGCTCTCACTGCAACAACCACCTCTTCCAGAGAACAGTCCTCGTCTAGATGCTCGCCGATGATATTATTCATAGCAGCTAGGTCTTCAGCCTTGAGTCGTGTCTTTAGTCGTGCGGTCTTCATGTTTGGGTTTCTCACTGCAGCCTCAAATGCGTCCCTTCTGTTGTCGACTTCTTCTAGAACATCTCTCACTTGTTCTGTTCTTTGCCTGTTGGAGTGTAAAGCATTTTCGGTTCTGGCTGGAGCAACTCTCGCCTGCTCCATATCCGGTGCTATGTATTGTTCATCTCCCATCCCAGGCATTGGAGGCTGGTCATTTTCGGCATCTCTCTCCTGCCTCTCATCCAGGGCTGAAGCCTGTTCTTCTCGTCCTTGGTTCGTCAGAAGTTGCTGTTGGTTTAGAGCATCTCTCACCTGCTCTTCAGCTTGTTCTTGTGTCCTTTCTGACACTTGAAACTGCTGTCAGATTCCCCTCCTCTTGAGATTACTTACCTGGTCTCGTAAGTTCTGCTGCGTCATGAAATTGAGATATGGGTAATTTTCGCATCACATACCATGCAGCCTATTCATATAACCTCGTTTTTCTGGTCTTGATCTTCTATATAACACAGATAGTTGTTCATGTTGCTCGGGTGTCCACTTGTGGCGTTCCCTTTGTGCGGCCTTGTTTCTGTTGCCGGGTCCGACTACGGGTTGCTCTTGCGAGCGTTGATTCCCTATCCGACCGACAACTTGTTGTATCTCCTCCTGGATGTCCTGGTAGGAAGCTGTAGCTTCTTGTATGGCAGGCGACCGCCTCCTCAGCATTCTGCCGTTGGTACCCCGCATGCATCATTGGTGGAGATAGACCGGGGTCCGCGGAATTGTCATACCCGTGTACTACTAAGTAGTACCCCTGTGCGTCATCATTATTATTATTATTATTATATATATATATATATATATATATATATATATATATATATATATATATATATATATATATAAAGATGAAATTTATCGCGGGGAAATAGTATATGAAACAAGCAGAATTATCGGTCTAGCCCGCATATGTCGAAGCAGCCGTTGACACGTGTTTCGGACTCTTTGGTCCTCATCAGAACGGCGTAGCCAAGTATGCGATGGAAAACCTGGAATTGAAACAGCAACAACAAGCAGAATCCCCTGCTTCGGAAGACGGTTTGGGAGATTTGGATCTCGCGGATGGCATTAATCGCCTCCGTGGTCAGAGTTTGACCAAATCTCCCAAACCGGAGAGTTCGAACAATGTACCACAAATGTGTGATTGTCTTCCGAAGCAGGGGATTCTGCTTGCTGTTGCTGTTTCAATTCCAGGTTTTCCATCGCATACTTGGCTACGCCGTTCTGATGAGGACCAAAGAGTCCGAAACACGTGTCAACGGCTGCTTCGACATATGCGGGCTAGACTGATAATTCTGCTTGTTTCATATATATATATATATATATATATATATATATATATATATATATATATATATATATATATATATATATATATATATATATATATATATATATATATATATATATATATATATATATATATATATATATATATATATATATATATATATATACATATATATACAGGGTGTTTCTAAATTGATGCGAAAGATTTCAATGGGTGATTCTTTAGCAGAAATTAAGGGGGGTCATTCATATAACTTTTTGTTCAACACTCTTTTCCCTCCAAGTTACAGCCCTTTGAAATTAGGTGAAAAAAATTGTTTTTATTCAATACATCCACTTTGTAAAAATTTGGAAGAATTAAATTTGGCAGATAACTGCTGCTAATAAAATGGCAGTTTTTGAGTGTTTTTGTTACCCTTAAATGTAATCACAAGGGGCTGAAAAAAACAACCCCTATAATATTTTGCATCAGAACTTTTTAATGCGCCTATATTTTCCTTTTTAAAAAATATATTCGAAAAGACAGACTCGATCTGCAACTTTTTTATATCTTGACTTTTAATCATAAAGTTGTTAGTTCGATCACAAAAAAATAAAATACTGCTCAGACTATTTTCTCATAAATTCACAGAGGTTATCATTTATTAAAAAAAAACAAGTAAGCTGCTGTCAAATGTCAAATAATTTGTTCATTGTTATTAGTAGTACAATTATTGTTCAATCCGCTCTAATTTGCAATATTCTTCAACTAAATAAAAAAATGCCATTCTTTCAATAAAGTTTTATTTAAGTAGTTGTGAAAAATATTTGAAGTCATTATAAAACTTTCTAGAAATTAGAAAAAATCAGGACAATAAAACTATTTGTCATATGACTTCATTTGACAGCAGCTTACTTGTTTTTTTTTTAAATAAATGATAACCTCTCTGTGAATTTATGGGAAGAGTCTGAGCACTATTTTATTTTTTTGTGATCAAACTAACAATTTTATGATAAAAAGTCAAGACATAAAAAAGTTGCAGATTGAGTCTGTCTTTTCAAATATATTTTTTAAATAGGAAAGTATAAGCGCATTACAAAGTTCTGATGCAAAATATTATAGGGGTTGTTTTTTTCAGCCCCTTGTGCTAACATTTTAGTGTAACAAAAACACTCAAAAACTGCCATTTTATAAGCAGCAGTTATCTGCCAAATTTCATTCCTCTAGTTTTTTCCTAAGTGGATGTATTGAATAAAAACAATTTTTTTTTACCTAATTTCAGAGGGCTGTAACTTGGAGGGAAAAGGGTGTTGAACAAAAAGTTATATGAAAGACCCCCCTTAATTTTCGCTGAAGAATCACCTAATGAAATCTCCTATGGTGCTGTGTCATATTTATATGCCATGGAGTTACTAGAAGAAAAATGTATGACCGTTTAAAATGTTGGTTTGGTTATCACTTTCGGTGGATGGATGATACTGATGAGCCCCATAAGGGCGAAACAGTCTGTCTATCAATTTCCATCGATTATGATAAACAAATTAACATTTCTAACAATTACCGTCTAGGGTAGATGTGGATATTTCGATGCTTCGTGAACTCTTATAACCAGCTCCGCTAGGAGGTTTGTTTGATTAGTTTCAAATAAATGTCCTAGTTCACTTAATTTTATATATACCTATATATATATATATATATATATATATATATATATATATATATATATATAAATATATATATATATATATATATATATATATATATATATATATATATATATATATATATATATAATATATATATATATATATATATAATATATATATATATATATATATATATATATATATATATATATATATATATATATATATATATATATATATATATATAAACATATATAACGCAACTACTAAAATATACCAGCTGTATATAAAATTGCAATAATTCAATTCAATTCAATTTATTCAAACAATTCTTTTTAGATTACATTGAAACAGGTTTACAATTTTCATATTTTAAATATTTCCAAGTAGCAACAAAACACCTGTATGTGCATAACAATCTAATTATTGTAAATTATAGTACTTATTTAAGGTAATTATGACAATTAAGTATTCACAGCCTTGCAGTCTATTAAATTGATTTTTTCTGTTTTTTTTTTATCACAGAAAATACACACATCCTAAAAATACAACCCTAAAATAAACACGTAAATAAATCCATATTTGAAAACAGGTAGTCTTTAAATAAATTACTGAAGCGACTGATATTTTTTATATTTCTTATGTGAAAAGGAATTACATTATAAAATTTAGGAGCCAAATAGTTTATAAAGCGCCGATTTATATTTCTTCTTGAATCCGGGATATTCAATTTGTGTTCAATATTACCCCTGGTCATATAGCCATGGGCAATACAGTTGGACTTCAAACTTTCATGAGATTGCACAAAACAACACACTGCAAGGATATATAATGTTCTAATATTATATAAATCTGATGAGTACAGCATACTCGTGTGACACAGTCTGGGTTTCTTTAGAATTATCTTTACAATGCAGTGTTGCCACAGGTGGCTCGTTCGAGCCAGATCTGGCTCGTTTGAATTAAAAGTTCCTCGTTGACTCCTCTTTATTAAAATTGGCTCGTTTTTAAATTTTGCTAAATTTTGTTAAAGTTGAGTATTTCTGAACTCTCTTGAATTGAACTGAACGGTGTTGAGTGTTGGATTACTTGGATTGGATTATTTTGAATTACACGGGGTGGGCGAGTGTAATTCGTGAACGCACCACCGCCGAACAAGAGAAATCACGAACGCACCCCAATCGGTGTCTGTATTATCTATGACCCCAATCCAACCGCTCAGAGGCTCAGCTGTTCTTTATTTATCGAAAGGTAAAATGTAAAATATTGGGAAGTTTGTTTTGTTGTTGGTTATATTGTACCTACCCTACCTTACAATGGAAAAGTAAGTTAATATTTTTAAACATTACTACCTTAAAACTTCTACATTTCATATTTATCTTTATAAAGGTTCATTATAAGAAAACCAAATAAAGAAGGAATTGGGGCAGGGCAGGGAACATTGCAGCCCCTACTGTCACTGTTCATTTGACTCAGACCATAGAAGAGCCCGTCATAAAGGAATCAAAATTTGTAGGAATCAATTCCTCACCATCGGAATCTGAATCATCGACAAGCGAACCAAAGCCAAAGAAAAGGAAATTGTATAAGCACAAATTTCGAGAAAAATGTGCTGCAACTTATCCTTGGTTGAGAAATGAGCAAGACAAAATATTTTGTAGTGTTTGTACTAGGTATTTAAAATGTAGTTTGTTTGATATTAAAAGACATGCGGTTACAGACTTACACAAGCGGAATGTTACCAAGTTAAAAAATACTCCAAAAATTACGAGTGTTTAAAAAAATGAAAATCTTTTAAGAAAAAATCAACTTGTTAAACAAGCAGAATTAAAACTCTGTGTGTTTTTACATGACTACAAAAATGTGTTGGTTTTTAATACTTATGTTTTGAATCCCAACCTACCCCCTACCCCAAAAAACAACTAGGTTAGGTTTCCTAATGATGTAGTACGTATTTCGAATACATGACTAATACCCTTTTAATACTTAAAAATATATATTTCCAAGAAATAGGTATTCACTAGTAAAAAACATTTTCGAAAAAGCTCGTTCTAGTATGAATTTCGCTCGTTTACTCCATATCATCTGGCTCGAAAAAAAATAGGCATGTGGCAACACTGTTACAATGTAATTCTGCACAGTTTTTAATTGACGCAAATGAATACTATACATACCCCGCCCAAATAATATTTCCATACCTAAGTAAGGGTTCAACAAGTGCCTTGTAAATTGTAATAAGGAGTTTTCTGTCTAATATTTCGCGGAGTATGTAAAACTTGTGGATCAAGCATTGAATCTTTTTACATAGATAGAGCACATGTTGGTCCCATTTTAGATTTTTATCGATAATTACCCCTAAATACCTCACACAAGCAGCTTCTTTTGAAGTTTCATTTAGTTCATCAAATTGTATTTGATCAAAGTCAGGTCTGTTTGCTGATGTAATTGAAAAAGCAACGTAGCAGGATTTCTGAAAATTCAATGTCAGTTTGAAAGCGTCCAAAAAGTGTTTGATTTTTATAAAACCAGACTTCAATTTTTCTCTTGCCAAATGCCATGTTTTTTCATGAAAACAAACCACAGTATCGTCCGCATAGGCAACTAATTTTCCCCCCACATCAAGACTGAATAAGTAATTCAAATAGATGTTAAACAATATTGGTCCAATTACAGTACCTTGCGGCACACCATACTGTACTGCTTTCGGACTACTGATCACGTTCCCGATCCTAACACTTTGAGGTCGATCCGCTAGATAATTTATAAAAACGTCCAACACAATGCCTCTCACCCCACAACTCTCCAGAACTTCAAGTGATATAGGGTGCGACACCGTGTCAAACGCCTTTGCTAGATCGAGAAAAAGCGCAATACATTTATCACCTCTATCCATACAATGCATTATATCCGATACTAGTTCGTACATAGCATCCGAGGTACTTTTTCCCCCCATAAATCCAAACTGGTTCTCAGACAACAAATAATAATCGAACAAAACAATCCCACTCTACCATGGAAGTAGTAAATAACAATTCAAATGAATTGCGTTTCATGTTAAAGAAATACCGACTTCATTATTAGGTACGCTCCAATTGATTCATTCGCGAATCTTTCGTTTAACAATCGGATTTAAATAAATTAAAGTTAATTGACGATCGCCTGAGTTCATCATATGATGTGATCAGATTACAAACATAATTAAGTGCATTAGAAGATAATTACTAAATTAATTGTTGTGGAATAATTTTCTAAACTATATATATATATATATATATATATATATATATATATATATATATATATATATATATATATATATATATATATATATATATATACACAGTGGCGGATTTAAGGAAAGAGGCCCCATGGGCAACCTTGAGCAAGGCCCTTAAAGTACCCCCTCCCCTCCAACTGTATACCTTAAACTTTTAAAATTATGATGATATGGGTGAAATTATAGAATTATTTAGAAATGATTCATAATAATTATTATATATATGACTTACAATGTTGCATGAGGAAAGGAAATAGAAATTGAGTAAACAGCTCGAAACATGTATAATTGGAAAAAAAAATCTAATAATATAAAAAAATGAAAAAGTGCAAAAGTAAAAACAGGTATACCTGAATAAAGAAAAAATATTTAGGATACAGTAAATGATAAAATACAAGTATAAATATATTTAAACAGTATTTGGCGCCCCTTCTAACTTTCAAATTTGCAAAATAGTCTATGACTGATTATAAATCCAATGCTTCTGCTAATTTTTCTCGACATACAACATGCTCAAATCGTTCAATCTCTCCTATATTAATGTACTTCTTCGAAGCTGCTTGATGTGTTTTGAAAACTCGTAATACGTTACACACTGGCTGTGCTGACTGGAAGCGTTAAAAATATTCTCACAATTACCACAAATTCAGGTAAGCATTCTTCGAGATTTTTCTTCAATATGAATTCTAAATAGTGTGATACGTACCAGTTCTGGGTGATGGTCTTCTGCGTGGAGTCGAATAAGTTATTCTAACGTCGGTGTGAGTGGGCAAAATTGTTGTATATTCTTTGAACTGTTGCAAAAAACAATTTCATCGAAAGACTAGCATTGTGTTCTGCGGCGTGAACTAGAACTAGATTGATATGGTGAGCGGCACAATGAACATATGACTGATACCAATTTCTCTATAAATTAGTATAGTAGGATATCGGTAGTAGATATTCCAACAGTGTTATGGCTAGACTTCTGACTCGACATCGGCCCCCAAGAAGTTTTTCTCAGAAAAAAACATTTTTTAGTTAAGGGTCCTCGAGGGCCCTACTACGCCCACCGTTAAATCCGCCACTGTATATATATATATATATATATATATATATATATATATATATATATATATATATATATATATATATATATATATATATATATATATATATATATATATATATACATATATATATATATATATATATGTATATACATATATATATATATATATATATATTCAGGGGCGGCTAAGAAGGCTAAGCCTCCTCCTCAATAATATTCCGTGTATCACTAATACCTATATTATATTGAATAGTCAGCATTCAGCATATTCATATTAATCAAAATCATATTATTTTATGCACCTACCTTCCTTTCAACCAACATTATATGATATAATTTATTAGTTACGATAGAAGGTATTTACATTTACTGCATTTCATTCATTTCAAGATTTGTGGCAACGCTGCAGAGGCTTGAAAAGGTATATTTTCAACGTTCATTATGCCTGCCACAGAAAAGCAAACAACAGTGCGAATACTGCGAATGAATACTTCATTGCAATAGAAAAGGTAAACACATGTAAATGGCAACACCAATTGAACCTAAGTCTCACACAATGTCGACCAATCACAACTATAGGCTTTCGGGTAAAATCTAGTGAATTCGTTGGGCATGGACCGTTGGACGTTGTCGTTGTCACTAGTCGTGGACGAAAACAGTTTCGTCGGTTTTAATTTATTTTATTGGCGTATTGTTTTTAAAATGAGTTCGGTTACAGAAGTAAAAAATAAATTATTTTGTTGGCAGTGTTTACTTTTTACTAGGGAAAATGTCTCTGTTAGGCATTGGCATCTATGCAGGAATTATGGTAATTATCGTAAGTAATTGCTCAAGTGCGTCAAAATTACCGATAATTTTGCATGACAGCGTGTTGTCAAAAAACTGCATGAGTTCTCCAAAAATGAAAATGACCGAATGCAGTTTTTTAAAGACAACACGCTGGAATTCGAAATTATCTGGTTATTTTGATGCACGAGTGTAATTTGAGGGAATATTTCCCGAATAAACTTTCAACTTGTCAAACTGACGTTAGTAATTCATAAATTCTCATTTTGTCATCAATATTCGTAATATGAACTATGCTACTGTGCAATTATCGGTCTACAATGCAATTATCGCAGGGCTCTTTCGCTTTCTACAATATAATTATCGCTGTAATTTTCGATAATTGCATTCCATTTACAAGGGATTTTTGACAGGAGGGAAATATTCGATAATACAACAGACTGCCCCGATTTTCTTGAAATTTCGGATTATAGCTTATTTTGGCCTGAAAAAGCCGAATATGAAGTCAGATTTTGTCGCTGGGTAATCTTTTTTTTTCAAAAACTTGAGCTGACGTTACTAACCTAACCTCCGAGTTCATAAAAGTATAAAATTCATGAAATAGATGAATTTTATTATAAAAAAGACAATGTTTTTATTATATCTATAAAAAAATAGATGTCTATACCAAAGAATTTATTTAAATTTTTTTGTTTAGGTCTAAATGTATATTTTATCATTTTATTTTGTTGCTATTTTATTGAGTTTTGTTCGACTTTTATGACAAGAATTTTATTTCAGTCTATTTTTGGGTGGGGCCTATTTTATTTCTGGCAAGAAAAGAGTCTCGCCTCCCCGTTGGTTCTTGCTGGGCAACAATTGATTAATTCCTCGAATAGGTACCTATTTAATATTTCAGGGTGATAGTTTTACTTTGATTTTCTTTAAATTATAAGTCGGTTGACCTTGACACATGATTGTTGAGAATTTTTAAGTAAAAGGAGCAAAAGTGAGTGATAGAAAATACGACCATAGTGCTGTTCAAGCGTTTTCATTAATTATATCTCCATGTATAAATTAATTGAGCCAAAATCTAAACAGCTTCCCACGATTTTTGTTATGAGCATTGAGATTGTAGAAGTGACAAGTTTATAGCATGAAATGTATTGACAAAAAAAATTATATCTTTGCGTTTAAACTGCAATGAAAATCATTTTCGAATATTTGGCTAATATTCCACTTGTCCAGCTCTTACGCCATTTTGATTATTTGGAAGATTTCGACTTTCCAGATTTTTTACGTACATAGTTTACCTGGCTGCTTAGATGTTTCATAATGGATTTAGAGGGTAATTTAACAATAACTTATCTTATATATTGGCATAAAACTCAAATAATGGTATTATTATTCAAATTACATAGAATTGTGAAGATATAAAGATTAAAAGTTGGTTAAAATCGATTTTCTATATTTTTTTACTTATACCCAGATCCTTTGCCATATTATGCGGAATTATAATAGTTATTAAAAAATAATTTTCCTTTCACGCAGAATATACTGAACTGAAATCGATATATTTTCTTCTGATGTTAACATTTAAAGTATAATCGGCGCAACTCAAACGGGAGCTATCTCTTCAATTGTCATGTGATCCTCCCTCTAGGATATTAAATGACCAACCCCGAAAACCAAAAATGTAGGAATAAAAAATTCGCTTGAAAGAAAAAGGAGGAAGACAAGTAATCTGAACGTCTTCATTTGAAAAAAAATCTTCCCTTCGCTTCTTAGACCCTGAAAAAGTTTTCCAGAGACAGTAGTATTCAAGAAAACTTAAGTTTATCATATTTGAAAAAGAAGTTGTTATTTCAGTTTTTGTTGTTATACCGGCAGCAGAAATACATAATTTTCGCGGTTCTTGATATATACAGCCTGGGGACAAACGGACGGACGGACAGACGAATTCTTAGTAATAGGGTCCCTTTTTTACCCTTTGGGTACGGAACCCTAAAAACGGTAATAATTTTCAAAAGTCAAAATGTTTCACCTTAATACGACTCTGTTCAATTGATCGATAACGTATCAACAACACCGTGACTGACTATTGAATTGAACAAACCAATAATCAGTATCCAATGATTGATTATTTCAAAGTTAATCATTCAATCAAATCACAAATTAATGATGTAAAGTGAAAAGGAAAATAGAACAGAACAAGAATCGACAATGTAAAAAAATGACGTTATAACCAACGTATATTATTGCACTGCGTAGGCTATTGTTACTATGCTACAGGTGAAAATGAAAAAATAGGCGATTCACCTACTTACAATGAAAAAAATTGTAGCCACAGTGGAATGGTGTAACGAAATGAAATGCAAATATGTTCTGAATGTTTTTAAAGGTTAAGTTTATTCGTTTATAAGTGACCAAAACAAATAAATAATAATGGCTGATGACATAGACACGGATCAAATAGTTCAACAGGTGGCAAAATTGAAATGTCCAGCTAATTTGAACGGAGAATCTTCTTTGAACAATAACATGCCTGAAAGAAGTGATGAAGCTGAACAATCTGATTCTTCAGGGGATTACTTATCTGAACCTTTAAGGTACTATAATTTCCTTGAATCTAGCTCAATTTTTGTTTCCACCCACATCTGTGATAAATATGTCTTTTAGATTTTTACACTCTGAAACTTCATATAGATCTGTGGATGATCATTTTTCAACTAATAGCACAGGTTCTACTGCCACTGTTGTAGATGCTGAATCACATTCAAATACATTTTTTAGTTGCGATGGAGAAATTGACCCAAACAATATCCAAATACCAATTGTTGGTTATGAAATTATGGAAGAAAGGGCTAGGTTTACTGTAAGTGATATATAACAACACATCTTCACTTCCTAAATATAATATACCGATGTCTTAGTTTGCAGTGCTCAAAAATTCAGGAGAAACAAAAATTTACCTACCTTCGAATACTTATATTGAAAATTTTTAATGAAAAGTTCTGAAAATAGCTGAGCCTCTATTTAAATTAATATGTTTTTATGAATGTTTATGTCTACAAAAGTTTAATTTTTATTATTGCATGAAGTACAAAAATCAAAAATTCATTTGTTACAATTACTTGACTCTTGATAAAACATGTATTATAAAAAATGTTCATTGTAAGTACCTTCTTCCATTATCAAATTTAATGTTTTTGTTTTCTAGGTTTTCAAACTTCGTATAGACAATAAAGGCACTGGTTTCTGTTGGTATGTCTTCAGGAGATACACAGACTTTGTTAGACTTTGTAACAGGCTCAGAAATTCCCACCCAGATATAGTAAAATGTCTTCCACGTAAACGATGGCTAGGTAATAACTTTGATCCAATTTTCTTAGAAGAAAGAGTAAATGGTTTACAAAACCTAGTCAATGCAATTTTAAGTGATAGAGAAGTACTGATGAGTCAAGATATACAGGATTTTTTTTGCTTAAATGAACCACCTATTTGTTCAGATGCTAACGAAGAATCAAGGGTAAGTTGTATGATAATCACGTTAACCTACCAATATACCATTCATTCTGAAATTAAATTTCAAAAAAAGTTTTTCTTCCCTTTAACAAACAACTTCAGCTGCCTCAGAGTGCATATATTTACTAACCACAATAAATGTGTTCTAAGTTATGCTGAATTGGCTTGTTCTTGAAGTTTGTTAGTTTATATATTTCAGAAATGTTTTCGGGACTATGTTTCAAACTGACTCATTATTTCTTCTCGTTAATAAGGAAACTTAAGGAACTAAAAAATTCATTTTTACCTTAAAATCATCAAAATTATAATGTGAACCATTTTTGCATTGTCATGCAGTGTATGAGAGGGAAGGACAATTTATTGTCCTAGGGCCCGGGCCAGAACTCAAAAATTACGTGAATTGATTCAAAGTAATAATGAAAATGTGTTTTAATTTTCACAATTCTTCAATCTTTCATTTCTTTTGATATATTCATAAATCATTTGTGTGTATTTTATGTTTAATCAGTTTATTGGTGTTGATAAGAAAACTTTGATTTATTTGAAAATATTCCTTCAGTTTTCATAAAGATTTTATTTATTTGTTACTGGGTTATTTTTTTTTTATTGTTCAGTAATATATATATATATATATATATATATATATATATATATATATATATATATATATATATATTATATATCCTTGATAGTGCATTGATCCATTAATTAGTGTGATATGCTATAATTTGCAAAAAAACTTAATAAAATAGTATCTATTAATGTATTGCTGCAAGCAATATCTGATTGTTTCACATTAAGAATTTGTTGATGGCATCCATCGTTACTACGTGATCATTTAACACGATGAACGAAAACAAAACTTGAATATACATTTTTTATCACAAAAATACTTTGAAAAATATAAAACTGCGATTGCAATTTGGGTCACTAGAATATCATAGGACAGATAGAGTTAAGAAGAGAAGTTCTTAAGGAAAAATTTCCGAATTTTCAGAGGAATTGTATACAGTGATTGTTTCTTTTTGGTGGTTGTGGTAGAACAACTATAGCTGAACTTCCACCTCATTTACTTATTCTTTTGTAATTTTACTCAGGTGCAATAAAGATCATTATTATTATTATTATACAAACACTAATGTCCCGCAGAACGACTAGACTATATTTGATATATTCAAACAATACTGTATACCAAGAGCTTTTAAATTATCAAGTTGAAAAACCTATTTCAACAACCTGCCCTTAATATATTTTCTTTCAAGGTCATTATCTCTAATAACTACCTGAATTTCCTAAATTGGTAAGACCTATATAAGGGACAAAATTATTTGGTATTTAGCAATATATATTTTTTTAACTATTTTGGTATAATAAAAATAGTAAAATCAAGTTTTCTTCGTGTTAATTTTGTTGTAGGTTTGTCAGACTCTCGGTAAAATTTATCTGCATTTATTTTATTTTAATTCAAACTGTATGAATAAGCAAATTTGATATTTTATAGCATTTGAAACATAAATTTACAGGCTATATTGGAAGCCTTAGAAGAGACAGTATCAGATTTGAAACACCAGCTTATTGAAAAAGATAGAACAATAAATTCTTTACAAACATCGCTCCATTCTGCAAGGCTAGAAATTGATAAATTTAAGGCCATTGTTGGGTATGTTGGGAATTTATATTTTTCATTTGGCAATTTTTTTCAAATTCAATTATTTTTCAGATCTTCCAGAAAAAACTGTCAAGAATGTCAAAAGAGGTGTGAAAACCTCAATCAAATGATGAAATGACTCAAAATATTAACAAAGAATTTAGATGAATTTTATATTGGTAAATTTAGAAAATTTACATACTCAGTGCCTTCTAAGGATCCTTTATTGAATTTCTTGTGTTATTACTTTTAGTGTAATAAGAGAATTTAATTCAACTTGGTGCTAAAATATTGACTCTGTATCAACCATTCTTTGGAATAAAAAATAATATTAGGTTACCAGATGGAAGTGGATACTTATCAACTAATTCCTCAAAAACAACTTGTAAAATGATCTCTGAATTTTCTTAACATATTTATGATTTTTCCTCAGCATTCTACTGAAATGATTGGTGAATATTTTTTCCGTATTTCAAGATTTTATTTCTTCGACAAAAAAAAACTATTATTTAGAAGAGGTTTTTTTATCATAAAATATTAATTGTATTAATTTATTTTTTATAATTCAAAATTATTTGTTAAGAATTGTTGATTATAAAGTTTTCAAAATAGATATATTGAATTGTATTATAAGAGTATGCAGCTCTTTTACCAGTAGATATTGGAAAAACTAATGATGAGAAACTATAAAATTTGGTATTAGGCTGTGCCCTTACAGTAGACCAATAGAACGATTGTAATATTTTTAATGATATTTCGTACAAATTTTTTGGTAATAGAGTATCTTAGTATTGTTTATGTTTTTTTTTCTGTTTTTCCGACGATTATATTTGAATTAAATAAAAAGAACAAAAATGGAAAATAGAATATATACTGAAAAAACCTACATAAATATTCATGTTTAAAAAATATATTAGAATAAATAAATACATCATAAATACCATTTTCTACATGACTATACAAGAAAACTTCTATAAGACTGGAAATTAGTAAATGTTATCGTTCACTACAGGTTCTTTTTGTGGTAACAGAATTTCTTGCTGATATCTCTGAAAATGAATTTCCATTCTAGATTCAAGTTCATCCAAGGTATCTTTGGTAACACAATCTCTTATTTTTTCGAAAAATCTGAGGAAGTGATGAATATTGTGTCTGAAATATAACATTTCATTATTTCTGTACAAACTGAGGTATGTTACAGCTCACATCATGATTAAAACAGGACCTAGCAGTTCTTGAACTGAAAGGAGATGATGTATATAGCCTCTTGAGTACTTCAAGCAAGCAGGACACTGGCAACCATTTAGGATTGGTTGGAAGTCGTCAATATACCTATAAAAAATATATTGAGATATTGTATACGAAAGAGAATAAGATTGAAATTGTCTAAAAGGACGTGGCTGATAATTTGAAATTTGCAATTTTAAAAAACCTTCAGAACTTTAAGAAAATAAGGCACAGTTTTTAAATTAATAAGGATCGTGGAAATTAGAGATAAAATTAGATCCATTGAAACATAAAGATTTGAAACCTTCAAAAGGCCCATTCTTAGTAACAACAAATTTTTAGCTTTCTCACTGAATTGGAAGGGGCTGTAGAGATGTGCAAACTTTGAAAACCTGCAAAAACATATGAAAATTCTACATAGTAGTTTTGGTGGTAGGAGTAAAGATCAGAGGACACATTCCTAATATCAACTCAATTCAGATACAAATTTTCAGCCTTCTATTGGAATTTAGAGATCTAGAAATGCGCAATGCTTGAAAAACGCAAGAAATTTTTACATAAAAATTACGCTGATGGGAGCGCAGGGCACATTCCTAACATCAATTCAATTCACATACAAACTTTCAGCATTCTAACTGAATTTTATGGGATGTAGAGATGGCAATGCTTGATAACCCGCTAAACTGTATAAAATAGCAGGGGCTTTCCAAAACATTTAAACCACTGAAAGATACTACTTCAACGTTCACTGTACACACATAAAAAAACTTTGATGGTTCTGTTCTCCTTCGAAAACAATCCCAGATACCGAATTTTAGCTCCTATGATCTGAAGAAGACCGTTGGAAGTGTCAAACTGAAGCGGAAGTAAAAATAACAAATCCGAAAGTTTTGAAATTTGATGAAAATGTTTATTAGGGTCTATTGCACCTGTCAAAAGTCCTGACTAATTAAAGGTCCGCAATCGCCGCCATCTTGAAAGATAGTGCTCTTTTATGGCTTTTTTTCTATAAGTCTTTATTTATTAACTTTATCAAAAAAGATGAGGTGACCAAAATATGAGAACATTTAATTCTCTACAAAAAAGGTTCAATTCAGTTTTTCCATAAATTCAACATTTACCGAGTAAATGAACGACAGCACAGATGATGCAGATTCTTCAATCGTGAACACTGTTACACTGCAATCCAATTATCTTCATCAAAAAGTGACGCGGCTATTATAGGCGAAGATGTTGATTTTATTTTGACTGGTTGCATCGACTCCATCGGAAATAAATATCTTTTTTTGTCAAACCGGGAAAGGGAAAAATCGTGGGAAGAGTGCATTCATCACAGCCAGGCGCGGATCTAGACCCGACAACTTTTCTATATTCAAAAGGTACTGGTATTTTGGGCAACGGTAAATCGAGTAGCTCCCAATAAAAACAATTAGGTGGTACCTGAGCCATTTGGGGGGGGGGCGTTCCCCCCCTCTGGATCCGCGCCTGATCACAGCTGTCACAATCATCAGGACTTGCGAACAACATTCTTTTATTGCATGCCTTCGGACACTACTTCAGTGATTTTCAATAAAGAAAAAGTCAGGTGCATATTGCTATTTAACAAAAGTAAAGAGTTACATGATATCGCTGAAACTTTCAACAGTGATTCTTCACAGGTTTTTTCTGTTTCGAGAAATCTGTGACCAAAATAAAGCCCGACATTGTCCCACTACCAACAGAAGAAGCATCCAGGCAAAAATGGCTGGAAAATGAACTACCCCCTGTATTATGCTGTTGAAAACAAGTCCAAGGATACTTCAGTCTTATTAAAAAGATGGTCTCCATTGCATACGAGGCTCTATTGAATCTTATTTATATATATATTTATATATTTTGCAAATATACAACTGGCTGTGTAGGATTGTGTGGGTGTAGAAAAACAGGGATTGATTGAACAACGGTTTGCAATAATGTCATGTAGACTGCTTCAATGGACCGAAAATAGTCGATGTTGAAAATGAAGACGGAGACGATAACACGAATGAAGAAAAATCATTGCTAACCACAAGATTGAGACGATCTTCCTATTCGGTCAGCATTGATTATAGGATTATGCTGATGTGGTCAATGATAATAGACCCAGTACCAGTCACACTGCAAAAAAACTACGCACTCAAACATAATAATAAAGTGCATAAATGGAAAAATATATGTGAAAATTAACAAATAATAACAATTATTGAATTTTACGTAACGAATATATATTTCTGTTTGCAGAGTTCCCACAGAGATTTATATGGACCGTTATGTGCCATTGAATTCATATTTGGCTGCTTAAGCCTACAGTGAGAGCGATTCTCCGATCTGCATCAAGTTTGTCGTCTATTCGCATAGCTATATGTGATAGCTATTCATGCTTTTAATACTGTCAAATGGGTTAAAGACATTAAATTTTATTGTTTAAATAATGAAATACTATATATATATATATATATATATATATATATATATATATATATATATATATATATATATATATATATATATATATATATATATATATACATATATATATATATATATATGTATATATATATATATATATATATATATATATATATATATATATATATATATATATATATATATATATATATATATATATATATATATATATATATATATATATATATATATATATATATATATATATATATATATATATATATATATATATATATATATATGTTCAGAAAGATTTCCGCGGTCGGAAGTATTTGAAAAACTTGGTTCACGGAATGAACCGCGTAAAAGATTTGAAAAATCTCGACGTTTCGGCTCCTTTTGCGAAGCCATCTTCAGGAGAATTAGAAGGGAAATAATTCAGAATCGTGGCCTCAATCTGCCTACTCCACGAATCGAATTAGGAGGAATCGGAAACAATACGATTGCGTGGTCTCAACCTGCCTACTCCACTAACCGTATTGCTTCCTGTCAACTCTGAAGTCTCAACCTGCCTACTCTTCAGAGTCAACTGACGGGCCGATCGTCGCGTGGCCGTATTTATAGGGGAGGGGGGCGGCTACTCACGCTCATCAGAACGGGATGCACTCTGATTGGGTGTGACATGGCGACCACTGAGAAGTGGTTTCCATGCTGATGGGAGTCTGTGACTGTCATCTCTGGTGTTCAAACAATTTGGACGTTTTTCTATTTCTACAGCTTCACGGAAAATTCGGGATTTGAAAGATCGGCGGGAGCAATAGTTCTTGTATTGGGGAAATCGATAATGTGGCCTGTTTGGGTGTGATGTTGGGAAAGGGCGTTGGCGATATCTGAGTGTCTTACCGAAAGTGAATGTTCTTTGGCACGGACCTGAATTCGTCGGTTTGTTTGTCCTATATAAGAACGAGGACAATTGGAACAGGGAATCTCATAAACACCATGCTTTTCGTTAGGAATTTTATCCTTGACAGATCTGACCAGATGGGAGAGTTTTTGTTGAGTAGTGAATATTGTTTTGATGCTTGTGTTTTTGAGAGATCTTGCGATCTTATCTGTTACTCCTTTGATGTAAGGAAGAAATAATTTAGGTGTAGATTCTTGTTCAGTGGGATTGGAAGGTGGTGGGGCTATGTTTGTGTGTTTGCGTATGCTCTTGTTGATTTGATATTTGTTGTAACCGTTCCGTAATAATATATGTTTTAGAGTATTGAGTTCTGATTCACGGTGTTCGTCGTCACATAGTCGAATGGAACGGTAGATTAGGGTATTAACTACAGAGTTAAGTTGAGAAGGATGGTGGTGAGACTGGGCGTTCAGATAACGGTTTGTATGAGTGGGTTTACGATAAACTGAATAGGAAAAGCCTTGGGATGGAAGTTTTTTGATCATGACATCGAGGAATGGCAGAGAACCATCGTTTTCCACTTCCATTGTGAATTGGATACTTGGATGTATGCCATTCAAATGATTCAAGAAGTGGAACAACGAGTCTCCGCCATGGGGCCAGATCGCAAAGACATCGTCTACATAACGTAGCCAGCATGAGGGTTTGAGGTCGAATGACGAGAGAGCTTGGGTTTCGAAATGTTCCATGAAAATGTTGGCTATGACGGGGGAGAGAGGGGATCCCATTGGGGCTCCCTTGATTTGTCTGAAGAAATTGCCTTGAAAGATGAAGTGTTGGCCATGCAGTGTTTGATCAGGGATAGGTTGTCTGGGGATATTTGATGTTTCGTGTCTAGGATGGAAAGTGTTTCTTCGATGGGGATATTTGTAAATAAGGAGACAATATCAAAACTAACAAGGAGATCAGTTGGGGTAATATCAATACTTTGGAGGAGTTCTATGAAGTGAAAAAAGTTTTTGACGTATGACTGGGTTTGTTCAGCAAGGGGTTGAAGGGTTTTGGCGAGATATTTCGCAAGAGGATGTGTTGGACAATTGTAAGCGCTGACAATGGGTCGAAGTGGAATATTAGGCTTGTGAACTTTGGGTAGACCATAAATTCGAGGGGTTCTTGAAGATTTTTCTCTTGGGATTAGAGACTTTTTTATTTCAGGTGGGAGATTCGATTGGTTGAATCGAGATCTTGTGGTTTTTTCCAGGTAAGTTGTCGGGTCATGAGTGATACGCTTATAGTCGGGGGTGTCAAGAAGATTGGACATTTTATCGAGGTAAGAAGAAGTGTTAAGAATGACAGTGGCATTGCCTTTATCGGCTGGGAGGACGACTATATTTTGGTCATTGTAAAGTTCTTTGAGAGATTGCCTCTCAGAAAAAGTGAGGTTGGAACGGGGTGGCCGACTTGTACGAAGAATTTTGGCGATGTCCTGCCTGGCAGTTTCCGCTTGATCTGTTGGAAGATGGGAAATTGCTTCTTCTGTTTGGGAGATGATAGTTTCTATGGGGATGGATTTAGGTGTGATGGAATAGTTGAAACCTTTCGAGAGTGCTTTTGTTGCGATCTCGGAAATTGGGGTGTCAGAATAATTGTGAACAATGGAGGAGGTATAAGATGAAGATGATTTTTGTGGTTTTTGGGAATTGATAAGTTTGGCTAGTTTATTTTTCTGGGTTAAGGTCTTTTGGTCGGAAAGATCTTCCAACAGATCAAGCGGAAACTGCCAGGCAGGACATCGCCAAAATTCTTCGTACAAGTCGGCCACCCCGTTCCAACCTCACTTTTTCTGAGAGGCAATCTCTCAAAGAACTTTACAATGACCAAAATATAGTCGTCCTCCCAGCCGATAAAGGCAATGCCACTGTCATTCTTAACACTTCTTCTTACCTCGATAAAATGTCCAATCTTCTTGACACCCCCGACTATAAGCGTATCACTCATGACCCGACAACTTACCTGGAGAAAACCACAAGATCTCGTATCAACCAATCGAATCTCCCACCTGAAATAAAAAAGTCTCTAATCCCAAGAGAAAAATCTTCAAGAACCCCTCGAATTTATGGTCTACCCAAAGTTCACAAGCCTAATATTCCACTTCGACCCATTGTCAGCGCTTACAATTGTCCAACACATCCTCTTGCGAAATATCTCGCCAAAACCCTTCAACCCCTTGCTGAACAAACCCAGTCATACGTCAAAAACTTTTTTCACTTCATAGAACTCCTCCAAAGTATTGATATTACCCCAACTGATCTCCTTGTTAGTTTTGATATTGTCTTCTTATTTACAAATATGCCAACACTTACTTCATCTTTCAAGGCAATTTCTTCAGACAAATCAAGGGAGCCCCAATGGGATCCCCTCTCTCCCCCGTCATAGCCAACATTTTCATGGAACATTTCGAAACCCAAGCTCTCTCGTCATTCGACCTTAAACCCTCATGCTGGCTACGTTATGTAGACGATGTCTTTGCGATCTGGCCCCATGGCGGAGACCCGTTGCTCCACTTCTTGAATCATTTGAATGGCATACATCCAAGTATCCAATTCACAATGGAAGTGGAAAACGATGGTTCTCTGCCATTCCTCGATGTCATGATCAAAAAACTTCCATCCCAAGGCTTTTCCTATTCAGTTTATCGTAAACCCACTCATACAAACCGTTATCTGAACGCCCAGTCTCACCACCATCCTTCTCAACTTAACTCTGTAGTTAATACCCTAATCTACCGTTCCATTCGACTATGTGACGACGAACACCGTGAATCAGAACTCAATTCTCTAAAACATATATTATTACGGAACGGTTACAACAAATATCAAATCAACAAGAGCATACGCAAACACACAAACATAGCCCCACCACCTTCCAATCCCACTGAACAAGAATCTACACCTAAATTATTTCTTCCTTAAATCAAAGGAGTAACAGATAAGATCGCAAGATCTCTCAAAAACACAAGCATCAAAACAATATTCACTACTCAACAAAAACTCTCCCATGTGGTCAGATCTGTCAAGGATAAAATTCCTAACGAAAATCATGGTGTTTATGAGATTCCCTGTTCCAATTGTCCTCGTTCTTATATAGGACAAACAAACCGACGAATTCAGGTCCGTGCCAAAGAACATTCACTTTCGGTAAGACACTCAGATATCGCCAACGCCCTTTTCCAACATCACACCCAAACAGGCCACATTATCGATTTCCCCAATACAAGAACTATTGCTCCCGTCCGATCTTTCAAATCCCGAAGTTTCCGTGAAGCTGTAGAAATAGAAAAACGTCCAAATTGTTTGAACACTAGAGATGACAGTCATAGACTCCCATCAGCATGGAAACCACTTCTCAGTGGTCGCCATGTCACACCCAATCAGAGTGCATCCCGTTCTGATGAGCGTGAGTACCCGCCCCCCTCCCCTATAAATACGGCCACGCGACGATCGGCCCGTCAGTTGACTCTGAAGAGTAGGCAGGTTGAGACTTCAGAGTTGACAGGAAGCAATACGGTTAGTGGAGTAGGCAGGTTGAGACCACGCAATCGTATTGTTTCCGATTCCTCCTAATTCGATTCGTGGAGTAGGCAGATTGAGGCCACGATTCTGAATTATTTCCCTTCTAATTCTCCTGAAGATGGCTTCGCAAAAGGAGCCGAAACGTCGAGATTTTTCAAATCTTTTACGCGGTTCATTCCGTGAACCAAGTTTTTCATATATATATATATATATATATATATATATATATATATATATATATATATATATATATATATATATATATATTATATATATATAAATATATATATATTGTTGGGATTTTTCGTGGTATAACAGATATTAAATGACTAATAAAATTTGACTTGATTTACTCGACGTTTCGGCTCTATTTTGGGAGCCTTTTACAAGAGTTTCATCAAGAGTCTCACTACGGATCGTTTTGTTTTATTTTCTTGTGCTGTGGTAAGTTCCAGCTCGTGTGAACGAACGTTCACACGAGCTGGAACAGCACAAGAAGAAATAAAAACAAAACCAATCCAAAATGAATATATATATATATATATATATATATATATATATATATATATATATATATATATATATATATATAATATATATATATACATATACATATACATATACATATACATATATATATATATATATATATATATATATATATATATATATATATATATATATATATATATATATACATATATATATATATATATATATATATATATATATATATATATATACATATATATATATATATACATATATATATTATATTATATATATATATACATATATATATATTATATATATATAATATATATATATATATATATATATATACATATATATATATATATATATATATATATATATTATATATATATACATATATATATATATATACATATATATATATATATACATATATATATATATATATATATATATATATATATATATATATATATACATATATATAGACATATATATATATATATATATATATATATATATATATATATATATATATATATATAATATATATACATATACATATACATATACATATACATATACATATACATATATATATATATATATATATATATATATATATATTATATATATATAATATATATATATATTTACATATCAGACATACTCAAAACCTCTAAAAATGGTCTAGGAAATATGCAACGGATTTATAAACCACTCCTGCCCCTTTTCGTTTACTTTCAATGCAGTGCATTATTTTCTATTATTTTCAGGAAATACTAGTAAAGATATTAAAATATAAATTATGCTTTAGACACTTTACCTCAATTGCCTGAGATTAATTTCATAAACAACACTATCTTCTGTACTATCTATAGGAAATGTCATCGCTGCGGATCTTTCTGTCAACACTCTGCAATAGGAAGTATCAAACATATCCACGCCCAATTTTACCAGTTTAATGATAGTCAAGGGATTCCAACAACCTTGGACCGCACGAAGTTTATCGGGAGGCACATTATTCTGAAGATAAAGAAAGATCAGATGCACATTGAATTAATGCAAATAACTGAGAATATGATTGTACAAAAATAAAATTATTGAAAGATCAACAACTGGCTTGATTCCACTTAAATCGCTATATCTTAGGCTCTTAACATTATCAATAGTTTTCTTAGGAGCCCAAAACGTATATGTTGATTTTAGTATGGAACAATGTTCCATCAAGTGTTAAGCGAGCAGTCAATTGACGTTATTGGAGACTAGAATCTAAAAACCAATAAGAATTTGAAAAGTAACGCGAACAACTCGTGTTGTCATCATCAAAATAATTTTGAAAATGTCATAATGGAAATAAAGATGTAATCTAAAATCAATATGGTTCTACTTTCACCAATCATTGCCTAGTAAAGAATTACCAAAAAATGCACTTGAGTGTACCTTTCTTGTATATAAAAATTAATAAATTATTCATTAATCCAAAAATCGATTTGAACTCATAATCTAATTTAAATAGAACTCTATATAACATACTTATTCCTACTTTTTATGAAAAGTCAAGAAAATGAGTGCTTTATTTTTTTTAAGTGTTTACATTGCCCCCGTCTTATTTACATTTTCCCTGGACCATGGGGGTGAATGTAAATGACTAGATTGAAGATACCAGTGATAGGCATATTTATGAGGGGTTATAGTGAATGAAATAAGAACTGTACTATGAAATAAAGTTCAATGCAAACATTTTGGTATTTACATTTACCCCCAAATAAAAAAAAATCTGTTGGCATTGTTATACAAAATAACCCAATATACGAAACAAGTCACAAAAAATAGAAAAAAATACGTCACTTTTCAAAAATAGCGACTGAACCTGGAAAAACATAAGTTGAGTTGAATTGGCTAATAATAGCTAGACTCCATAATATCATCATTGGAAGAATTTACGCACAGAGCGGATTCGTTTCTCAGGTTCACTAAAACGTTCCATGCTGCATTTTGCTTTTCTTTTTTTTGTATCGAAACTATTTTCGGCATTTTTGATCAGTGTTGCGTTTATCCATTTTTTTTTACCGACTTTTTTCTTTTTTCAGACCCTGGTTCGTTTGGAGCTTGTTTAAATTTTATTGGGTTGTTAAAATTCCGCCATATTTTAGAGGTTTTAGTCTTAGACTAATTTCTCTGCACAGATTCAAGTTTTGACTGGTTGATGCAAATACTACTGGCTTTTACAAAAATATCTATTATAGTGTTTTAAGTTAAATCAGTTGAACATGAAGTTGAATCTTTGATAGGTGTAAAATGTTCAAGACTATGTGTTAGCTTCAGTTAATGCTAATGGATTTTCAGATAAATCTTGATGAAATTGGTTTTCTTAGTAATAAACATCAGTTGTTGTAAGAAATTTTGTGGTAAAATTAGTAACAGCAGGTTTATTGGAGATTTTCTTTGGACTCTCTGTTAACTTTGTCAAATTAACTTGTGACAAACTTGGCCTGAAATTTCAAGAACTCCCTGCTCTAATTATAAGCTTCCTTGTTTATTGTTCACTGCTTTAAATGTTTTTAAGTGAAATTGAGTTGAAAAATGCAGAATGGATTCCACGGACCTTCCGGAATCCATTCAACATTTTTGTAAAAGTTCCGGTTTTCTCAAAGATAACTCGGGGTGCCTTTTGATGAAGCTGTAATACCAATCATCCCCCGGTCTTTTACTAGCAAACTGTGTCTCCAGATGGTTGGATTGTACATATTTCGCAACATCTTCTTTACGACATGGTATCCCGATTGTCGCTCTTGCCCGTTTGCAAATTACCGTATTACGTTCTACATCAGCACTCAGAAGGGGCTGTGTCCTTCCTGAACCCATTGTAGTAACTGCGGTCTATCTTCCCTCAACTCTATGAAACACAACTGATTTTGTGATTTCATAATAATCTTCAAATTTCTGGTATATTTTATTATGGTTTAAAATTTCTTCAATCGCTGTTACTTCATCATCAACTGTATAGGCTTTTTTTCATATTTTCGTGACATTCCTGAAAATTAATCGCTCATTTTCACTTGGTTATGAGTGATTAGCGGTATTTACATTTGCCCCATTTTGTTATTTACAAATACCCCGACACTAGATTCTGTTGGGGTAAATGTAAATAACTTTTTTTGGAGCTTCACAGCAAAAAAAGTTACAATTCTTAAATGGGAGACGAAAATAACCTTCTTATAAACCCATCAATCATAAAGCACTATAATACTTACCGTAATTGAACTAGCAGGTCGGTTTCTCAAATACTTTAACAATTCCGTTTTTCAATTTAAACAACACTCTGAAGTTATCACTAAAATTTATCAAGACACTGCTGTTTGAAGCAAGATGAATTGTCGACGCGTAGATAAATGTCGCAAAATCATAATAGTATTGCCATTTTGCGCATAAGTTTACTAAATACCATACAATAAAAGCCGTTTCCATTCACCCCTATTTACATTTACCCTTGCTGACCCTAATACAAATAACGAAAATATTACTTAATTGATGAATCTACTCACAATTATAAATTCCACAACAGGCTGAATATCTACAAAAGGTACAAACTCAACTTCAGGTCCATTATTATGCAATCCATCAATAAGATATCCTCCTACTTCTTGATCATCTTTCAATATATGTTCTAAACAAAATTTCCTATGTGGTATACTGTATCCTCCAGCTACAGGAGCAATAGCCAGAACATTTTTTAAAATTTTTGAATTTCTATGTATTTGTAAGCATTCTTTATGGAATGAGATTGTGTTATCTACAGCTTTGGTCAATCGTTTTTGTGGACTACTTTGGTTTGTATCACCATCTGATAACAAATGATACAAGTCAGGTTTGAAGGATTCCACAGTGTCCATATACATTCTACTATCATAATATACTTTGCCATTCTTCGTCCAAATTGGTACTTTTCCTTTAGAATGAAAACCTTGTTGAGTTAAGTTACTGGGGTCTTGAAGAGTCAGACAACATATGCTTTCACCATTACCTTCAAAAATAAATTTGTTAAAAGATGAAGAATAGTGTTGCAAGGATACATTCCATCTAACATATACTAATAACTCAATATATCATAACTAAGCACAAACCTACGAATTCACTTATTGCTCCATCAAAATAATCCATAGCTTCTTTGAAATTATAGACACTGACTAGAGGAATTTGTAAAATATGTGGATTTTTGCTCACTAGTTTTAAGACTTCGTGAGTAATATGGGGCACTTGTCCTCCCTAAAATACAAGTATCATATTCAAAAACAGAATAGAGTATTAAATAGAAACAATATAATTACCTGGGTATGTAGCATAACTAAGGGTGTTTGTAGTGTGATATTTGGCTTTGCTTGCAATTCCTTCAAAATCCCAAGTCTTGGTAAGCATTTAGAAGGGGTTTCTACGATAAATTTCATTTTAAAAAAATCTGTATATACGATGATGTAAATGAAAAATGAATATGAAGAAAATTAATTGTCCGACTTCAAGTAATGACAATTATGGAAAACAGATTACTTGATGAATCTGAAAATCGAAAACATAAAATCAAAAAATATTGATTACAAAACACTGTCGGACCGGCCTCAAAGATTTGTATTTGAATCATGCATGAACATAAAAATTATTTTGTAAATCTTTGGTTATAAAAATATTTGTCTGTGACAGATACCTGAGAGATTTTACACCGTGCAGTTACAAGTTTTTTTTGGGCTCACGTTGATTTTGACTAGGTACATGAATTCTACTTCATAATCAAAGTTAGGTAGACAATGCGTTCTACACGAGCTTGTGGAGAGTGGTGCTCTCGCTATTTCATTTCGATTATTTTTTGCTTCGATACGTTTATTCGAAAGCTTATAAAATCCATTAGAGCTTATTTCAACTAATTAGCCTTTTTTACATAGATACTAAGTAATATTTTCGAAACTCGTGGAAAACGTTATTTATTGAAATTTATTAGATCCCATTTAATTCATTTGTAACACTGGAAAAACAAATAAATTCTATATTTTTCTTCCAAAACTTATAATTTTCAATCAATGCCAAAGATGTCACAAGTTTGAAAATTCAGGAGTTTAAAAAAAATTGATTTATCCTATATATCTAGAGAAATATAATATATTAGTTAGACTGGTCGATCGTTCAAAACAATATTCAAGGAACACCAACAATCCTTTTTGAAGAAAAACAGATTTATATTTTCAAACCATTGCCTAAAAAACACCATCCTTTTTCATAAATAGATGATTTCCAAACTCTGTACAAATTGCCGCAAGGAATCAAATTGAATGGAATCATTTAGTGCAGTCATTGAAGCGTAAAATAGGTTTTTACCTCCGAAATTTTTTACTATGAACCGATTCACATAAAATTTTCCAACTTCAAAAGTGATGCTGACGTGAACTCCGTTTCCACCCTGGGGGTGGTTGCCCCTTGTGTGGTGGAAATTTTTTCAAAATAACCTCGGATATCGTTAGAAGACCTAATTTTAAGCAAAAAATATTCTATAAAGTTTTTTCAGAAACCCAATACTTTTCAAGTTATTGGCAATTGAAAATTCGGAACGTTCAGTTTACTAATATTTAGTTTACTAAGTAGAAGAAAATACGATTAGTTTTTGGTCCATAACTCCTTCAATTTTGAAGCTATCACAACTTATAAAAAAACCATTTTAAAGGTAATTAAAAGAGCTACAACTTTTTTCATTATGATATGTAGTGAAAAACCTTTTATTTTGAAACGGTGAAGGGTCAAAGGGCTCGAGAGAGGCTGTGATTGTACTACCACGCGCTCTTTAAACAATCATATCTCCGTCAATTTTCGTGTGACAGGGAAAAAAAACCAAATTTTTTGTCAAAAAACCCTTTCATTATTTTTGAGATATTATGAAAAGAAGGTGGTTTTTTTAAAAATTCGAAATTTTTTTTTTCATAAAATCGTGAAATCGGGATTTTTTCGAAAAATATGTGTTCCAAACTGCTAGAATCCATGAAACTTTTTATATTTAAGTTAATTCTAGACGGAATACGATTAATTTTAATTTTGGTGGAAATGGCACTTATGAAACCCATTGATTAAAAAAAAAACATGAGATGTTCCTTTTTTTTTTCATTACAGCTCACTTATTTTACGTGCAAAAGACTTTTAACAATGCTCATTTTGAAGCTTATTTCAAGCACTATAAAATCCTTTTTCATTAGCATGCATAAAATTTATTCGCTCTCCGCTAGATGGCATTGAATACATCGATTAAATTTCAGACAAAATAAAAAATGGCTTTGATCTTCAATATCTCGCTTAATATTGCACTTAGAACACTCTAAAAAAAACCAATTTGTTTATTCTTTTACCTGCTACAATTTTGTTCATTATAATATTATCGTTAAAATGCATATTTTTGGAGATATTTGCAAAAAACCGTTGAAAATCGTGGGAAAATTCCGAATTTTCAATTGCCAATAACTTGAAAAGTATTGGGTTCCTGAAAAAACTTTATAATACATTTTTTGCTTAAAATTAGGTCTTCTATCGAAATCCAAATGATATTTTGAAAAAACAAATTTCCACCACCGAAAAGGGGTGGCAACCACCCCCAGGGTGACAACAAAGTTCAAATCAATATCACTTTTGAAGTTAAGGGTAGGATAAGCCTAATTCCAAAATTTCATGTAAATCGGTTCATAGTAAAAAATTTCTGAGCTAAAAAGCTTCAATGACTGCACTAATTGGAGATTTTTGAATTCGATCATAATATGAACGGTAATGTCTTAATGAACGTACAGATTGACTCTACTTATTCCTCTATATTTAATATATTCAAAACGTAATATACCTATATTACAAACATTTTTAAATTATGTTTAAACTCCCATTTTGATAACTCTTAATGTATTCTTCGAAGGTCATTATCTCTACCAACAAAACCAGAATATCCTATAAAATTACTACCTGTATAAGAGACTAAAATTTTCATTCAGTTCTAAACTCAGTTTGCTCGATGATGGTCGTATGGCAAAAATTGAAATAAGAGTATATATATAAATATATATATATATATATATATATATATATATATATATATTATATATATATATTATATATATATATATATATATATATATTATATATATATAATTATTCATTCGAATTGTTGTTGCCTGTGAACTATTTATAATCTCTTGATAATTATTAGCAATAACAGGCTTGTGAATCTTCAATAAACTCGATTTATTAAAAAGTTTGACGTTTCGCCACGACATTCGTGGCTTTATCAAAACTTTTGATAAAGCCACGAATGTCTTCGTGGCGAAACGTCAACTTTTTAATAAAATCGAGTTTATTGAGATTCAACAAGCCTGTTATTGCTTATAATTATCAAGAGATTATATATATATATATATATATATATATATATATATATATATATATATATATATATATATATATATATATATATATATATATATATATATATATATATTTATATATATACTCTTATTTCAATTTTTGCCATACGACCATCATCGGGTGTATTCGCGTTGGGCGCTTACACGCTTTAAGCGCTCACGCTTAGAAGCACAGATTATTGGCGTTCGTGTTGGCCTACTAGCGCTTAGAGACGCTCACGCTTTGGCTTTGAGCATTAAAGGTGAATGTCAGATCTTCTCTTTACGCTTAGGTAGGCAAAAGCCCGATAGTTCACGCAAATAGTGTGCTTTAACATTTCCCTACAAATTTATTAGTTATCGACAACAAAAGTTAGGTTAGCTTACGCTTAGTGTTAAGCGTTTGTGAGCGCGAGTCGACCACAGAGAACGAAGCTTATAAGCGCTTAAAGCGTGTAAGCGCCCAACGCGAATGCACCCATCGTCTCTCGAAGCAAGTCTTCTGCTTGTGGAGTTGAAATATGAATATCCTCTAGTGGCTCTAGTGTACTGTCGAAGTGAGTGTGAGGGCATTCTGTGATCAGGTGGTGGATGGTTTGTTCGGTTGCTCCGCATTTGTCACACTGGGGTTTGTACGTGATACCCCATTAATTTAATGTGTTGTTGCACACTCCGTGTCCCGTTCTAATTATATTAAGGTTGTACCACTGTCTGCGGGGTAGATTGAATCCATTTGATTTGGCTATTGGATCCTGGATGAGCTAGGAGTTTCTGATCTCTTTGCTCTCCCACTCAGTCGACCAATGCTGCTCACTTGTGAAGTTAGTCAGTTGATATGCCGTTCTTACTGGTGGTTGTTTGGATTTGAATCTATGTTGTCTGTTTCCAGTTAGTTCTTCAATGTCGTCATTTATTGGCAATTTTGGATTGTTTTGACATTTTGCAACTTGAGCTTATATGTATATATATATATATATATATATATATATATATATATATATATATATATATATATATATATATATATATATATATATATATATATATATATATATATATATATATATATATATATATATATATATATATATATATATATATATATATATATATATATATATATATATATATATATTATATATATATATATATATATATTTATATATATATATATATATATATATTATGATTTGGCTATTCTTTTGCTCCACGTTGTGGAGTCAATTATTATGAATTTACTCTTTATTTTTCCCACTAGTTGTGAAACCAATTAATATGATTTTGATATATCTTAAATTGAACTATGTTGAGCGCCTTTGAATTTTTAAAAAACTTTAAATTTTAATATGATTTTTTTTTTAAATTTTATTTTGTATTAACTCTTTTATCTCATGGAAGGTTATCCTTTTTTTTCTTTAGACTCTATTTTGAAAAACTTCAATAAATTAAAAAATTTTATAATTTAACAAATTTATTAACACTTAACTTTCATATATTTTATACTAATTTAAATAACAAAATTTTTTAACAATGACTAATATTTATCATGGTACCATTTGAAATTTTATAATTATAATTCCCCAAAAATGTTTTTATTTGCAAATATTTTGAACTGTCAAAATTGGCCAATTATCTATCTACTCACTGTTTTCAACTTGACACTTTTATTGCTCTATGATGATCAGGTGTTCTATGTTGTTGTCGGTATAATGGTTCTCTTCTTTATCGCCTTCACGAAGGTTACGTTAATCCAAAAATGGCCTCTTTTTCTGATGTGGTATATATTTCACCAATAATTGGAACTCACTTCAGGTAATTTAACTGTTTCAACTTGTACTTTTATCTATTAATTTATAATTATAATTTCAGTTCACTTTTGTATTTCACGAAGATAATATGGAGATTCAATAACAAATGAAAATCAGCTGTACACAGAGATGATGTTTATCTCTTGAATGGATATGATCAACTGCTGCGGAAATGGAATCCACATCCTTATATGACTTCTTTTTATTTTTCAAAATCAACTTGCCTGGTCTTGATATTCTAGAATATTCTTAATATCCTTTTTATGATTTTACTCATATTTTAAATATTATACTAACAGGTACTGTACATATTTTACTATCATTATATTTAATTAAATATACAATAATTTTGGAAATTGATTATTTCAATAATAACAGCTTCTTTATGATAATTTAAAATTTTTCAAACTCAGTACTTTAACTTGATTATTTTGAATAATTAAATGACATTTGATTAGTTTTTTAACAAATTTGTGAATAAAATATATATTTTGAACTGAAATCATTTAGTTAATCTCATCTACAGACTATTCTGATCATTTTGTACTAAAATTTTCAATATTCTGTCCATTAATTCAGTTATTATTTATTCTTGAAAAATTTGACATTTCGATATATATAGTTTTTGATTCTAACTTGAAATTCTTCTTTATTACATTATTCTACAATAATTTTATATATAAAACAGTTAACTCATTTCTTCTAATACCTTTATATATGATTAACTACCTTCAATGACTTGAAATTAACTTATTATCTGATATTCAAATTTAGTTGATTCTACGATACCTAAAATTTTCATAATTATATGTATTCCACATAAATTAAGTCTGTTAACTTGAATTAATTTCTTCTATTTACTCTTTACAAAGATTCTATTACTTGTATTCTCCTATCTGTTCAATATTTCATGAATTTCTATTGCATTACTTAATATTTATTTCCAACGATTAATGACATTTTAAGTTTCTGACATTCTACAAGGATTTTTCATATATTCTTGATTCTAAAAGTTGATATTGAACATTTATAATCAATACATTTACATTAGTCTTCTTGTAAATCAATTTTACATATTTAAATTCACATTAATTAAAATTTCAATAAGATTATTACATTAATTAACCATTTACATACTTCTTCCTTCTCATATGTTCAAGTTTTATCATTGATTAGATATACATATATCTTTTAAACATCTATCATTTACTAATATCTATTTTAAATTCATTGAAGTTTTCCTTTCCTTGATCAATATCATTTAATATTGTACCATATATTTCAATTTTAATATTGCAAATAAATAAACCATAGCAAAATATATATATATATATATATATATATATATATATATATATATATATATATATATATATATATATATATATATATATATATATATATATATATATATATATATATATATATAACTACTTTTTGACAATAAACATAGTAAAATAAAGTATTGATTTTGGTCATCATTTATTAATACATTATACGTCGGCCTCCTATATACACCAAAACACATTAAACACAATAAAATGTATTAAAACAATAGTTAATAATAACAATTTATACATTTATTAAATGAAATAACGCATGACGCACGTTTCGTTGAAATTTCACCTTCTTCAGATGCTAAAGGCAAACTAACTATGTTTCTCCATTATATCGAAAACAAGAAATAAAAAGAGATGACAAATTATGCAGAAAGGGTAAATAAGAGGATGGTTACAAATAATTATTGGAATAGGAAAAACCAATTCTGAACTGTGTGATTTTCTTGGATTAAATGGTTTGCATAATGTGAATCCGACTATTGAATAGCCAAATTGATCATACTTCAATCCCCTTTCTCAATCTTTTCAAAATTACCGAACTACCTGACTAGCAGTTCAGAATTGGTTTTTCCTATTCTAATAATTATTTGTAACCATCCTCTTATTTACCCTTTCTACATAATTTGTCATTTCTTGTTTTCGATATAACGGAGAGACATAGTTAGTTTGCGATTAGCATCTGAAGAAGGTGAAGTTTCACCGAAACGTGCGTCATGCGTTATTTCATTTAATAAATGTGTAAATTGTTATTATTAACCATTGTTTTAATATGTTTATTAATTTACACCATGTATCGGTCCGATCTATAAAAAAAAACAATAAAATGTCGATATCGATATTATCATCAAATTTACAGCAGCATTGCGTTATCTAAGTTTTGATGTAGTTATAGTTGTCATACTAAATTAATGTAATTATCTTTTAATTTGCAAGTAATTTGATGAAAAGCTAATCATAGCAGTGATGATCACGATTTATAATATATGCGTATTATTCTTTGAAAATGGACGGTATATTTAGCAAAAAAAAACCTTGCCGAATTGTTCGCACTGAGTCTAGGTACAAGAGGCGCTTCTGTTTTATGTTATTAGAGAGTATCTTTGAATTTTTTAGATGCTATAATTCTCAAAATAAATAAATATGTACTAATTCATTTTGAGATATTTCTAATTTTGTACTTTATTATCCTTAATTCATTCATAAAATATTTTCTTTCAACTATTTTTATTATTTTCTAAAATACTCGTCAGTGGGATGATAACTGTAATTTCTTCTTGAGTGGCATTTTTGATAACAACTAGTTGAACATAATCCTTTTTCTTCTTTGCTTCGGAGTAAAGTTCCTTAGCATACTTTACTGGAACACCTTCAATGTGAGTAATGACATCACCCGGTGAAATACCGCATATACTAGCTATACTTCCATCCAAAACTTTCCAAACTAGAAGACCATCATCTCTTATTCTTTTGGATCTTTTGGGTATTGTGAGCAAATCTTCGTGCATAAGATCCATAAGAAGATCCGATGTCATTGATATTGTTGTTAGTCCAAATAGTTTAATTTCTTCGTCATCTATAATATCTTGTCCAGCCCACGGATTGAATGCTTTACAATTCTTTAAAAATTTAACGCAAAATTCAACTGGGATTGCAAATGATATTCCTGAAGTCAGTCTTAGACTACTAATTCCAATTACTTTACCATCTAAATTTACCAAAGGTCCTCCAGAGTTTCCAAAAGTAATAAGCGCATCCGTTTGAATATATGACATGGAGTAATTCTTCAATCCTAATTCTCGTGCAGATCTATTGATCGAACTCACAACACCTACAGAAATTGAGTTACTAAGAGATAAAGGACTTCCTAAAGCTACAACCCATTCCCCAACGTCTACTGCTCCTGGTTTTTCTAAAGTTAAAGCAGTAAGCTCTTTATCTGAATGTAATTTGAGCAAAGCAACATCGATATTGACATCTATATCAACAATGTCTGCACTATACATAGTCCCATCCGACATTTTGCAAGTAATATATGAATCTTTGTTCAGTACAACATGGGCATTTGTAATAGCCCATCCATCTTTCCTAATAACAAATCCTGATCCATAAACAAAAGGACTTATTTCATTATTTTGAATGGATGGTTTCGAAGTTGTTATCAGAATGTGAAATACCGCAGGAGCGCATTCTTTGACTACTTTATCTATGAAATTATACTGATTTTTTGTACTTTCACCTCGTCCAATTCCCAGGTCGGATTCAAATTGCAACTTAAAGTCTTCATGATTGAAGAGTCTTTTTTCTTCGTTATTAGATTCAATCTCTGATATGTCTAAATATTTTCCTTTGTTCGTCCATCTTTGGATCAAATAAATATAGTAAAATGAGGTTAAACCAATTCCTGACAAAAGTAGAAAGAATTTTCTGGAGAATTTTGTTTTCTTATTAGAATGAAAATATTTTTTCAGTGTGAAGGGAAAACGCCTGGAAAACAAAGTTTCTTGAAATATTTTGTGAAAAATGTGCATTTCTTACTGTAATTTTGATGATGAATGAATATTAGACGTATGAAATGACTGATATTTTCTGAAAATCTTTATAGAATTGACAGATTATTATTTGATTTAGAAAACATATATTCTGGTGAAAAGAAACATATATTATCAAGAAAATAGGGATTTTGCTACAGGTATATTTGAACCTATAAAATAATTGAGTATTAATATTTGAAGCTATGATAATACAAAATTATTTCATGAAACAGAATAGTAAGACTTTTAAATGATCAACTGACATCTTTTTTCATAGATAGTTGAAGTTTGAAGTCTTTCTTCTAAAAGTGCCTTCAATTGAAATGGAAAAAGAAGCATCCGGAAATTCAATGGTTTTAACCTAATTTGAATATTGTTGTGCCGGTTTTCAAATTGAGAAATTTTTATTGTCAATCTATCTACTGATAGAATTTTTGAAAGTTCCCAATTGATCTTAAATCAAATGGAAATTTCTACGGATGTCTTATTTATTAATGGTATTTTAACGAATTCCAAAGCTAAATATGGTGATTTATCGAAAATAATTCATAAGGGGTTGGAAGGTAAGTACCTAGGAACAGTACTAACTAACATAATTTGGGAAATTATTTCTTGGAGTCCGAATAGTATTGTTTTAGGAAATGAGGAAAAAATAACTTACCTTCTAGAATCTCTGAAGGCTTTTCTTCAAAGTAAAAATTACATGGAGGATAATTTACCAAAAAGAGAAAATGACAATTTTTTCAAGAATCTCTGTCTGCTCCTAATAGTTAATACTGAATTTTCTATTCAATGTAATATAGAGGAATATGCACATCTAGCTTACAATGTTCCCAAAATTTCAAAATATGTTCTGGCTAGTTTAATAGTAGGTTTAAATTTGACAGAATGTTTTTGTTTGGTGGTAGAAAGACTACCACTTAAATATTCATGTGAACTCTTTAGTGAATTTTCACCATGCTTAGATAAAGTGAAAGTTCAGCAGCTGTCAACAGATACCTATTTTATTCTGAATACTATAGGAAAAATTATATTGAACAATGAAGATTTCAAAGTAAGTAGTATATAAAATATAATTTTATGATGTTTTATCTAGTCTAGATAATATTTCCCTCTCGATTTCCCTATTAATCAAATATATATATATATATATATATATATATATATATATATATATATATATCTATATATATATATATATATATATATATATATATATATATATATATATATATATATATATATATAATATATATATTATATTATAATATATATATATATATATATATATATATATATATATATATATAATATATATATATATATATATATATATATATACAATACTGTACTTTTATTGATAGTTATTACATTTGGATAAAATGTATCAATAGTTAAACCTACACGGTTTGACAAAAAGTTTCTCCTTAGTAATTTATTGCACTTCACTTTTTCAGCTTTCTTTTTGTGTCCTCTTACAATGGTTTGATTGGATTCTAAGAAAGATGTTTAAATATAATATATATATATATATATATATATATATATATATATATATATATATATATATATATATATATATATATATATATATATATATATATATATATATATATATATATATATATATATATATATATATATATATATATATATATATATATATATATATATATATATATATATATATATATATATATATATATATATATATATATATATATATATATAGTAGACCTAAGGTATTCTCACTTATTAAAGCAGTAATATAAATAGATCTATGCATTTTCAAAATAGATAGAAAAGTATTGATAATGGGTTGGTAGCCCAAAACAATTACTTCTAGTAAAAATAGCAATTTTATTAGAATCAAGCCAAGTATTTTACTTAAGTTAATTTATAATCTTGATTAGACAACATTGACCCCAGCTTATTATAAAAGTAGTTTGTTTTTCAGACATTTTTCAATTTTCAAATGGTGGATGGATTTATCTGATGATTATATATCATAATTTCCTTTTCAGCATTGTGATGCAATGGATACATTACTGAGACCAGTACCAGAGTTTTTTTTCAAACTTTCGAAAATCTCTGCAGAACAATTACCAAAATTAAAGAAAAATATGCTTTATGAACAAGCAGGAAATGTACTACAAAAATTGTTCAGACTTCTACTCTTTTGTCATAAAAACAATATTCTGTATGGAATTTTTATTGATCGACTGCTTGAAGCAACAACAAATGTTGTGAGGTGTGTTCCATTAGATATGTTCATTTATTGGGCTGAGGTGAGTGATATGTCCAATATATTTTTCTGTACAATTAGTTATTAATCTGTTTCATATAAAAATTATTTTAAATTGGTATTTTGTATGCATGTATGCAGAAATATAATTCTTCTTTTGTTCCTTGAATAAATAATATTTTGTTTAATACTAATCAAGTAAGCCTGTTTTTAATTGTAATCAAACAGCTAAACCCTATATTATTAGAAATATAGGAGGTAAACCAATAGGACCTGATTATTTTATCGGATCATATTAGACAATCCTACCGAGGATATTTTTATGGAGTTCAGATAAATACTGTTGCAAATATTATCTAGTTCATCAAAACTGTTACAGTCATTAAAAGTTTTCAGAAGGTTAACTTATACTTCTAAGAATCTTTTACAGGTTGTAATCTCTGATGTCGGTCAGGAAAAACCTTATTTACAGTGAATGTTATCAAATTTTATGATAATATAATTAAGTATGTATCCAAATCGTACATATTTACGTCTTTCTTCTTCATCATAGAACTTCAGAACTGTTACCAAAAATGTGGAAAATACTTCAAAAATACACAAAGCAATACTAAAAATGTTTTGCAAAGTCAGACCAAAGAAATAGAAAGTGACGCACATCAGAAATATGTTTTGACAAAGGTTGAAAAGAGAAAAACTGATAAATCAACCCTCGAAAATTAGAGAAAAGAGAAATGACGGAGATCACTTGGATATAGAATTTAGGTTGGAAGGGTGATTTGTCTCTGGACTCACATCTGATACAACATCTGAGGAAGTCGAAGCATATGTCAGAAACAACGGGATAATGGTCTGCATATGTGAGAAGTTACATACCAAAAAGAAGCAATATTACAGCTCCTTCAAACTAAGAGTACCAGAGGATCAAAAGGGGACAGCCTTGAACCAATATTCTGGACAGAGTGCATTATCGTGAATAAATTTTATACTTGAGAAAAACAGAACCACAAAAAAGGGTTGTCAGTAGATAATTATGATCTTGCATCACATTATGCTAGAATCTAGAAGAAACCATATCCATAGAGGAGTTGCGGTACTTGTAAAAAAAGGATTGGTTGAAGAGTTGTGAGTTTCCTGTAGTAAAGTTGAAGTATCTGAAATGTGTTGTTGTTGCAATATACACACCACCAATAGGTAATTTCAATTTGTTTATGGAACAAATGGCAAAGGTTTTCGAAATGTGCATGGCTTCGAGACTATTGATTGTTACGGGCGATTTCAACAACCATTTTGAGCAGGAAAGGAATTCCAGGAAAGACGAATTTATCGACTTGATGAAGTCTTATAGATGTACACATGAGATATTTCAGAATACTCGACAGGGGTCTTTCCTAGACAAAATAATTGTGAACTTCCGGGATGTGGTATATTTTGTGACCGGGGTTCTTGATCTCATGGTATCTGACCACTTGGCTGTTCCTGTTGAGATAAGAGTAAACATCCCTCAGGTTTGAGCCACCTCTCCAAGTTTGGAAATATGGCATCAGCCACTAACATCTTCACGGTTTAATGGGATGTTTTATCGTCTGGATAGCCAGGATTGTCGTCTTATACAGTCAGATTTATTGGCGGATAGTAAATAGAAAATTTTCGTAAACATCTTGTTAAAAATTTCTACTGATTCATTTCCACTGAGAAGAAATAAAAGAAAGAACGATAAAAAGGTGAAACATTGAAATTGTTGAATCATTTGCATAACAGGTATAAGAGCTCCTAAATTTTGAAACAACAAAATCAGTTGAGGAAAATATATAGAATTCAAATGAAAAATGCTTCATGCTTACCTCCATTAAGCACATTATAGTAAAGAAAACAAAATTCAATAAGAACGACATAATACATACTCATGATACAAGAAATAAAAGAGACTTCGCTCTCAAGCGTCATCGTCTGAGGAAAACCCAGTTGGGATTAAATTGTTGGTGCTTGAAATTCCACAACATATTACCTCTGGAGTAGAGAGATCAGTCCATGTCCAGCCTGCTGAAGAGACTGAGGAGTATTTTAATACAACGTCCATTCTACACATTCGATGAGTTTCTCAATTTTGATTTCGTATAAAAATTTAATTGTGATATATTATTTATACTAGTTTTGAATGTATATTGTTTTGATTGTAATATGTAGTCTTGTGACATACTTTATGTTATATTTGTAGTTTAATATATAACTGATCTGTGTAATACCTATTCTTATTTGAAGTTGTAATTTGGATCTCAAATTTACTTATACTATACTAAAGAAAAACGGTAAATACAAAATTTATCGCAAAATCAGATAATAAGGTTCGAGCTGCATGGCAGGTGGTGAACGAACAAAGAAGCAGTTTGAAGAAAGATCAATCCACACAAATAAATGCAACCGAACTGAATGACTTCTTTACTTCTCGGATATCATAGGAGTTCTTCTTGGAAATATGCCTAACCCGAGTGTGGAAGCTGATAGCTATCTACTTGGTAGGGATCTGGGTGTGCCTAGTGGGAAAATGTCTTATTGGGAGGTTTCTGTCGTGATGGTAAGAGAGGTTTCTAAAGAATAAAAACAGAAGAGATGTATATGGCATGAGTGTATCCTTTTTGAAAAAAAAAAGAAAAAACCTATAATAATCATACCTATGACAAAACCAAAGAAAACTAAGAAACTATTCTAGTATAGAGGGTAAATATCCAAGTTGCCTGGAAAAATTCAAGATCATTCTTGTTTTCAAGGGAGGTGACCGAGAGAATTTTAATAATTATAGGCCAATAACCTGCTATATCCAAAGTACTTGAAAGTATATTGAAGAATCAATTGAATGATTAATAAAGTATTTACTAAAGAAACATAAAACTTTAGCAGAGAAAACAGTTGTCTCGATGGCTTATCATTCTTTTGTACAGTCAGTCTGTTGCTATGCACTTTTATCATGGGGATACACTCCTCAGGCTAGTCGCATTTTAAAATTACAATGAAGAGCTATTAGAACATTGGAAGGCCTTGGATACAGGGCTGAAGTCAGAGAGGCTTACAAAAAGTTCTGACACTACCGAGTAAATATATCCTGGACTGCCTTGTTGATGTCAAAAAAAACATTATGAAATATGACTTATGTCTGGGACATCATGAGCATAATACAAGGCGGAAAAGGGACATTAATAATAAATTTTCTTGATTGAAGAGAACATACATCGGAACTCGTCAATAAGGACCTCTCTTTTATAATAGCTTCCTGACACCATAAAAGATAAGGATGAAAAAACTTTTATAAAAGTGATAAAGGGGATATCGCTGGAAATGCCTTTTATGATGTAAGAGTTTTTGAATTTTTAATTTGCTTAACAAATGTGACTTCATTGTTTAATTGTTGTACTGTAATGTCCCTATGTATGTATATATTAATGACATGTTTTAAATATTTAAAGTATTATTTTTTATCTCACAATTATTTTATCTTTACAATTATTTTATAGACACTTCACATGTGTAAAAATTTCAATGTTATTTTCCTGGCACAAAATAAATTTCTATTCTACTGTATCTTCTCATAGTTCGATACATACTTATACTTACTTATATGAAAAACTACAATTTACTCTCAAACTATTACTTTTGTATAACTTTGAACGTAGTAGATTTAGAATTGTTTATATATTATTTTCACTAATGTATACTTTCTGAATACAAACGTATATTATACTCTACTTTTCTAGATTGATCTAGAGAGTGGACAAACGTTGCAGAACGAAATAGCTGAAGAAGCTTACCTAATTGTAGAAAAATATCAACAATTCAAGCCAGCTTTAGAAATGGTTCAATCATTAAAACCTTTCGCTTCAAAACCAAAAGACATCAAAGAACAAATATACATGGCCGACATTGAAAAAATCGTGTTTATGGTGAACAGGGCAGATGATAATCAAAAACAGTGGTTTGAAGCGCTTATTTTTTCTAGTTCATTCTCAAACAAGAAGGCCATTGAATGTATATCAAAATGGGGCCATTTATGTCAAGAAGAAGATGTCAGCAGACTTTTGAATCAGTCTTTGAAAGTTGATAATAAAGATGCGGTTAGTTTGGCGTTAAAATGCGCATCTCATTTGAACTTACAGCAGTTGCAAGTTGTTGTAACTAGACATTTCTATAATAACGGTTTTGTTGTTCTTAACGTCGATGTACAGGGTGAAATCGTTCTTCTGTTCAATATGCTAAAAGATACTGAATCAGTAGATGAGCATACTACATTGAAGTTATTATTGCTCATACTTCAAAATCCAGAAACTAGTATAACTTTTATTTTAACAGAATGTATAAGAAACGCATTTTATGTGACCGTTCTGAAGGATTGTTTCACAACATTGAGGGACATTTTAAAAATACGGGATATTTGTATAAATTGTTTACAAAAAGTGATTAATACAGTTCCACCCAGTACAGAGAATTTCGAAATTTATTCCAAATTACTACATACTTTCCTGGTCATCGGTTTATCTACAAATGAAGTTTTGATAATGAAAATTGTCAATCCTTTTATCATGGAGCACTCTGATCTTCAAGAAGTGAAGGCACTTTTGAAGATATTGAATGTGAGTAGTCTAGGATAGATATTTTGAGAAACTTGTAAGTCCATTTTCAGGTTCTCAGTATTTCTGTTCAAGTAAATCAAACAACGAGTCCATTTATAAAAAATTTGTTAAAATTACTAGGAGTAAGAACTCGATTTATGAATTACAGTTCTGTTTCACAAGAAATTGTTCGAGAAATTGTCAATATCATCACTAACAAAACACATAGAACTGTAGAAACTGGTGAGTTTATTCACGAAGTTGGATATATTTTTTTATGAATATTAATTATTATTCATTTACGATAGTGCTTTTAATAGTGTTTTCAGACACTGAGAGAAAATTCAGTTCAATCAACATAATATGCAGGCATTGCAAAGACTTTAATGGAAAAGCATCATTCTCATGTGGTTACTTCATTTCATATTTATACGAAGAATCATGCTCAACAATATTTGAGTGATAAATTTGTGAATGAAAACTATCAATGTTTATTCATTTAAACTGTTTGTTAGTTGCGATTGTATCTAGAAAAGAAGATGTTTACAAAACTCTATTTCTAACTGACCTTGACCAAAAACCTTCCGGGTTTATGGTTTCTGAATAAATAGACGACATGTTATCTGCAATAGATACTGATAACAAATTTTAAATTTTTGATAATTTTGTGTTATTGGTTTTTCTTTAGGTCTTCCGATAATGGCTCAAGATTCACAGGATGATAAATATATTTCATATTATAAAACATGGTTACAAAGTTCTGGAAAAAATTCTACTTTGTTAGATCACCTGATTAATGATTTCAGTATGGAGAATCATACTAAAGCGGTTTGCGGTTTAATGAAAGTAAGTTTTTTGTGAAGTAAAATTGACGGTATTGTTTTGCAATTTAATTTTACATGATGCTTTAATTCTGAATTATCATTTCACGTGTACAAACAAATATTTTCAAGTTACGGAAATTTTACAATTTTCATATTAATTTTTGTTTTATAAGTATATTTTTCATTTAAAAAAATCTTAATGAAGTAATACTAAACGTACCATTAGAATGTATCTTCCTATGTTTATGAAATATTCTTTTTCGTTTATTATCTAGATAATTTTTTCGATGTTTTAATGAGATGAAATAAAAAAATTGTTTACCAGATATTTACACAAAATTTATTACATCGTGAAGTACGTTTCATCTCTACTAGGTAATCTTCGGACAAAGAGAATCTCTGGCAAGGGCGAAACGTACGTCGCGATTCAATAAATTTTGTGTAAATATCTGGAAAGAAAGAGTTTTTATTCCTTCTCATTAAAAACTGAAAGAATTCATTGCGTGAATATTCAAAAACAAATTACTTTTTTTGAGAGCGACTTTCGGGAAAAGCAAAAGTTTTATCGCCTCTTAAGCATTTCAAGATGATTTCATCTAATGGCGGTTTATGCTGGATTTTAAGTTTCGCAAGTCATAACCAACCGTAAACACTTCTGGGGCTAGCTTTCCACGACTTCTGATAGACCGATGTTGTAACGGTTGGGACGTGCACGGAAAATGGTACCGTGATATCTGCAAAAAAGAAATTCGGCACCTTCCTCCAATATTCGCAATAATGAAGCTGAGCGATCAATGGCAGGTCGTCTATTAGCCGCAATGCTCTTTTTTAAAATGTCTAGTAAATGCAAGGAGTGCAGAGCTCCAGGTTTGCGGCTCGGTTCAGAAAGATTCTGATCGACCGATGTTCTGGCAGTTCGTATGTGCACGGCAAATTGATGTGTATTATCAGCATACCTTGTATAGCCAGTTAATTGTGCTCCTAATGAAATAATGGAGGTGAATGGCTGCAGATCACCTGTCGTTAAAATATCTGTAAGAGAGACATAAGTCGGCAACCTTTCTCCGTTATTCTATTGAATTAAGGTGAGCGTCTATTAGTAGCAATGATTTTTTCTTGGATGGAGCCTAGTAGGTGCATAGGCTCAGAGCTCCAAGCGTAAGAGAAGGATTATAATGCTGGACAAACTTGTAAAGCAGAAAAGATGAATGGTCTGGTGATGATGCAGAAGAGGGTTGATGCTTGGTTCGGCATTAACATGCTGCTTCTTAATAAATATAAAACAAGTAAAATCATATTTTCAATGAGAAATACTGGCACTGTCAATGAAAATATTACCCAAGTTAAATTTTTTGGCGTTCACCTTGATCCTAAGTTAACGTGGAAGGCTCACATTACAACAGTAGCCACAAAACTTGGAAGTGGTCTGTTTTCGATGCTAGGGCCTGCTGGATGTGTTTAGGAGAGTTTTTTAAGGACTGCCTATTTTGGCATTTTCCATACTGCTATGGTGTATGCTATCCTTACATGGGGCCATGCAGCTCAGGCTCGAAGAATCATTGCTTTGCAAAGGAAGGCAATAAGAATCCTTTCTGGACTAGGATATAGAGACGATTGCAAACGGGAATTCAGGCAGCTAAGAATATTAACATTTCCATGTGTTTACATACTGGAAAATGTCATGTATGTAAGAATATATGTGGATCTGTATCGAGCTCACAGGGATGTTCAGGAACACGCGTCATCGGGACGAATTTGTTGTCACCTACTTAGGTTGAGGAGGTGTCAGTATGGCCCTGGGTACGTGGCTACAAAATTTCACAATATGTTGTCTTTGGAGGTGTGGAGTCTACCACTTATGCAATTTAAAAACAGGGTTAAGAACATGCTACTGAGAAATGCTTTCTACTCCTTTGAGACATTTTTTAATTGTGATATAGATCTTTTAACTTGAAAAAAAATTATTATTTAATACACCTTTTGGGCAGCTCGGGCCATATGTGTTATATATACTATGTGCTTTTATCTTAGGACTTTAAGTGGGTTGTTTTTATTTTTCGTACTATACTTATCGTTGTATTATTAGCATATTACTTTTGTTTGACGTGTGTAAAGCCAAATTGTGGAATGACATGAATAAAGTATCTACCTATCTAATAGCTGCTTTGGAGTAAACTGATTTTTAGCTTTTGTGCGCTAACATGGCTATGGTGGAGGCTTGTTCAAGCAAGATTAAATTGGAGTTGCTATTTACGCAATACATTGATGGTAAAATGTTGATGCTATTAGACACAACGCGTTCTCATTTATTTTCTTTTAAAATATATTCATATCAAGTAATAGTTTCCAATATTCAATTGTTTTTCAGATTTTGCCTGCTTGTGTAACAGAAGAGTGGATAGCAATATGTTCGGATATCCTACAAAAATCGTCTTTCAAGGATCTTTTGAGTGTATTAAAAGATATGACAATTTTGTTATGTCAGTTTATCCAAAGTCAGGAAGACAAAGAAAATTATTCCACTTTGGTTCAGGCTCTAAAATATTGCATACATCAATTGGGTATTGTTGTGCAGGTATAGTTGATCAGACTTTTATCTATAGATTAAGTTTATATTACATTTTTTTTTCAGAACTTGATGTCTACGTATAGTAATTTAGAAGATGAAATAATTGTTACAGATTTATTGGTTGATTTAATAAGTCATTTTCCGCTATCTGTCAAAGAAAGTGAAGGACTTACCTTGCTTAATCTTATGACTGAGCAGTCTCTCAAGAATTTGGGTCAGGACAAAAAATTTGTTGCAAAAATATGTAAAATTAGGGATATTAAAATTTGTCAAGTTCTTGCCCAGAGAATATTAAACTAGGTTATATTTTTCAAAACATAAACCTTTTCTGTATTTATTTATCATTCTTTACAATAACTTTTATAATAAAAAAATAGTAAGTGAGGATCATCTATAAGTTTCCCTTAATTTTCATTCAAGCACAATACAATACGAATGCTGAAAAAAATTGAAATATTAAGATCAAAATTGTGCACTTGAAAAATTATTTACCATTCTCCAGAATGCAAGATATGGAAGGCCTCATTGATTTCATTGAAACTCATGTTATGTGAAATGAATTCGTCTAAAAGAAGCTTTTTCGAGAGATACTCATCCACTAGTTTGGGGACACTATCGTGACTCTTCCAACCTGAGGAGCAATAATTATTCAGAAACTATTCATGTTCAATATAGTAGAACAAGGGTACACATTCAATTAATATATTGGATAATATTGACTTCCATCAATATTTTACAATTAGTCAATAATTTGATAACATATTGATAAAGAAAAAAACATGAAATAATAAATAATAATCTACTGTTAAATATACTTGGAATATTTGATTTTTGGCACCAACTTCATGAAAATTAAAACTTGAACACATTAATATTACATGAATGACCCTTTGTTTGTTTCTCAAAGTGATGAAAGGTAATGCTGGTAAAATAATTATGCTATCTATCTTGTGAGAGTGATCTTGATCAATACCCCATAGAGATCACTAATCTTCGATGTGATAGCTCAAATATGAAATCAAATCATGACTATTGATGGCAATAACAATAAACTATTTTGATTCCTATTAACTACAGAGAGTGATAACGAAATACCTCCAAATGCTGTTCCTTTCCAAGTTCTTCCAGTTACAAGCTGGAATGGTCTAGTGCTGATTTCTTGACCTGCCCCTGCCACTCCCACGATCGTAGATACGCCCCAACCCTTATGGCACGACTCGAGCGCCGCTCTCATGGTTCCGACGTTGCCAATACATTCAAAAGTGAAATCTAGACCACCGTCTGTCATGTCTACCAGAATCTGTTGAATTGGTTTCTCATGGTCTTTCGGATTCAAGAAGTCCGTGAAACCGAATTTCTTACCTGGAATAAGGTTTAATTCAAATTTAATGATATTATGGCTATTATATAAATATGGAAATGCAAAATATATTTAAACAAACGGAGAAAAACGCAAGTTGGCTACTCTGTCAAGTATTTCATTTTTGAGAAATTATTTTTGAAGATTCAAATTTGGATGAAAGTATTAATTCGTTGGTATATAGAAAAAAAACTTTTGTTATAAAAGAGGATTAGACATTAAGTGGAAGAAATGCAATGAGAAAATAACGATATTGATACAAATAAAAATAAACGAATTAAGAAAGATTTTGGATAACACAATTGGGAAGAACTAACCTGTTTCAAACTTGGAGGGATTAATATCAATTCCAATAATTCTGGAAGCGCCAGCTGCCTGACAGCCTAGACCTACAGCCAAACCAACAGCTCCCAATCCCCATACTGCGCAAGTGCTACCTTTTTCTACCTTAGCAGTATTGAGCGCAGCTCCATAACCTGTTGGAACACCGCATCCCAGAAGACAGACCTTATCTAGCGGCGCGTTTTTGTCGACCTGTAATTTACATATACATATTCCACACAATTTTTGTAAATATTTATTTGTTTTTATAGTTAACAATTTACGGAATATTAATACTGTCAATGCACACCGAAAAAAAGCGTGAGCAGCAGAGCCTCATTTTTTTCTCCTCTAACACCCACTCAATTCACATACAAATCAATTTGAACGGAGCTGTAGACTTTCGCAAAACGTTTAAAACCGCGAAAATGCATTAAATGTCCATACAGCGACGGCGTGGAAAAATGCTGACATTTTGGCACTTCTGTAATACCAATACAATTCACAAAGAAATCTTTAATTCACTAACTCGTCAGTATTTTTTTATTTATTTACCTAAACATACAGTAAATCAAAAATAATCTCATATATAAAATATTAAACTCAAAATTATAATTCATGATTTAGGTAAGTTTACTCCAAATCAGCGTATTGCTGTTCCAGGAGTTCAATCGCTCTTAGAAGTTAATATTTAATTCAAGTCTGCTAAACAGAAAAATGTTTTTATTGACTTCACAAACTTAGGAAATGAGCTGCTATTCTGTATTTCTAGAGGTAATCTATTAAATGTTTCAGAGCATTTCCTTATTGGATTCCTTTTGCCTATTTCAGTCCTTGCTTGTAAGTGGAGATTATGTTTTATTCTGGTTCCGTATTGATGAATTTCACTATTTCTTGTTAACCTGATGTTGAGTTTATAGCCTTCATATTCTTTTTTATAAATTACTTTACATTGTTCTATTTCTAATAGTGTTTTTATTGGTTCTATATTTAGTGTTTTGTATACCTCTGCAGTAGGAGTCCTATAATCAATGTGAAATAAGAGTTTAACAAATTTATTTTGTAGCCTCTGGAATTTTGATAGCAGAGTTTCAGAACATGTCCCCCAGATGCATATCAGGTATCTTATGTTCGAAGCAAAGAAAGCATTGTATAACTTATATTTAGAATTAATATCCAAATACTGTTGACATTTATATATCATACCTATCATCGGAATAATTTTACTGCTCAAATATTGGTAATGTGCTTGCCAGTTCAACTTGTTGTCCAAAATGATTCCTAAATATTTAGCTTGATCTGTTTTAGTTAAAATACTGCTTCCTAATCTGAGTTGAATGATATCTTCGTTCTTATTTTTCTGTTTGAATAACATATATTTTGTTTTGTTGGTATTGAGTTTCAATTTGTTTTCTGTTAACCATGAGTTGTATTTTAGCAGATCATTATTTATCTCCTCTTCCATGCACTGTAAGTTTTCTCCAGTATATACTAGAATAGTATCATCAGCGAACATGAAATAGTTAGCTCTCAGCTCCGCCTTCTTCAAACTCAAAATATACAGTAATGGACCCAGAACAGATCCTTGTGGGACTCCATATGTAATGTTGCGTTCAGTACTTTTCTCACCATCAAGTATAACAGTTTGTTTTCTATTACTTAAATATGATTTCAGCAAACGAAACATATTCCCTCGAATTCCTAGGCTATGCAGTTTGACTAAAAGTTTTTGATGCTCAATTACATCGAAGGCCTTTTTTAAATCTATTAAAATTATTATATATTTATCCTGATCCAAGTTAAGTGAGAGGACATGAACAAGATCCATAACTGCATTCTGGGTACCACTATTTTCCAAGAAACCATATTGTCGTGCATCTCTTAAATTAAATTTTTTTTATATATCCTAGAAGTCTCTTTTTTAGCAATTTCTCTATGATCTTTGAGAAAACAGATAAGATGGAAATAGGTCTATAATTCTCCAAAACTGTATGAGATCCAGACTTGTGCAAGGGTATTATTTTCGATATTTTCAAGCTATCTGGAAATATGGCAGTTTCAAACATGTTATTTATGATATTACATATGATGGGAAGAAGTTCTTCAACTATATCTACAATGTCTATAAGTTTTAATCCATCTATGCCTGCTGAGGAATCCTTTTTTATTTCTGTAAGGATTTTTCGAAGTTCTCTTTCATTTGTAGGGGCGAGATATATAGTTTCTTCGTTGTAGACCTCTTCAAATTGATATCCTCTATTAGAATTGAGGTCAATGGTTCCAACAATCTCTCTACCAATTTCCGAAAAGTATTTATTAAATTCTTCAACTATTTCTCTTGTAATTGTAATGTCTCGATTATTCACTTTTAGTAGAGAACAAGTATTATTTTTAACATTTAAGTTTGGAATTATATTTCTTATCGTTTGCCATTGCTTCCTAGTATCTGTTCCTGCTTTCTGCAATTCGTTTTTAAAATAGTTGTTTTTTACTCTAAATGTAGATTTCTTTATTTGAGCTTTTATTGTTTCATATTCCTGTGATATAATACTATTGTTAGCGTTATCTTTTTTTAACCTATATAATTTGTCCCTTTTATTGAGCAGATTCAAAAGGCCCTGAGTCATCCATGGATTATTGTTTTTAATTTTAATTACTTTTTCTGTTGTTGCCTTTTGTTTCGAATTACTTATTATTGAAGTTAATTGTTCAAAATCGGTTATTTGTTTGTTCTGAATATTTCGAAGAAATTCAGTTCGAAATTTTTGATTATTTAACATTTTATACACTTTTTGTGTAATAGAATTTTTGTTTGTTATATCTTTTTTTAATTTTAGACAAATTTGTTCATGGTCTGATAAATAACTTGGCTCTATATCCATATCTAAAGTGAATTTATTAAGTTTTTGTTTCATTATTACATGGTCAATTATTGTTTTAGAAGTTTTTGTCATGCGCGTTGCATAGTCTTCCCCAACTTTATTAATCAATTCGACATTAATTTTAACTGTATTTATATATTCACTTACATGACTATCAGACTTGTTTAGAAGATTGATGTTCATGTCACCTATTATGATAGCATCTTTTTTTGCAAATTACCTAGCATTGAATCTAATATATTTATGAAATTTATAACATTGAAGTTGGGTGGTCTGTAACAGGAAAGGAGATTAACTTTAAAATCATGGAGATAGATCCCCAATACATTCAGTGGTTTAAAATCTAGAAATTTCATATCTATGCCAGAATAATTAATACCATTCCTTATATAAATAGCACAACCACCTCCTCGGCTTTCCCTAGTAGAATGTACTGAAGAGTAGTTTGCAAATTGATAATATTTAACCTGACTCTCATACAACCATGTTTCAGACAATATAAGCAAATCAACTTTTTTATAATCTAAAAGTAATTGTATTTCTTCAAATTTATTATTTAAGCTTTGGATATTTACATACAGTATATTATACTGTAATGTGCGTGAAATTTTTTGAGATCATCTTCACATTCTATAATTTCAATCTTGCTAGGGTTAGTTTTTCTTCCATAAATATTTCCATTTTTTATCCAAGTTTGTTCAATTTCATTTTGTTGTTTCATTTTTCGCATTTTAGCAAATAGTTTTTGATTTTTTTTAGTTAAATCCCATTCCACGTAAATGTTTTTGTTTATATTTCTAGCTAATCCCAGGTCAATGGTTTTAATTTGTTGCCTTTTTTGGGCATACATAAATTCTTCCTTTGTGACCTCATTTTCAAAAATCACTTTAATAGGTGTTGTTTTACCAACTTTCCTTTCTCCCAGTCTATAACAATTTACGATTTTTTCTTTGATAGGTACTTGTAGTTTTTCACCCATTGCCGACAATATTTCTTTAAGATTCTCATTACCTTCTTCAATTGCGATACCTTTGACAATCAGATTATTTTTTAACTCATTTTGCGCATTTTTGTTTATTTCCAGTTCTAGTCTATTTTTGACTCACAGACATATAATGTATTTTATATGTCTGTGTTTTGACTACATTTATCTCTCTTTCCAGTCTACCGTTTATCAACAATTGTTCACTGTATATGCGAAGCAAGTCTTCGTGCTTCTTTTCCATACCCTTGAACTTATTTTCCATAGATAGAAGCTTTTTCATTACATCATTTATAGTATATTCTTCTTTTACTTCTTCATCATCAATTTTTTCCAATAGTACCGTTTTATTTTGCTGGTTATCCGAACTAGTACAAACATCGCAGAACCATCTTTCTCCATCGGTAAATTTTGCCTGGCTCGCAAGACGGGCAAGTGCGGCGGTCGTAATTTTGACACATTTCGCGTGATACCGATACCATCGTTTGCACGTAGTACATTGAATAGATCCTGATTTGCATTTTATGTTACACACCTTGCAGATATCCATTCTTATGTTACGCCCGTACTTTTATCACACAGGTGTTTTGTTTTTTATCGTTGTTTTGATTCCGTTGGAATTTTAATTTGCTAGTTGAGTCTTGTTTATAATCCCACTTTACTAAAATATCCAAGAACTTAGAAGATTTCTTTCAGGTCCAATCTCACAAAACACTATTATTTACAATTTATGCGTATTTTCAGTTTTTAAATTGTTCAAAAACCCGTATTTTTCGACTTCAATCGACAATCTTCCAAGAGCGAACGCGTAATATATGTTTTCGAAATTACTATGTAATTACTGTGTATTTCAAAAACATATTCCTTCCGTCCCTAACACTGTTCTAGAAAGCTGAATTTCAGATATGGCTTGACATCATATGCAACAACATTGAAATATTTCGGGAACATTCAAGAAAAATGCCCTTTTTTGAATACTGAAAAACAGGATTTGAATATTATTTTTTATTGAAATAAATATTGCATTATATAAATTGGCATCAGTCACCCCTATCTTTAAAAAGGCAATAAGCTCGATTCTAACAACTACCGTCCAATTAGCGTGCTGTCAGTGGTTAGTAACGTTATGGAAGCAATTATCTCAGATGAGATGACCAAATTTCTTCTACAAGAACAAGTTATTTCAACACAGCAGCATGGATTTATCCCTGACCGCTCAACTTTAACCAATTTCCTACACTGCGTTAATGATTGGACATCATCTCTAAACAGCCTGCAGCCCATTGACGTCGTTTATCTGGACTTCTCAAAATCTTTCGACCGAGTTCCCAAGCGAAGACTCTTGCACAAACTGGAGCATTTCGGCATTCGTGGCTCCTTGCATCGTTGGATTGACGTTTTCCTAACAAGTAGACTATATAAAGTGAGAGTAGGTGACGCTTTTTCACGGGAAAGGATAGTGGAAAGTGGAGTGCCACAGGGATCTGTCCTAGGACCGTTACTATTTGCGGTCTACACCAGCGATATTCCTTATTTTATTTCAAGTAAAATATCCTTCTACGCCGATGACGCAAAAATTTACGCCAATCCTCTCACAAACCAGTTAACGCTTCAGGAGGACTTGGACTCTGTTTCTGCCTGGTGCTCTCAATGGTTACTTCCATTAAATTCTGAAAAGTGTGTCGTGTTCAGAATAGGAAAGAACAACCCACTCGCACCGTACCTTGTTGATGGTCAATCATTACTTTCGATGTTTTCCTTCAACGACCTCGGAGTGATCGTGAACAGTACCTTAACTTGGTCCGATCATATTACTTCAATCTGTAAGCGTGCGAACTCGAAGTTATATCTTATTCGGAGGTGTTTCTCGCGAATCTCTTTTCGGTCGTTCTGTAGACTCTACACTACTTATGTGAGACCAATTCTCGAGTACGCCGGTCCAGCGTGGTACCCTGACTTGGCCCGCGATAGGGCTCTTCTGGAAAACGTCCAGAGAAGGGCTACTCGAATGCCCTTTGGACTGAGAAGACCCTCTTACGAGGAAAGACTTTCTATGGCTCAATTAACCTCCTTCGAACTTCGCCGCCACCGTGGTGACCTGATTATCACATTTAAAATATTAAAATTCAATTTTGGAAATCTCGACGTGATGTATACCGTTAATCGCGACGAACGTCTCAGAGGTCATCAGTTCAAGCTCAAGAAGGAAAACTTTTCTGCTAGGTCGAGACAGAACTTCCTACCAAATAGGATTTTCGACAGCTGGAATAATCTCAACGCAACCATTGTATCTGCTTCATCTACAAACACATTTAAAAACGGACTGGACAAATTTCTATCGGGGTAGATAATGGTTATTTTTCTCATTTTATAATATTGTATTTTCTTTTCATTTTGGTCTGTTGTAGTGATTTTTCATTTCTTTTTCATAGGTACACGCTAGTAGGTCAATTATTCTGTAATTTCTCTATTTTTGGGCATAATAGGGACTTGTCCCTCTGCCCTTATCAATATGTAATAATAATTATATAAATTAATATTATATTGCACAATACCCAACTATATTGCTTAAAACTATTTCAGTGGAATAACACAATAAATTTTCATAGATATAAAGGATGCAATTTGGTATGCATCAACATTGGATCAAAATTCTCAAACTTTTAGTCATCATTTTCAGTATAGATCTTACCTCGCAGAAGTATGTACGCTTACTATGTGTATGGCTTTCCTCAGTCCATTCTCCATTAGAAGGATAAAGTTAGTTTTCAGTCGGGATATGTTATATTCTATTGCTACTTAAGAAATCTTAATATAGGGCTACAGTTCAGAAATCAAAGCAGAAAGAAGCATTACGGATTATTTGCGCAGAATTGGATAGAGAAAGTTGTAATGAACTGTTCAAAAAAGAGAGTATACTTACTGCGATGGCATATGAAAGCAAATTGAAATTATCAGATCTACACTCACAGAATTTTACTGAGTAATTTCTATTATAATTAAATGCCTGTAATCAGTTACATGCTTCCACAAATGAAGTGATCAAATACCTAATCAAAAATATGAGTAGACTTCCTGAAGTATAAGAATTAAACTTGAATCAACTTGTAGATTCCAGTCAAGTGAACAATGTTGACCATGTGATCGTCACCTGTCATAGGAATTTGTGTTTTGTTATTAGTGCTACCTTAAAATAAACTTTCCTATCCAGGTGAGCACCAATAAAATAATTCGTGAAACGCATCTATCACTTCGTCTGCATACTTCATCGGAATTTGACTTGAGTATAATTGATAATATTACAGATGGATATGAGAATATAATAAAAAGGATTAATCTTTCATTTCACCTTAGTTACGGAGATATCTGCAACAACTGTGTATTCTGAGAAAGTTGAACAACCCATAAAATGAAATAATTCTTTGCCATTGCAGCTAAATCTTTTAGTTCCATTCGGCATTACACCCTGACCTTGAGTGATACGAATTTTTTGGCACAAATTTGTTTTAGGCGATTTGCAAAATTTACATTCTCTACATTGAGGTACATATAGAGGGATGACATGATCACCTGAAAAAATAAAACTTATTTTGGAATATCAAATAGCAAGTACAATACAAATTAAATTAATATTAGGACTTGCTTTCGTTAATCAGGTACCATTTACACACTCATTATCCAACACAAATAAAGAAAAAACATGGATATCAGAATAAATTATTATACTAAGCAGTTAAAAGCATCTGATCAGTTAAAATAAATATATACTAATATTAATTGTTTAAAAGTTCAATGGGAAATCAATTTTATCAGTTTTTTAATTTTTATTCATTGACTAATTAAGAGAATTCTATAAATATAATTTAATTATTTTTATTCAAGAAGTTTTAGAAAAAACTTGAACAGGAATTTTATGAGATTAGCTGTACAGAAATGAAAAATTTTTTATATGGCGATTACAGAAGTAACATAAAACGTTATATCATTAATCTTACCGACAGCAACATTAGTCACTCCTTTACCAATGCTCTCTACGATTCCAGCTCCTTCATGACCCAAAACAACAGGAAACACTCCCTCAGGATCTTGACCGCTTAGAGTATACGCATCAGTATGGCACAAGGCAGTGTACAATATCTTGATCCTCACTTCATTTTCCTGGGGTGGTGCAACTTGAATTGTTTCGATTTTCAGTTTTTCTTTGGGTCCCCAGGCAACTGCGGCTTTACAGGTGATAACCTATAATTTATTCCATTAAAACAAGGAAAAATTAAATATCTATCACGAGTAACCTTTCCCACTGTAGACATGACTTTTTCAGTTTTATATCTATTAACTTTATACTGTGCGATTGCCACACTGTAACTGAATTATCGCTGAACTTGTACCCTATTTCGTAAATGATTAACAGATACACTTAATTATAATAAAATTGGCCTTGAAAAACAATCGTCTTCTCCTTCCTAAATGTGAGTATCTGACATCTGAGTGAGTATATTTATATTTATTTATCCACTTTACTCAAATGTAGGCGGTGGTTTCAAAATTTTATCAAATGTCATTCGTGTTTCTTAACCTAACCTAGCTTCTTCTCTTCGGGTGGTAAAGGAGATTTGGGCTACATTGGGAATTATTGGAAACGCTATAAGGTAAATCGGTAAATCATTCGCGCGGCGACAAGAGAAGAGGCATGTTATAAATTACGGCTTGTTTACTTTCTGTGACGTGCGTCCTTACCTTTCCTAGTGATTGTGATCCAGATTTGTAAGTTTTCAAATCCTTTTCATAATACTACTTGCTGATATATATTTTGTACAATTTATAGTTTATTCATAAAATTAGTTGTATATAGAGTTGGAAATAATGGGAGATAGTAGCCCGGGGATATCTCCCCGGATTATAAATTGTTTGTCCCCGAATACTAAAATAATATATGAACAATGGTATAATGATAAAGTCCTTAAAGCAGATATTAATATATTACAAAATGAAATAATACAAATTAAAACTCAGGCAACGATAGACGATGATACGGAATTACTTAGTGAAATAAATTCTTTGGCGTATGCAATTGCAACAGGTGTTGCTAAAAAAAACTTTGATAACTTTCGGTACAAACAATCTGATAAAGGTCCATTTATAGTCGTTATTGAATCTATAGATAGAAACATCGGTAATTTAAATCCATTGAATATAGGTAAAATGATTTATAATTCAGATAATTATAAAAATTATAATATAGTAAATATTTCAAGAAAAGGTCTCAAAAGAATAGGTGTTCAGTTTGAAACCGGTATACAAGCTAACAACTTCATTGAACATAATAATTTCAGTAAAAATGAATATGTAACTTACATTCCGGCTAGGATGGTTACTGTCATGGGTATAGTTAGAGACATAGGTACGGATATAACAGATGAAGACATAATAGAAATGGGAAGAGGCCTAAATCCAGAAGTTAATATAGCTAGAGTAAGAAGATTTAATAGAAGAATGAAAAGTGGAGATGAAGTGAAATTTATAAAAACTAATACATGTCTAATAACGTTTAGCGGCACAGTGCTCCCGAAATACTTTGAACTTTTTAATAACAGAGTAGCGGTTGAACTTTACATTCCTCCAGTAATTCAATGTTTGAAATGTTTGAGATATGGGCATATTCGAAAATTTTGTCGTGGTAATTATAGATGCGCTAAATGTGGCGAGGGACACGATAGTGAATCAACTTGCGATGGGAATCCTTCTTGTATATATTGCGCCACTGATCATAGGGCAGATAGTAGAGACTGTAATGAATATAAGCGCCAAACTAGAATAAGGGAGATTATGGCATTACATAATCTGTCGTTCTTTGAGGCAAATCAAATATGTAAAATACCTAAAGCCCCGGTTCCGTCCGAATTTCCGTCTATGGAAGTCAGTATAAACAATACAGAAAGCTATAAAAATAACACAGGCATTGCAGCGAGAACCAATTACGCGAATATAACTAAAAATAGTAACAGTAATAGAAATATCAATACATTACAGACGCCCATTAAAAGAAAGAGTCCTTTTACTTCAGGCTATGACAGAACAGAGCACGAAAAATGTTTTATAAAATTCACACCTCAGTATAAAAGAAATAGCAACCAATCCTCACCAAATAGTTATATAAATACAAATAATGTAACAACAAAAGCTATTGTTCACCAAAATTTACAATTTGACAAAGATGATTTAGGAATCAAACCATTAAATAACAATAAGAATTATAATAATAGAACGCCAATAGCATATGATGAAAGTTATCTGGAGGCGGTTGAGTTGATGGAGTATTCTCCATCACCCGTGCCCCTCACCCCCCGCAATTAAAAAAAAAAAAATTCTTTTATATAGTTTTTTTGCAACTCCACTAGTGGTAAATGTATCTTAGTAAATATTATATTCAAGTAATATACATATTCTTTATTTTTTTGCTCTATTAATGCTGAAAATATTACAATGGAATATTAGATCTATAACTAGCAACCTAGTGGATCTTAAAATTTTAAATGAAGATGATGAATTTGATATTATAGTATTATGTGAGACATTTCTCAAGGAAAACTCAAAAATCTTTTTCAAAAATTATAATATTGTACGACAAGATAGAGCAGACGGATATGGAGGCATTGCCTTCATTATCAAAAAAAATATTAATTTTGAAATTATTGATACTACATATCTGGACCTTCCTATAAGATTACAATTATTGGGGATTAAAATTGAACAGCTTAAAATATATAATATCTACTGCGCTCCAGATATGTCCTTGACTGAGCAACATATGGCAGAACTGTATCCATATCTGAGTGCACCATGTATGTTATTGGGCGACTTCAATGCACAAAATCCCTGCTGGGGCTCTACTCTGTGCAATCATAATGGTAGGATAGTGTCTGATTTTTTAATGGATCCATCTTTCTCGCTTTTGAATGATGGATCGCCAACTAGGCTTACGGCGCCATCTGCCAACCGTAGTGCGCCAGATTTGTCAATGTGTACGTCGGACATAGCACTTCTGTGTTCATGGAGAGTCATAAAAGATACTGGCCCTAGTGATCACTTCCCTATCTCAATCGAATTTAATAAACACAAAAGACAGGAAGAAAATCTATATAATTGTCCTCATCGTATATATAATTATAGGCAGGCTGATTGGAATAAATTTAAGATGAATGTACATAATTATATGAATTCAAAGGAAATAAATACAGTGGATGAATTTTTAGATTGTATAGTAATGTCTACCGCTGATGCTATTCCAAAATATAAGGCTAAGAGGAACAGTAAATATAACTGTCATTGGTGGAATAACGAGGCAGAAAGGGCTGTGAAGGATAGGAGAGAGGCCTTAGCTAAGTACAAATTAAACCCTACTTGGGAGAATTTTATCTTAGCGAAAAACCATAGGGCTAAATCAAGAATGATACTACGGAAGTTGAAAAAAGAATCCTTCGTTGAATTCTGTAATACATTATCTCCAGAAAATATGTCAAAAGCATGGAAGACCTTGAAAAAATTTTCAAGGCAAGACACGGACAACATACGAAGGACAATATCGGATAAATGTGCCGAAGAAATAATTAATGTATTGGCAATGCCTTACCCAGTCAATGAACCTATAACATATAACAATACCATTGCTCCACCTTTTACATTAAAGGAATTAGAAATTGTTGTGAAACATAGAAAAGAGTCATCACCTGGATTGGATGGTTTGTGTTATAAAATGTTTGAGGAATTAATGCCGTCAGCAAAAATTAAGTTGATTGAATCTGGAAGAATTCCTAATTGTCTAAAAAACAACCTTATTATCCCTATCCCAAAAAAAAATATCAATAATAATAGTAACTTGAGTTATAGACCTATATCACTATCGCCATGTATAACGAAGATTTTAGAAAGAATAATAAAAAATAGAATAGAAATTTTGGTGGAGAGAAAAGTTGGACCAGATGCTAACATATTTGGGTTTAGAAGAGGAAGATCGACACTTGCCATACATTTATTAGCTCATTTGTGTATAATGCATTTCATTTGAAGAAAAAGGTTATTATTGTATTTTTAGACATTATCTCTGCGTACAATCAGGTCGTATACAACATTCTCAGTAAGGATATGATTGAAGCAGAAATTCCAAGCAATCTTGTTAAATTAGTAAATGGGATAATAAGGAACAAACGTTTGTACATAGCCAGCTCCACATCCATGGATATACTGGGCCCAAAAATAACACAAATGGGACTTCCACAAGGCTCGGTTTTGAGTCCCATGCTATTTAATTTATATACATGTATTCCACAGGACATGTTCACTGGTGGTACTAAAATTGCACAGTTTGCAGACGATTTAGCTGTAATGGGTATGGGAGAAGACATTGAAAAATTAAGTAAGGTAATGAACGATAATATAAATAATCTTAATCAGTGGTTAAGGTACAGAAACTTAAAAATATCTACACAGAAATCGGCGTGGATGCTAATCTCAAAATCCAATATCCCAATAAATAATATAACATTGAATATAGGAGGAAACTTAATTACCAGGTGCTCGGTTTACAAATACTTAGGTGTATATTTGGATGCCAAAATGAAATGGAATCCACATATTGATTATATACAGGGTAAGGCACTGAAATGTCTGAATTTAATGAAAAGTATCTGCAGAATTAGTTGGGGAGCTCACCCAGCCTCAATGTTAAATATATATAAGGGTCTTGTTAGAGCTCAATTGGATTATGGAAGCATATTATTTGGGGGATGTGCAAAGACTATACTTACCAAACTGGACAGAATGCAATTTGCAGCTATAAGATTAGCCTTAGGATATATGCGATCAACACCTACGTCGATAATGTTATCGGAAAGTGGGGAGTTTCCCCTTAGTATTAGAAGGAAATGGTTAAGTATGAAATATATCACAAAGGCACGAAGAATTGCACACCATCATGTATTTAAATTAATAAACAGTGCTAATGAAATTACGTCAATATGGCGAAGGGGGTGTGAACCTCCTTTTGTAATAGCCCTTAATGAACTGAAAGAGGAACTTGACAAGGTACATCGATCTAATCTACTACCTATGTTTGAAATTGAGTCACCGATGAAGAGACAAACTCCCACAATTATTAACTCGGGCCTGCCCAAAAGTGATATTACCAATCAGAGTAACCTTAATAAATTGTTAGAAGAAAAATTCTCGAACTACATAAACATTTACACTGATGCGTCTTTGTCACGAAATCCAGATTTGGTAGGTTATGGGGTTTACATTCCGTCAATAGGAAAAAGAATATCAGCGAGACTACCGGATCACTGGTCAATATGTACAGCAGAAACCTTCGCAATTGGTAGGGCGACGGTGGAAGCATTCCGAATGAAATGGAGGAAGATATTGATCATCTCGGACTCCTTGAGTGCAATAGAAAAAATTAGAAAATGCGATATGGATGTTAGTACTGATATTGTCACTGTAAATGTCTTTAAAGTTTTCGATATTGCTATGCGTGCAGGTATGCTGATTGCTTGCATGTGGGTACCAAGCCACTCGTGCATCCATGCTAATGACATCGCGGATCAACTGGCAAACGAGGGGAGATATCTGGAGGCTGTGGATAGGATAAGTGCTGGACCGCAAGTACTTTGTTATATTTAATGTTTAAGGAAGTTAGTTTGAATAAAGGGAAAATCTATTATCACATGACAAAGGATAAATCTCCTAACCGAAGAGTATGGTTTAAAAAAATTAATTGTTCGCGAAAATTTATGACGAATACGTTAAGGTTGAGAACTGGACACTGTTCATTACCAGTCCACCAATTCAGAATCGGAGTGAAAATTGATTCGTTTTGTAATTGTGGAGAAATAGGGGACCTTATTCATATATTTTTTGATTGTAATGACAACTATCATAATGCCAGAGTTTTATATGACAAACTTGTACAATTTAAATTTGTCTTACCCTTAAATATATATGATGTAATATTCTCTGAGTCATTGGAGGTAATAAAAATAATAAATAATTTCCTATTGTACAGTAAATTGAAAATATAGATAACATTCATTCAAGGTTAAATATGTCAGCAAGTATAAATCCTTATTCCTTTTTTTTTATGTGTTTGTCGCCGAAAAAAAAAAAAAAAACGTTGCCTATGAAAAACTAGACATCTGAAGCCCCAGAATAATGTCTAGAAAATATATTATATATACAGTGTTTGGGTGCATAGTTTTAATACTGAGCCCATGAAGGTGCTACTCTGACGTAGGGGTTTCTACTTGGGGTGGCAATCCTTTGAGAGAAGAAGAAGAAGAAATCGGTAAATGCCTTATGGTCGTTCCGAAAATAAGGGGTACTCATGCGCACTAGACTAAATTTAATAAGGGAACCATAATAAAATACCGCTTTCCCTTATTTACGACTAGATACCGTAAATATTTAAGGTTTCCTTATTTCCCTAATTCACCAAACCTAACCTCCCAAAAAAAGTTTCTCAATTCGAGTAATCCGTCTGTATTTTCGGTTTGAATTTTGTTTTGGGTCGGTTTAGGTGTGTTTTTTTTTAATACATGTTCAAGTTTAAATAATGAAATATGAGTGGGCCAATACGAAGCCTTGGTCAAGAATGCAGCACAAAAAAACAGATTAAGGTTTACTTATAAATAATGATTTGGCCCTATGAAGAGAGTTTGTAGGACAAAATCCCCTATCAAATCCCGAAGGATGGGAGGTGATAAGGCAAAACATTCAAATTTCGACTGGCAGAACAATCAAGCAACACCGGCCCCACCTCCTAAATTTACGGCTTCCAAAATATTTTCCATACTGTTTTGAACCGCTATCAAAATTAAATTAAATATCACTGAAATTTGAACAACAGACAAGACACAAGTAAAAGTAGAATTTTTTTTAGGTTAGAAATAAAACTATCGCTGTCCTAAGAACTGTCAATTTAAGGAGCGAGTTTCAATAACTCAATTTCTACCCTGACATTTAAGGTTTTGCTTTATTTAAATAAGGCTTAACTTTATTAAGGCATTACCTTAAAGGACGGTCTTCAATAATTCCCTAATAATTGATGTACCCAGATTCAAGTTGAAAATATTAAACATAGACATAGAACATAAAATTACTATTATGCTGGTTCATTACTTATACAGTACTTTTTTTGTGATTGATTATTTTCATGATTTTGCATCTTCACTACATCAGGCAGCTCATTATAAAGGCAAAGTCCCTCATAGAACAAAGTTTGTTGTAATGCTGATGTTTTTACCTGCTCAATATTAAAGTTTTGCTTTGATCGAATATTATAATTATGGAGCTTTAGTCGTCTTTTTAAATAAACATTAAGATACTCTGGCATTAAATTATTTTCAATTTTGTACAACAAAGAGAGGTTTGCCTTTCTGATGCTCTGCTCAACATCTAACCAATTTAATGAATTTAGCATATCGTTAATCAGCAGATATCTATTACACTCATTATTTCGTTTTGCTGTATTTGTAATCTGTGCACCTCTTCTTTGTTACACGAAATTAACAATGAACTGCAATATGTAAAGTGAGGTGAAATTATAGTTTTAAATCAACATTTTGGACCATTTTGAAACAAAATATGATATTCTACTAAAAAATCTCACCTTTTTCCCCAATTTTTTTACATAAATAATTAATATGTGTTGAAAAATCAATTGTGGATCCAAAATCACCCCTAGATATTTAATTTCGGTTACAAACTCTATAGCTGATCCATTTATAAATAAACTTCCTAAATTCAAAAAGTATTCACAGTTTGTCACGGAACCTACTACCATACATTTTGTTTTTAACGAATTCAGTTTCAATTTACTTCCACACAACCAATCATACAACACACTTAGCTCACCATTTAATGTATTTACAATTTCTGAATAATCCTTTCCGGACACAGATATGAGGGTATCATCAGCAAATAAATTTATAAAACATATCTTTAATGTCCTATTTAGATCGTTTATGTACACAATAAATAATAGGGGTCCCAAGACACTTCCTTGAGGTACACCCAGTGAGCTTTCCTTTTTTTGAGATACCCTATGTCCTATTTTGGTTTTTTGATACCTGTCACTTAGATAATTATCAATCCAACTTAAAGCACAATCAGAAATACCATAAAAACTTCATTTTTTTTCAAAAGAATTGTACGATTAATGGTTTCGAATGCACGTTTAAGATCCACAAACACACCAATAACTAATTCACCGTTGTTCATTACACAAACATACTGGATTGCTGATTCGCAAGAATGTTGACTTCTAAATCCTGTTTGACCCTCAAACAACAGATGATTTGTTTCAAGATATTCTCTTATGATTGTCTCCAAAATCTTATCTACAGTTGGTAGAAGATTTATAGGCCTAAACTCTGAAGAAACCAAGGGGCGGGTATTCGAAGGCGGCTATGGAGGCTAAGCCGCCTCCTCAATAATATTCCGTGTATCACTACTATATTATATTGAATAGTCAGCATTCAACATATTCATATTAATCAAAATCATATTATTTTATGCACCTACCTTCCTTTCAACCTACATTATATAATATAAATTATCAATTACGATAGAAGGTATTTACATTTACTGCATTTCATTCATTTCAAGATTTCATATCAACAGTTGCAATGCTGCAGAGGCTTAATAAGGTATAGACGCGTTCATTATTCCATATGCCATGCCAGAGAGAAAAGGAAACGCTGCGAATGAATATACCTTATTCACTTTATTGAAATAGAAAATACCCGTAAAAGCAACACCGATTGAAGCTAGCTGCTCGGTTCAAAAAGGATACATTAATTCTCACACAATGTCGACCAATCAAAACTATAGGTCACTAACTTTAGTTCCTGAGGTACTTTCCCATTAGCTATTGAAGTATTAATCAGATACAATAGAGGACACTAATAAATTAAGATAATGATAATGATGATAAGGGATATCCAATCTCTCTTGTATTGTCCATGAACAATAAATCTACGCCTTCAGTTCCAAAATTTGACCAACTATTAAAAATAATACAAAATAAGATTATTGTAGTTGATTGAACAAATTAATCAATGACAATAATACAATATAATCGGATATCAACACTTTTACATAGTTCGGGCACTGCAAGCAAACATTTTTGAGATAAATATGTGCCTGGTTACTGGGACATATGCGCACTAGGATAGGAATTGCAGTTTTTTTTTCGTTACACAAATTTACAAGTTTACATTTTCATATTCCAGTTCAGCTTCGATTTACCTTAAGACTAAAAGGGCTGTTGGCTTGTATAACCTAAATGTTTTGAGAAAAGAAAATTCATCCATATCATCATAATAGTGTTTTCGTGTATGGCGCTTCCGAGAAAGATTACCATATCCAGGAATGCTAGAACGTCCAAGTCGTCGTTATAGATATAGAACAACCGGAAAAAATTAATATTTTAATGTTTTCTTACACATAACCTTAAAATTAAACGTCCAAAATTGGGCGTCTAATTTATGCGGAGTTTAATACGGCTTAAACGCCGTTTACATTTTAATGCAAGCGAAAATGTCCAATTAGGCCCGGTTGTAGTCACGGTTTAAGCCAAGCTCAATGTTGAACTTGGTTTAAATGAGACTGTAACGTTGCACAGAGCTAGTTCAACGCAAAGCTTGGTTCACCGGCTGTCAAATTATGCGGTTCAGCTGAACCATCAAATTCAGGCGCTTAAACCGAGCTCAAAGATAATATAACCTCACTCCTTATATTGAATTGTTGGAAAGGTAGAGGTATCATCATAATATTACATTATATTTTTGTCAAAATAATTTAAAATAAAAATTCAGGAACTAACAGACGATGAGGACTTTGCTGAAATAGTAGAAGTATTAAATAATGCTGGAAGACAACCAAAGAAATATAGAGATAGAATGGATCATTTTGTTGTATGGAAGAAACTGCAGTTAATTTTGTTGATAATGTAAATTTTCAACCTCACATGAATGCTAAGAATATTCATTATATCAACAATGTTGTGAGGCATCAATTAATAAATTACTTCAGAGAACTGTAGTAATAAATTGTTTCTTTATTTAAGAAATATATGTTAGTGTCCTATGTAAGCTTCTTCTAATGATTACATAATGATGGGCATAAAAATTTGAATTCCATATCATAATCATAAAAAAAATTTTGTAGTAGGTACTTTTATTTCATTTACTATTGAAATATAACTTTTTTATTAACAAAACCACCTATTATACAACACAATAAATTAAAATTGGTAATTTTAAATTCTTTTTAATTTTTAAAGCATATCCTTCTCTATTGATAAATTTTCCATTCGTAACTTATTTCACTCAATTATTCCATCTGTCTCTATTTTTAATTAATTAATTTTTTCTGAGTAGGACTTTCGGCTTTAATTCGTTTTAAAAAGATACAGCTTGGCGTACCGTTTCACAATGCAACATACAAGTTCCGTGTCCGTTTTCAAAATTCAAATTAACATAAATCACAGAATATCTGCAATGCTGCTGCTCTGCTTTCAGCAACGACAAAAAAAATTAACAGCGCATGTGCAAACGATACCAACATAACACATATTTTCTTGAACTCGGTTTAGTAAAGCTAGTCTTCAAAATAACCTGTACAACTGAAAGCTATTATTGAACCGAGTTCATCCTTGAGCCTAGCTCAGTAGAACCATGGCTTAAACCGCTACTGTACAACCGGGCCTTAAACTCGGCCTACCATTGAGCTTAGTTTAATATACGGTGCAAGAACAAATAAGTAATTTCACAGAGGAGTAAATGACTAAATTATGTTTGGCTTTGGACAGACCACTCACCACGGAGCTGACGGAGCACAGAGTATGAGCGTAATTTTCAAACGATTACTGATTTAACATTAGACCGATTTCACCGATTAAACTGACGTACTCTGTCATAACAAAATGGTTTATTTACATTTTCCTGCAAATTTTACAGAAGAAGAATTGATGCTGCAAGCAAAATATCAGAAACTAAAAAAAAAGGTAAGTGCAATTACTAAAAAAAACATGGAGTTTCAATGTTATATTCTAGAAAAAAGCTTTACAAGCACTGAAAGCACCCAAACCAGAACCTGAGAAACCAGCTATCCCCAAACGACCTGCCGAAGCTAGAGATGCGAGAGAAGTAGCAAAAAAGTTACTCAAGTCAGGGGCAATACATGCAATTCCGAAGCAACCTAAGCAACCAGAACATGGTATACTTTAGGAATTAACTATTTGTACCATTTCATCACGATACGTTTTAGGGTTTAAGCGACCTAGGGGATTGGAAAGGAAGCTCTTGAATGATAAAGTTAGTGGTTATCAGCCGTTCTCGGCTGTTCAAATGGATGATGGTCCTGACAACCCAGAAAATAAGCCACCTAGAATTAAAAATCTCTATGAAACATTTGCCACTGCAAGAGATAGGGAAGAAAGAGGACTTACAGAAAAGCAAAGAGAGAAAACAGACAAACCAAGGCAGGGAAATACTATATATGTTACTGGGTATAAAATTACTGAAGAATTCTTGAAGAAACATTTTTCAACTATAGGAAATATCGTGAACATTTCTATGGAGATAGAGAAGAAGTTAGTAATTTGATAATCTATGGGAATTATTGTCCTTTTATTGGTGTATTTTTTATTTCAGTCGAGGTTTCATAACGTTTGACAAAGTTGAATCAGCTGATAGAGCTATAGCAGAGGTGAGTTTGCATTTATATTAAGTCATAAAGATTCCTGTAACAACAGTTTTTCTTTCAAATTACTGTTTGACTATGGTTTTTATTCATATAATGGTTTGTAGTGTAGCCTATTGCTGCTGTACTTTAAGTTCTTTATTTATTACTTTTCTGAATAAAGAACATTTTTATGAAACAATCAATTGGGCAGTATTCAACCTTCTGCAAATTTTGCAGTCAGGTTGATTGATATACCTGCATATAGGTATATGATGTATGAGATAAGTTATCTGATGCAAACATTCTGAATTCTCTGCAATTTAAATCGATTATACCTGAGAAGAAAATAGTAATATACTTGACAACAATAATATATATTTGGATAAATCAGTGTCTTCACCAAATTCAATTTTGTATCTATAGTAATTGGTTCTTTGTATCTATGAAACTTTTGAATAAAATGATAAATGATAATCAATTAAAATTCCTAAATTTTTTGTATTGTACACCCATTTGACAATTTCACTATCAGTTTTGAAATTTATACAAGTGAGATCTAATTTTGATATTATGTAATCAGGCGAATGCATAAATATACTGATTTCTTTGGATTAATCTTGTCACAAACTGATAGTGTTTTTTTGTTATACAGTTTGGTTGAACTGATTACAATTTCGCCCTCAGTAAATCATGATCAATGTTGTCATACATTTGTTTAAGCAGAAAGCGCGCTATTAGTGAAGTAGTGTTAAATTTCAATTACGTTTATAAAATCTCAACCACCTAAGAGTCCTAATTGAAAGCAAATCGAATCAGCTAAATAACTATAACCAAAACATGGTTACAATGCATTCAAAATTGTGTTCTCATGTCTTTCAGATGGAAGGCAGTATCGTTTCTGGTATTCAGTTGACTGTATCCTTGGCGAGAAGACAACCACAGATTGGACCTACCACAGATGCACCATCATCTGCTGCATGGGCAACATTAGGTGAGTTTTCGTTACTGTCAAACTTGATAGATAATTTATTAATTCTCTCACACATATTGGTCCTAGGTGTTTTGAGTTTACTATAGGCGAATCAAAATAAGCGCTACGCTGCCTGGTGACAATCAGAATAACTAAAAATCTTGACATAGTTCTTACGTTCTCCTTTGTTTTGTGTTTGTTTTTGTGTGATTTTTTACAAATATTTATTATTTGCAATCATTTTGAAAGCTATGAGTCGTTCGAATCGTTATTTTTCAGTTCCTCAGTGTTCTTCCTGGGAATAGAAATGTTCAAATGTGAATTTCCATGCTTTTCCTCCAGCTGGTGATAAATATCGTGTTTGTGTAGAAGGGAAAAAGGAATACTCCTAAAGTCTCTACTTTGTGTGATCTGATAACTACAGATAGTGCTCTAAACAGTTTCACTGGTCTCAGTAATATAAAACTATTAGATACAATAGTAAAAGCAGTACAATCTATTTACAGTGATCAACGGTCACATAGATTAACAATCAAACAGCGTATTGTTTTAGTATTGACAAAATTGAAATGTGACCTTACATATGTGACAATCTCTTTTATTTGGCATTTCACAAGAATTATGCCAAAAATATATTTATGAAATGCTACCCATTATGAGTAGAGTTCTTAGTTGTGTCATAAGATTCCCAGAATATTCTGAAATACAGAAAAACATGCCAAAATGTTTTGAAAGTTTTCAAAATACTCAAATCATCTTAGACTGTACAGAAATGTTTATACAGAAACCAAAGTGCCTTTGCTGCAGGATCAGGTTTTACTCTCAGTATAAATCTAACACAGTGAAATTCATGACAGGTGTTTCTCCTGGAGGTTTAATTACTTAACATGGGGGAAGAGCATCTGATAAAACGATTTTCCAACAAAGTGACTTAATTTTAAAGTTAGAAAGCTCACAGGATGCTATTATGGTGGACAAAGGTTTCTTGATAGATGATATTTGTCAACAGTTTAAAATAAAGTTGATCAGGCCACTTTTGAAAGACAAAAAACAGTTGACAACAGAATAAGCATTGTTGAATTCCAAAATAGCAGCTGCTAGAGTACATATTGAACGAGTCAATCAGAGAATTAAGATATTCATCTCATGATCTAACCTAAGATTTCTCTCAATTTGGCTACAAAACAAATGATGATAATCACCTACCGCCTCAATAGCAATGAGAATACATACGCAGTAACACACTTTTTCACTAAAGAAGCCTGAAAAGTCTATATTTATGGTAAAATTATATTTCAAAAACACAAATAAACACACAACAAATACAACATAAATATTCCAATGTCAATATTTATAGTTCTACGACTGGCCACATTGGCGCTGCATTCTTATTTTCAGATTGAAAGGTAGCTGATTATATAGGTTATTCATTTTTACTTCACATAAGGGGCCATCCATAAGTTACATCACATGTTGAGGGTGTCAACCAAGAGCGGACCATCTTCATGAAGTTACATGTATAAATCTAAATTATTAGAACCCAAACTTCTACTCTTACCAAAACAATAAAGAATAATACCAACTCTATCAATATTATTGATACGCCAAAGGGACAATAATGACGCCTTTGAGGGTTTGCCTCAAAATAAAAGCCTTCGCCCTTCGCCGCCGTGATTGATTCTATGTTCAAATGTTTATATCATTTATTCAACACTTCGCTGTTCAATTGTTTATATTATATATACGCGTCTATGTTCAATTGTTTATATCATTTATTCAACACTTCACTTCGCTGAGTGATGGAAGTATTTTACTTCTTATGTTTTGTGAGTTTCAATTTATCTAACAAATTTAAAATTGGTAACAGAATTGATTTAGATATTCTTTACAAGGAACTATATGAAGCGTACATGGGTTCAGAGTCCTTCATGGACAAAAGATTACATTTTGTATCCTTCATTTGATTTATGTTTTGTAAAGTTTTTATAATCTTTGATTCATTGTTGCTTTCATGAAAAAAAAATTAAAAAGCAATAAATTGAAATCACAACGGGACTGACTGAAAGTGTCTGTTCAAGGGGGTTGTCCACTTAAAACAGAAATCTGTTAAAATATTAATGAAAATTGTAATTATAGAAACATTAAAACTGAAACAAATATGATTCCAAATGTTTTTTGAATAAGAAAAATCTTAAAACTGAAGGATTACTTACAACATATGTACATAAGAATATAATAGAACAAAGTTATAAATACACTTAACATGAAATGACCTTTCAATGGCGCAAAAATTCATATATTCTTGTTTGTGTACTCTTCTTCTTTAAAGTGGCATCCAAAAACTATATTTCTAATTTAGAAAGAAGTTCAAAGATTGTGTATCTTCAGCAAAACGTATGCGCTGATTGATTAAGGTCACAGTCGTACAAAGTGCGTTGACGTATTTTAGCTGACCAATATTGTTCAAAATGCGATCCGTACGTTAATGTACTTTTAATGACGGTAGATGTTTATTTTTTTTGTCTGTTTAAGAGAACATTTTCTTGTGTCCGTGTCCATTCAAAAGGGAGTTAACACAATGTTGGTTAGGACCATGAGAAACTGTCCATCGAAGGGAGGTATCCGCGGAGGGGAATTTTCATTGTATATATATATATATATATATATATATATATATATATATATATATATATATATATATATATATGTCTATATATATATATATTTATATATATATTTATATATATATATAATATATATATATATATATATATATATATATATATATATATATATATATATATATATATATATATATATATATATATATAATTTTTGAAAGGCTGTTTCCATTTAGTAATTTAATTTCTAAATTTAAAATAATTGATGTCACACCAGGGGTTGGGTCTTACAAATGTGACAAGGACGATAACGTAAATTTATGGATGGCGCCTAACTCTGAAACCTCCTTGCCATTCTAGAATTAGGATATGTATCATTTCAAACTTTTCAACTGATTTATACGGGTTGATATAACAATAAAATAACTATGAAATATTGAATGGGAAGTATGTTTACAACTAGATTAATAATTCAGAAAGTTTTTCAACTTTCATTCGTCCATATTTTTCCAGACATAACCAATAAGATGTTGGAAGATAAAAAATTTATTATATTTCACGGTTGTGCTTCAATAACTTTGAATAATTCAATTATAACACCACATTTTGTTTCAAGAAAAAATTATACTTTTGGATGTACCTAACAATAATATTTTCAAATTTCACATCAGCGTTAATGGACTAGTGAATGTGACGTAATTGAAATATATTGTACATAATAATTGTATTGGTAGCGCAATACAATTACAGTCAGCTTAAAATTGAAAAGAAGATGAATGGAACTTATTTCAAGCGCTTTTATAATTTATCAATATCTTTACAGCTTCCAGTCATTCACAAAAGGGCAGCCATAAAGATAAGAGAGAGTTGGTAACATATGATGACATGGACGATATTTTTTCATGATATGTGAGAAAGGTATTTGTTCTATATTTGAACAAAAGATGCAATATCTTTGTACGATGCGAATGTAGTTCAGATTTGATGTAAGTTATCTATTCATAATAGACGAAATTATGAATTAATGCACTTTGGAAATGGTACTTGCTAACCGAAGAAATTGAATGCATATTAATTTTTTGGTGTAATTTACCTTTTTTTAAGTAATTGAATATTTTGAAAACAGAAAATGTTACTTGTGATAATAACAATTTATTGAATAAAAGTTTACTCTTTTATTTATAGTATTACATGTCATATTTCCCACACTAACAATAATAAAGTTGCTCAATCAATAAAATGATCCTTTCATTTCTAATCTTATATATTTAAACAAGCACATGTCTCGAAAACGGATCTAACCACTTTTGCTTTGCTTTTTAAGTTTACCTATATAGCTGTATTTTTTGTGAACACAAAATTTTACTCAAAAATGACTTACGGCATCTCGTAAATTGTTGTGGTAAGATTGTTGACAATGGATGATAACTGTAACTCTAAGATTTGGTGAAATGACACTATTGGGATCTGACATTCCAGTTGGCACACACTGGCGGCTAGATGGATGCAGTTTTTATTTCCAACGTAAACATATCGATACCTTGAAGCACAAATGTGCTATGTCCATTTCTTACTGTTTTAGGAAAACTCAAACTTAAGTTTTTATGGATGCATAACTCTGAAAAGGTAGCTCTATATATTTTGATATTCAGAATATCAAAATATATAGAGCTACCTTTTCAGAGTTATGCATCCATAAAAACTTAAGTTTGAGTTTTCCTAAAACAGTAAGAAACGGACATAGCACATTTGTGCTTCAAGGTATCGATATGCAATTGCATTGAAGGACCAAGTGTTTCTTTTTCCTTGAAATCTGTGTCAGGGCGGTGGGCAGCTTGAGTTATGTGGATGAACTCCTTTAGTCAGATCAGATGATACACTTGTATGTACAAGTGCATTAAGGATGGGTAAGATAGGATTATTTATGGAAGATAGGAAGTGCGGGTAAGGTTCAGAGGATAATACTGGCCCAGTATTCGGCATGTAAGCAGTGACTTACTTAACGCCATGAGGAAACCTCTGAAAAAAACTAATGGTAGACTAGTCGACCCCGGGACCTCCCAAATACTAGCCAGCGCACCTAACTACTTGACTATCTAGCTTGGTGCAATTGCATGTACAAGTTTCTGATTTCTTACAAATTACTGCGCAAACGGTGAAAAATGGAAAGTGCTGTTGCGTGAAAACTTGTAATTCGAAAGCTTATTTACAATATTAGTTTCTTCACAACAAACTTGTGTCCAAACTCTGCAATTTACAAAATACGTCAGGATTTGTAATGAGCAATTCTGTTGCGAATATTATTTGATTGACATCTCTGTTATACTCATAAAAAGACGATGGTGTCATAAGTAAACTCTTCAAAACCTCACTAAAAGGAGGGGTGTAACGAGTTTCAACCGCCCCGAGATTATTTCAACAAATGGCGGTTTAACCTGTGGAGTCTTCACAAACTGAAAACACCTGAGGTTTGCTGTTCGATTCAGAAACTCCATCTGTTCTGGCAGTTGGGATGTACCCGACAAATTTGTGTTGTTTGCATATCATTATAATATATGTGAAAGAGACACAAGTCGGAAATCTTCCTCCGATGTTCAAGGGAATTAAGCTGAGTTGTCAAGTCGTTTATTAGCCTCACTGTTCTCACTGAACAGAGTCAATATGTCAATAAGCTTTGCTTTGTTACCCCCAGGCGAAGCTAAAGGGGTTATAGTCTCACGACAAAAAGTTGGGATCTGGTCCGATTTTGAAAATTCCAACGGATATCGATAAAATACATATGATTTCATTAGGGAATTTTAATTCTCAATTTTTCCCAACGAAGAATAAAAAATTGTAGCGTTTTTACACCGAGGCGAAGCTAAAGTTTCAAGAAAAAAATTTGGGATCTGCACCGATTTTAAAAATTCCAACGGATATCGATAAAATACATATGATTTCATAAGAGAATTTTTGTTTCCAATTTTTCCCAACGAAGAATAACAAATTATAGCGTTTTTTAGATAGGCATTACGACATGCGCATGCGCCAATGTCGATATGTACGAAGTCCTACAAAACATGCGTCGAAGTGCTCTGTGTGCCACGGTAACCAAGCGACGTTGATAATTTCAGCTTGATTCTGCGTCTGTGTCTGCTTCCCATCTTATCATTTTGATTCATAATTTGCAGCAAAATGAACCGGGATAGGATATTGTTGCTAAATTTTCACGGATTTTATTCGTAATATCGAATTATTAATACATTTATTGCAATTTTCCTTCATTTCAGTCGTAAAATCGACTTTAATTGTTATTTATATCTGTACCTCGGAGGTAAAGGACACTATGTCCATTTTTGGCAAAAACGGACTAACTACACAACAAAATTATCCTTTGTATGATGTACTCAGAGGTATATAACACTATGTCCTAAATCAATATTCAGCGAAGTTACGGAAATTTGACGGAACACCAAGTCTACTTTTATGTAGAGGAATACAAAACTATCTGAACATAGTGTTGTATACTTCTATACTTCCTTGCATAATTTTAATGAAATAAGAACACTATCTGGACATAGTGCTCTATCCTACCCCTCCAAGTGGGGTATTTCCCACCAACTGAGAACAGATTGTAGGTTATTGATGCCACGTGTGTATCATTCGAGGTTACCCTGATCGCTTGTGGATTAATTTTCTAATATAGATGGTAGAATGGATCAAAACTCTCGCGGAAAAAGAATTCTTGATTTAATTCTAGACACTAATATTGCAAGAACAGGTAAGCTCTCTGTTAAACAGTTCCTATTAAAATGTTTTTACTAACTTATTAAACATAACCTTAGTATTAGTCGTAGCAGTTGATTCTTTGTTTGACTATTGCTAATCCAGTATAATAATTATGTACGTTATATAATAAGTTTACAGTGATTATTAGGAAGATTTTTCCATTTTAGAATCACATACCAGTCCCACTTACAATCAAGAAAATGACGATGAAGCGAACCTTATTTGAGCTATGATGAAGGAGATGATTCTGACTTGGATAAAACTTATGAGCCTGTCAGTGACACAAGTTCTGATTCTGATGACAATGATGGTAGACGTGATAAAACAAGAATGAAACCTTTGACAAATGAACAATTCATTCAACTGGAAGAAGATTTATATGTTAGTAGTGATGATGAATGTACAAGTTCACAAAACGTTGCAGCTTCAGAAGAAGTACAAAGTTCCAAAAGAAAAGTAAAAAATAAAATTACACAACAAGGCAAAAAACGCATAGTACGTAGCATGGATTGGCAGTGTAATGTGCGCAAACGAAAGTTAGCTAGTGGCCTGGAATATACAAGCAAACACGGTAGAGTTGTTCCTGCCAAAATAATGAAACCTCCTTGCACTTGTAGGATGAAATGCTCAGAACAAATATCACAACATGAAAGGCAGAAATATTTGATTCATATTGAAAGGGGGAAAACAGTACAGATACTAAACGTCAATTTATTTTTGCATGTGTAGAAAGTCATAGTACAGCTCGTTCACGAAGCAGATCATTAAACCCAAGTAAGTTTAAACAAAATACACTTTTCGACTATTTCACTGTAAATAATAAAAGAATCAGGGTTTGCAAGGTTATGTCCTTAAACACCCTTTGTATTTCCAATACAGTTGTAGTAAACATTTTTAAGAAAGTTCAGCCAGGAGAATTAGTCCAGACAGATAAAAGAGGTAAAACCACTCCACGTAACAAAACCTCGTACGACGTCACCGAAGGCATCAAAAACCACATTTCGTCTTTTCCATATTATGAAAGTCATTACACAAGAGAGAGGAGTGACAGAAAATATTTGGGATCAGAGCTAACTATTACAAAAATGTACGAGCTGTATTTAGCCGACTGCAATGAAAAAGATGTCAATCCAGAGTTAATAGGTAAAAAATGGTTGTATTCTGATATTTTCAATAAACAATTTAAGTTATCCTTCAAACCACCTGAAATAAATACCTGTGATGATTGTGACTGTTTCTACGCTAAACTGAAGAATACTAATTTGACTCAGATAGAAAGGGAATCTATTCAGAACGAGCATACTGTACATCTTGATGAATCAAAAAAGAGATATAATTTAAAAAATATGGATGCTAAAATGGCAAAAAATACACCAACGCATAAGGTATTAACCGGAGATCTGCAAAAATGTTTACCTTCACCGCTTATAACCAATTGTATAAGTTTCTATAAAAGAAAACTGTGGACTTTAAACTTTACATTGCATGATGCTTCAGATTCCTCGGTTCACTGTATAATGTGGGACGAGTCGAAGGGAGCCCGTGGCGGCAATGAAATTGCATCAAGTATTTTGAAGTGGGCTGATAGTATCATTCCTGGAAATGAAGTGGACGAAATAACACTTTGGACTGATAACTGTTACGGACAAAATAAAAATGTGTCTATTATACTGTGTTTTTTCTGGATACTGCATAAGTATAAACAGATAAAGGCAATAACTCAGAAGTTTTTACTTAAGGGTCACACTCACATGGAGGCCGACACTGCCCACGCCTTGATAGAGCGAAAAAGAAAAAAACTTAATAATATGTCCATATTAAAACCATGGGACTGGCAGCAATTAATCCGACAGACTTCCAGTAAATATAGTGTCCATAACATGGAACTTATAGATTTTGTAAATTTTAACACACTGTATGATAAAAAACAATCTCCTCTACCTCCTCTTGTATATAGGAAAACGGATATTAACAAACAACCGTTCCTCATCTCGCAATGTGTGCAACTACAAGTACAACAGGGAAAGATTGGAACACTCTACTGGAAAACATCCTTCGAAGGTCAGACTGCAGAAGTAAACTTCGTTAGGTGTCTTAGACAAAACATTATATTCCCTCCAGATTTGCCACCCATTTCAAATGTTCCTTTATCTATTTCCCAACAGAAATACACTGACCTGATTGCATTATTGCCTTATCTTCCTTCTGCTTGCCATGAGTTCTATAAACATTTACCACATTCTACAACAGGTCTGACTGATTATCCCGACCAAGACAGACATGAAGGAGAACCAATCTAGATTTTGTTGCTATTAAGTCTGTTCATAATCCTGTGTTTACTGTTCTTGTGAAAATAAATGATAGTATTTACAAACCGCTGTAAATTTTGCTTATTTCTTTAATTCCCAAAAACACTATATGTCACACATAACAATAAGTTGGTGAGAGCTATACAGCACTATGTCCATCAAAAGTCATTAATTATAATCAAAATTCAAATTGCGGTAATACAACTAAAAATATATCATACAAATAATCTCCTGATATATTTTTGCTAAGCAACTCCAATAAACAATTGAGAAAATGTTGACAGAGTATATAAAATAAGTTTAAACTGCTCTCCTGTAAAGTTTGCTAAATGTGACATAGTGTCCTTTACCTCCGAGGTACAGATATAATACACTCAAAAAATATTGACGACATGCTTATGCGCCGAGGGGTTTTATCATTCCTCGTGCTACGCAGTAGGGTGTCCTTCATTTTTATTAGTTCAAAACTTTGATATTAATTATAAAAATTATTTGGAAGTGTTGAAAGGTAATTGAAGTAAATTCTAGAAAGTTTATATAATTAGCAATCTTCATAATCATTCCACCATTGATTTCATGACTTAGTCATAAGCAACTCAATAATTAATACTAGTGTTAAATTCCAATTTTTCTTAAAATAAGTTAAAATGCTCAATTGTGCTCAGTATCTTCATTGCAACTGAACAATTACGTCTGATGATTTATTCACAATTTAATTTTGAAATCAATTTCATTTATTCGCCTCCTCATAGACTTCCTATTAATCATCATCAGTCCTGGCTGAGCATAAAATAGTTGGGCTATTCATATGAGGTGTTAACATTAAGGCCATTACCACTTCTATGAAGATAGTAGGTACTCATCGCTATATATGTGGTCCATGGTAAGTTTAGCCAATAAATCATATATTAACTAATATTTTGTACTTTTCTGTTATGAAACCTCCATTGCATTATCATTTTTCGGCATCTTTTCCTCTGAATGAACCCGTTTCACGTGACGTTTAATATTCCCTTTTTGCGTTGTTGTATATTCACAGAAGGGACATTTCTGATTCCTCAGCTGTAGGTGTATGTTGTCCATGTGACGCTGAAGATCATTCTTCCGAGTTGAGCTATATGAACACATTTGACAATTGTGGGGTTTGACGTTAGCGTGCACGCGGTCTATGTGAATTGTCAGATAATTCTTCTGCTTTGCAGTATAATCACAGAAGTCGCACACATAGTTCTTGAGCTGGAAATGAACACAATCAATGTGACGATCAAGATTACTCTTGAAAGCCGCTGCGTAGTCGCATAAATGGCATTTATATTTAATCGTTTTGAGGTGAACACCTTCTACGTGATATCTGAGCCTGTATTTTTGAACTGTGACGTAATCGCAATATGTACACTTGAAGGACTTCTGTTGGAGGTGCGTTCCATCAACATGACGTTTTAAAGTGCCTGTCTTACAGGAAGTGAAATCACAGAAATTGCATTGATAAGTTGTCTCCTCTGGGTGCATATTATCTGTCTGCTTTAGGTGGTATTTCAGAGATCGACAACCTCGAATTTTATTTTTTTTCTGTTTTAGTTGTAAATCATCAATAACTTCTGCATCAATTTTTTTATCACTAACACTATCTTGATATGCAAATTTTTCAATTTTCAGGTGTTTGTTTTCTGCAATATAATCATCCTCTTGCACTATAAAACGGTCGGGTATGCTGTAAAATATATATCAATTATTTTCTTGCCAACCTATGTATGGACAATTTTGCCGCCTATAGGTTTTTTTTTAATAAAAAGGAATATTTTGAATAAATATTATATATTATATTATATATAATCTGCAACTGGATTTCATATAACATCACATTCATGGACTAAAAAAGTTTTCACAACTTCAAAACATGTTGTAATTTCATGTACGTCAGCAAAGAAAATGAATGAACCCATATATAACAGACCAATCTATGCAAACCAAGATTAAAGTATCAATATTGGCTCATTATTTTTGAAAAAAATATAGGAGACCCACATTCCAAAGGAGATTTTATCTAGTAATTCCATTATGCACATCTATAATATGAAACCGATTCAGTTAAAATATATTAAAAATTATGCAAAACATTAGTATCACTATATAAATGAACACCCTAGATAAGATGCAGGTTTAATAACAATTTTCAATAATAATTTCTTAATGTAATTAAGAAATTGTACATCAATACAATGTACAATGATGTATAAGAAAACATTGATAAAAAACAATATGTAGTTGCAATTTTCATTGATCTGAAAAAAGCCTTTGATGTCGTTGATCACCAGGCACTATTGAGAAAATTATATTTAATGGGAATAAGGGGGTCAAGTTTTACAATTTTAGAATCTTACAAAATAGAAAACAAGTTGTATCAGTCAACGAGACACTTAGTGATAGTTCATATATCAACTGTGGAATACCACAAGGTTCGGTACTTGGTCCACTTCTTTACTTGTTACATGTGCTTAGTTTAAAAAAATGCAATCTTCACGCAAGGTATTTTACCTTTGCAGATGATACTGCACTGGTCTATACGGGTCCGTCACTTAATATGTTAGAAAATCTGATCAATAAGGACTTAAAACTATATAGAAAATGGGTATTGACAAATAACTTGAAAATCAATGAAACAAAAACTGTATACATGTTTCCAACAAAAAAATATGGAAATGGAAAACATTTGTATCCACCTGGGAGATTATATATTGACTAGGGTTGCAGTCACCAAATATCTGGGATTATGCATCAGTAATAAATTGAATTGGGTTCAGCACATAGACAAAATTAGTAATAAAATAATACCCATGGTAGGAGCATTGTACAAACCTAAAAATTTCACGAACCAACACATGAAATACAACATTTATAATGCATACTTTGTCAGAGTATTTAGGTATCTAATCACGATATGGGGAACCTGTTCTCAAACGTAGTTCAAAAGAATGCAAATCTTGCAGAAAAAAGTTTTGAAGGTGCTATTTGATCTGGATAGAAGGACTCCCAGTGAGGTCCTATACAGTAATGAAAATCTAATGCAGTTGGATGGTATTTGAAGATTGAACAGGTCAAATACGCATTCAAGATCGTAAATTCATTACAAAAATGTAATGAAAAAATTCTGCATGGGCATAGCATACACAACCACGATACAAGAAACCATAATCATGTAGCACTACCAAACGTAAGAACAAATGTTGCTTTGTATAATCCTATTAGTCAGGCTTTACAAGAGTATAATAGGCTTCCTGATGAAATCAAGTTAGGTCATAATTATGTAATTTTTAAGAAAAACGCCAAAGAAGTATACCATTAAATTTAATCTATATTAGTATTAATCTATATTCATTATATTATTGTTTTGAGGGAAATGAGGAATTGAAATTATTCAATCTGTTTCTGTTGCAAACTGTATTTTTGAATGAATCACATTAGTGTATCCTAAATTTTGTTTCCCATTGTAAATATTGCATACCTACTATCTCGTCTAGAGTACTGTTACATATTGATCCCAAGACCAGCACTAGCTGATTCGGGATGTTTGTTTATTAACATTTGTTGTATTATTGTTACTATTTTGTATAGATGTACACTGTTTAAATTTGTAAGTTTTTCACTTTGTCATATTGAACATGTTGATAAAATATAAAATTTTAAAAAAATATAAAAAATACTATGACATATTAACTGTTCTTGTTGAATGGGCTAGTAAAATTGATCATACAAATCATTCTTTCTCAGAACAATTGAACAACAAAATATAAATACTCACCCATCTTTATGGAGGGTGTCATCATGGTCTTCTATTTTAATAGATTTATTTTCATGACTTTTTCTGGTGTCAATGATTTCCATATTATATAGATGATCAGCATCTTCAGTTTTCATGAGTGATTCATCAGGATGAATATTATTTTCCACTTTTACTTCTGTAAATGATGAATTCACATTTGTATAGAGTTCAAAGTTGCTGAAAAAATTACTTTTAGACAGGTTTCTGAGAAAAAAGTCATTTTACTAATAATTAGCAAGTGATATATAATTGTATATAAGTAACAATATGGAGATTAATTCAAAATAACATCAAGTGAATTCAAAATATCCAAGATAAAAATGAAAACCTTACATTAACTCTTTTTCCTTAATTTGGAGGCTTCTGGGTATATATATATATATATATATATATATATATATATATATATATATATATATATATATATATATATATATATATATATATAAATTTGCCCACTACTTTCAAAATTATTTTCATTCAAATGGTAATTTTTGTTACAAGTATAAGGCCCACCTGTTTTGTGTCAATTTAATTTCATCTAAGCTGTTCCAAATTCCATTTTCATCCACAAAATGTTCAATTATTGTCTTATCGTCATTTTCAGGTAATTCTTGTTTTACAACTGTATCTGCCATCCTCAATCAATTCTTGTGTTACATACAATCGTATTAGAATTTGCTCAAACAATGAGGCTAACTGTCAATGTCAAGTTTTTCAACAAATATAACAAATTGTTCTGTGCCTGGGACTATTCTCGTCTTCTCTGTAGCAAATAATAGCATTCACAAAACCTGGAAAAAGGAAACACATGTTTCATTCCTCCATCCTCCCTGAAGTATGAAGCCGGGCAGCTTGAGTTTAACTCCTTCAGTTAGATCAGAGGATACACTTGATGTACAAGTAATTGCTTGTATGTTGTGTGGCATCGCGTGTTGGTAAGTACAGTACACATACCATAGAAATCTTAATATATATCCAGTAAGTATAATATAAGTATAGTATATATCTATGGCACATACACATCGGGTGTCGACACGTTTTGTCGCGTCGTGTTTCAATAATATGTTTCCGACTTTAAGGATGGGTCAGACGGGATATTTATGGAACATAGGAAGTGTGGGTAGGGTTCAGAGTAGGGATGATCGATGTTAGAAAAACATCGATGTCATAATCGAAAGCCCAACATCGATGTTCGATATTTATCGAAAACCGAACATCGATGTTGAATAACATCGATGATTTTTGCATTAATAATTGACAAATAAATAAAATACACTGAAATTGTTAGAAATTTATTAAGAAACAAAACAAATTATTACATATTCCAATATTTTTTATCAATGGACTGAAGGAACAGTAATTTTGATAAAGAAGAACCTTTTAATCTATTTCTTTGTTGATAAAGAGTACAGCCAGCTTTTGAAAACAGTCTTTCGGATGGTGTTGATGTCGCGATAGTACTCAAATATTTCAACGCTAGTTTTTTTAATTTCGGGTAAGTGGAACCGATGACATTATTCCAAACTTGGATAGGATCTTGTTTAAGATCAGAAACTTGATTTTTCAAAAAGTAGCTCAACTCGGAAGGCATTTCATGATCACTGTGCGAAGCCGTGGAGTTTTTGTTATTTACAAGTTTATAATGTTCGCTCCACAAATTAAATTCTTCCATTACATCTGGCGAATCATTAATATCTTCTTCAATTACTTCTATTTCCGTCACAGTAGTTAGTAATTCTTTGACATATTTGATTGCTTTAGAACATGCTATGGGATCTTGAAAGTGAATATTTTTGAACCTTGGGTCGAGCAATGTAGATACAGCAAGTATTTGAACATGTTCCGAGGGTAACAAGCGCTTATTTATTTCAGTCAATATGTTTTGCTTAAGATCCTGACCCATAGAACTGTTTGTTCTAATGTTGTTCATTTTTAGGTTTAGCATTCGTGTTATGGGAATGACTTTGCTGCTGGTAACATAGTGCTCTCCACATATTTCTTTGGTAGCAACTTCTATAGGGCGTAAAATTTCAAAAATTTCAGTCAACTCTTCAATACCTTTTGCGGTTATCATTGGAGGAGCACTTGTATGACAATTAACAATTTGATTGATCTTTGGTCGAAGATCTAAAAATCTTTCCACCATATAAAAGGTGGAGTTCCAGCGAGTGCTGACATCTTGTATTAATTTTAGATCAGAAAGCTTTCGTAATTCATCACTCGCCACCACACTATGCTTGAACCAGGTGACAATCTTTTTTACAGATCCAATCAATTCTGGCAATTGTTTTGTATTTGCAATTGATTTTTGAGCTACCAAATTAAGTAGGTGAGCAAAACAAATAATATGGCATTTTCTTCCAAATGAGATATCTACAGCTTTAACAACATTTGCTCCTCCATCAGTTACCACAGCAGATACTTTTTGTGGATCTATACACCATTCATGACATGTCTGCAACAGCATTCTTCCAATGTACTCAGCAGTATGTGATTCGGCTAACTCATAAACTCCAAGGGTCACTGATGTCATGTGTTCTTCGTCATAAAAGTGTATAGTGACACCAAGAAAACTCCTAGTCTGCATGGTATCCGTCCATATGTCGGTTGTCAGGGTTATATTACTACTTAGCCCTATTTTATTTTTAAAAAGATTCTGTGTAACTTCATATCGGTTCTCTAACATTCTCTTGAAAGTATGCCTGGATGGGACTTTATACAGAGGTGCAGCTGCTTTCATTAGGTTTAAAAATCCTTCATTTTCAACAATCTGGAACGGCTGTGTATCTTTGCAAATCATAAACAAGATAGCATTTGTAAGGCGAATTCCTTTAGCTCCATTTTCAGCGAATTCAGTTATGCTCCTGAAACTCTGATTTAGTGTCGGCTGGAGCTGGAATATTTTTTTGTGACTAGAAGATGCACTTACGTCACTTGCATTTATACTATAATCAGAATCAATTGCACTGTTTTCATATGAAGCAGAGTCAGATGCAATTATCTCAGCAGAAGTAGAAGCAGTTGACATTAAAGGTTTTACGAATGTCTCCATGCATGATTTATTTGGGCCTGTTTTATGAACTTTGGTCTCCTCGCTGCTATTTTTCCCTAATAATGAACTATGCATTTTTTCAATGTGTAACTTCAGATTTGTAGTGTTGCCACAAGTTTTTATAATTTTGTAGCAAGACCGACATCTGGCTTGATTATTTTCAATTTTTTCAAAAAATTTCCAAAAGCGACTTTTTGCCGGCATTTTTAATTCTGTTCCTGTATCCCTGAAAACATAAAATTAAGTGTTAATAAAATTCAGTCATAAACCATGAACTCAAGATAACCAGAACAAGCAAAAATATTCATTAAAAAGTACACAAAATAAAAGGTTATGTTACCTTAATATACAATTTTCAATGCAACCAAAACCGCAAGAATCCACATTCGACAACACAGCCGTAAAAAAAGTGGGATTCAAATTTAATATTCTTGCTCTTCTTGTCTCATCTCATATACAGCAATTATAACCTTAAAAAAGAACAATATCGGTTAGCTTCAATATGCACAAAAAGAAAACAGATAAATTTAATATTTAGTTTAGAAGTGAATCAATAAAAACTTACATATTGTATTCCATTTAATTTTATATGCACAACAGTACAATCATAAATGAAAACAGCCGACGTACGCTCAACATAAAATTTTATAAACAACAAACGAATAGCAGTAGCAGTGGCAAAGGAAGAAAGTGGAAAGGAAAATGGAAGTGTGATGGTGTATACGTTATACGATGGCAACGACCGGTGCGCATGCTCAGTGAATGAATACGCGTTCAGAATTTTAATAAACCTGATTTGTGGATGCGTTCATAGAAGACAAATTTTTCCTCATGTTGCATTTTGCATTGGTCGTGCGTAGGCCGTGAATAAACATCGATGTCGATAATCGATGCCAGTAACATCGATGTTACGATATTTTTCGTATAGCAACATCGATGTCAAAACATCGATGTTTTTGCTTTCAACATCGATGATCATCGAACATCGATGATCATCGAGCATCCCTAAGTTCAGAGTATGGAGGGTAGAAGTAAGGAGGACCATCTCATATTGGAAAACAGTCGCAAAAGTGTCCAGTTGTAAACTGCAAATTGCAGTTCCAAAACCCTCCAGAGTGGCGCCAGAATAGCAAGAGAGCATGAAATAGGAAGGGATTTCATGCCGCGCTGTTGCCAACTTTTGTAATTGGGATTTTGAAGTTTGAAAGCTAGGTTATGTAGTTTATTTTTGAATGGGTGCTTTTATTATCTTATTTATTAGTTTATTGAATTAGTTTATTTTTGAGTCACTGTATTTTCTTTCCATGGAACTCAGTTCGTCTTCCAAAATTTTTTCAAGATACCTACTAGTCCAAAAATGCCGCTCTTCTGTTTAAAATGTGTAAAACTGTAATCGACTCATCGTGATATTCAAATCGCCATAAAAGATGCGCATAACATTGAACCTAAATCTACAGAGTACGATGAATCTGTTGGTAAGAATTTGTTAATGAGGTAAATAAAAGTAAAAACGACTTCAATATGACAACAGCGCGTCATTTGAAATGTACCCACTTGCTATTGTGGCGCCACCAATTTGACGATTTTTGACGGACACTTTTTCATACACAGAGATGGTCCTCCTTACTTCTACCCTCCATAGTTCAGAGGATTAATACTGCTGGCCTATCATTCGCCTTGTGAGTATGCAAGCAGTGACTCACTTTACGCCATGAGGAAACCTCTGAAAAAACTCATGGCAGACCGTCGGCCCCGTGGTTCGAACCCGAGACCTCCCAAATACTAGCCAGCTTACCTAAGTACTTGGTTAACAAGACGTAATAATAATAACCTATATAATTTTTTATGATATATATATATATATATATATATATATATATATATATATATATATATATATATATCTATATATATATACATATATATATATATATATATATATATATATATATATATATATATATATATATATATATATATATATATATATATATATATATATATATATATATATATATATATATATATATATATATATATATATATATATATATATATTTATTCGAATTATTGTTGCCTGTGAACTATTTCTAATCTCTTGATAATTATTAGCAATAACAGGCTTGTTGAATCTTAAAAAACTCGATTTTATTAAAAAGTTGACGTTTCGCCACGACATTCGTGGCTTTATATAAATATATATATATATATAAATATATATATATATATATATATATATATATATATATATATATATATATATATATATATATATATATATATATATATATATATATATATATAAACGATGTATCAGATGAAAAGAAAGCGAAGAGAAAGGTGTGGGACTGAAGATGTTGATAAACGCAATTAACCGAATGTTCTAACATAGTTGCTATATAGTTAGGATATATGTATCACAAAACAAGAATTTGTAATTTTATAACTTTTCTTTTGAATATTCGACTTTCAATAAAAAATTTAATACCAGATGGGACACGCAAATATTGAAAAAAATTTGGTATAATTCTCTTTCTTTCTAGTTTCCAATTTATGTTTTGTTCTCTCAACAAAATGCTTACAACTAATTTTTGTGTTAAAAAACTCAATTCGGGTTCAATATACATAATCCAAAAATAAAACTTAATAATAGTTTATTTGTTTCAAAACAAAAACATAACGAAACATAATTATTCACAAAACTTATTACTTGTACAAAAACATGAAGAAATTATATATCTTTAGGTGGATTGAAAAAATCCCAATGGTGCAAATGAATAGTCCTACCATCACCATAACCCAACAACAACAACCCCGCAATTAAAACTAACAAGATCACTATAATTACTTGAACATTTTGCCTATTACTGCCTGAAGCTGTGTTAGAATCACCCGCAATTCTGCTGTTCAATTGTTCAATCAGTCTTTTAATCATATTTCGGGCGGATTTGCTACAAGCACATACTAGTTGAAGAGACAGCTGTGGTATAGAAGGCTCTGGCGATCTAATCTTTCTTCGAGCCACAGAAACTCCACCGGCTTCTGATGAACTTGACCTCGAAATAGTAGCAATCCGATGATGTCGTTTCCTTCTGGGAGCCAAAGGAATGTCTTCCGAAATATCTTCCACATAATGCTGTGCTCTGAGTGCATAAAAACTGGGAGGCGGCTGGGAAGGAACGTAAGGCACTTGCGGCTGAGGGGGCCTGGGAGGAGGTTCATCATCGATTTCAGGTTCAAACATTTCAGAGTATTGAAAACCGGATGTGTTCTCTGGTAATCCAACCCGAACATCTTCTTGGCCTGTATATTCCTCGGACTGACTGAATTCCGAATTAGGTTCATGTTGATCTTCTTCACTAGCTCTTGATTCATGAGCGCTATTCTTTTTCTCAATGCTTCTTGGAGGTCTAACTGGTGGTTCTTCACTTTCTGATTCTAGACTTGTTAGAATTTCATTTGAAACTTGCAGTTTCTCCACGACAACTTCGTTCAGTGCTTGTTCTGCGAAATCATCAACATCCGTACGGTTTAACTCGATAGTTTCTAGTTCGGAGACGCTGTGGTTTATTTGGAGATCTTCATCGAGTATAATTTCAGGATCAAAATAATTTTTTTCCTTTTGGAGCTCTGCAAGTATATCTCTTGAATCTTCGTGAATTTCTGATGATATAGAGTCTTGTTTCATCGAAGGAGATAGTGTTATAGTTGAGTCTTGACTGGTTGATGTTTCAAGGACGTGAAAATTTATCGGAGTTTTTTTTTGTTCCGATGGAGTTTGTTCGTTTGTCTGTGCATCCGTAGTGTCTTCTTCCAATATCGGCTGTTGTTGCCTTGAAGATTCTTGAAGTTGTTCCAGCAACTTCTTCACAATACTAGGTTCCAATTCGATATCTGCTAATTTGACGGCGCCACTTCTTGAACTTATTTCATGAGTGGTAATATTTCCGCTATCGATTTCTGAGACAATAATTTTGTTAGCAATTAACTCATTTACAGTGAGCCTGTCAACGTCAAGGTCCGAAATCTTCAGTTTCTGTGTTTTCAAAACGCCTGTGTCTTCAGTAACACTTGATGTTTGGACTCGAGGCGGTTTTTGAGGCTCTTGGTGACTATTTCTCTGTGGTTGCGTTTCCTCTGGGCTTAATAATTTATCGAAAGTTTCTGGAATTTCAGAAGTATCCTCTTCATCGCTTGTTATTGGAATGATTCGCACACGACTTAGCTCTGAGTCTGGTAAGATTTCCGCTCCGTTCAGTGGTTCCACCAGCAATTGTCCATGGGTAATAGTCTCTTCCTGATAAGAATATTGAGTGGGTGTGATGAGTATCTTTTCCACTCGTATATTATCTGTTTTGCTATTTTCCTCCTCGTCTTGGGTAGTTTCACTAACTTTCGTACCATTACAAGGAGAACTATTTTTTCGCAAAGCAGATGGGGTCATAATTTTGTCCGTGGCTTCTTGTACCACCTCTTCGCAGATGAAATCAGCTGGTAGGGGTTCGGTCTGAGTGGATACCTGTGAAAATTGAAATGAATTAAGACTAAGCAGTTATTTGTTCGGTTGTGATTCGCTCATATATCGACAAATATATAAAATTTCAAAAATGCAATGAAAATATGTTGTAATGGATCACAACGAACACAAAAATATTTTCAATTTTCTTGATTTAATACTTTTAAATCAGAAAAAAACGGCGAGCTAGATTGACCACGTCCTACTGGTTCTGATTATCTTTGCGTTTATTCGGATAAAATAACTATAATATACCACTATCAAAATTAAATTAACTTCGATTATCTGCAAGATGCTTGTACTTCAATTGATTGATGAGGTTGTGTCTTGTGTGGTCTTTATTAAGTAAGATCGATAGGTTATTATACAAATACATACGATAATTTTTTTTTATTTCTAAGAAGTAGTTATTTCAATACATATGGTGAATTTTGAGGCTAAATTATTCAAGTTGCCATCGATAATTTCTAACTATTATGTATTCCTGGCTTTACAACCCCAAATTCTTTTTAAATCACGTTTTAAAAATTTCAAGTTTCCGTATACGTAAGCGATTTAGAAGATTATACAATTTCAGAAACAGTTCATTTAAACCAGGACCTTATTTGGAATTATATGAAAATATTGTTTTTGTAACGATTGAATATTATAAGATACAATTAGTGTTTCTTAGGACAATTTTGAGGACTGTTAAGATTTGTTTAACTCAACACCAGCCAACGTCCCATTTTTGGGACGCCATTTTTGCCAGATTCCTTCAAAGCTATCACAGAAAACTAGAGTATTTGATGTCATTTAGGTCAAAGTATGTACTTGATATATTTATAGTCAGATGTCTCACAGAAACAATAACAGAAATTAGACTGATTCAACAAGTCGGCACTTGCCTGGCGCGTTGGAGTTGTCATACGTTATAGTGATTTCAATATATTTCTGTCGAGAAAATTATAATTATACCATTGCAGTTTTATTGTTGAATAGTCTCTTTTTACGATACGGAAGGGAATTGAACTGACTCATATCATTATCTGTTGCCAATTTGTTGCTAATTTTGTTGTCCCAATTTTGGGACATTGGCTGGAAGTGATAATTATGAGTAGCAGAAAATGTCTAACTGTCCGTGACATTGACATCATATTTGAAGATCCGGAATTTTGGAAAGATATGGATATTGAAAATATTATTGTAGCAATAATTCCTCCAGACCCGGATATTCTAACAGACACAGAAAATTTTGAAGAGAATGACCTAGAAGGAGAAGAAATAGTGGATGTTGCAGGTACTATGGAATTGTTTACTTCTAACCCTGCTGACGAATCCGAGTTTGAGAGTAGCGACGAACCATTATCAGAAAAAATAGTGAAGTGGACTAAATAAAACAGCACAAACGGTGAGAATTCCATTGCAATAGTGACAATACTCTATCGTAAAATTGATACAAGAATACAATTCGCATATGGGCGGAGTAGATATGTTAGACAAGCAAGTGTCTCTTTACCGAACAAGAATTCGTTCAGGGAAATGGTGGTGGCCTTTATTCACCCAAGTGTTAGATATATCGGTGACAAATTCTTGGAGACTTTACCAGATTGTAAATCCCCAAGAAATGGCTACTCAGCTAGAAGAACGTAGGAAAAGAGACCACGCCCTCAAAAGTCCAAATTGATGAGAGGAAGAGCAAGTGTGGACATAAGATATGACCAAATGGGTCATTTAGTTGTTTCTATAAAGAAAAAAGGAGATAAGCATTTCGTGAAAAAAAACCACTAGAATTTGTGGAGAATGCAATGTACGACTACAAGATATCTGCTTTCTACCATCCCATAAAAAATATTTTTTTTTACCAAAATTTTTTTATTAAAATTTGGTCTGTATATAATTTATGTGAGTCTATTGAACACATTTTGTTATTAAAGCAGCTTTGCCCCTTTTGTCTTGTTTTTTCTAAATATATTATTTTATCCCCTTTTAGCCATCGTCCCAAAAATGGGACGCTATTTTTCTGCGAATTGAAATTCATTTTTTTCCAAAATTTCAGTGTTCAGTCTTTGCTGAACACTCAACAACCAGTCTATACAAAAAAATTGAATTTTTTAATCCTCTTTGAGTTCTGGCTGGTATTGGGTTAATAATAATTTTGGGTGAAACTGTCGCGATAGCTTGCAATAGCTGTATTTGATTCTATGAAATTTAGCTATATCGTTAATATTACTTGTTGTTATTACATTTATCGAATAAATATAACCCTTAAAATGTTAATTGTGAAATTGATGAGGAAAAATCGAAAGGAGAAGAGGAATGTTACTCCGAATATTGGGAATTAATGTAGTATTTAATTTATGAATGTAATCATTTGGTGACTTACTTCGGTTTCATCAATCTTATTGTCATTTACTCTTTCATCTTGGAATTCTTCCCTTTGAGCACTCTCACTAGACAACACATTTTCCTCTAAAGTAATGTCGTTAACTGGTTTTGTCTTTACCCTAGGCGGTCTGGGTGGAGCAGGTAATGGTCTATTCTGCATCTTCTGAATAACCTCGCCAGAATGTAGGTCTCTATCGTCGTCGATCACGATGTACTGAGTTATGTCGATATTCTCCTTCTCTTCGTCTGTCATATTTCTGCTCAACTTTCGTGGCGGTCTGCTAGGCCCCAAAGTGCTGTAATTCCTTAAAGGTCTTTCTGGCACGCCCACTTTCTCTTTGCCCTGAGATCTTGGAACCGTACAAAACTTGTGTTCCCAATTCTTCAGCTGACTCTTATCCACTATAGCGTAGCCCATCGCGTCCCTCAGATCTTCTACGCAAGGTTCCTCGACCACAGGCTCTCTGAGCTCGTCGTCATACATGATGGAGTCATTTCTGTCGAACATTGAATCCGCTTGCGATGTTCCCCTAGACACGGATTTCGTTTTAGAACGACTTCTGGTAGGAGGTTTTGGCGGCCGATGTGGTTCATGTACTGCTTCGAAGTGTTTGGTGGACATTGGAGTTTGATCCATTTGGGATGACATGAAAGCGTCTTGGTTAGAATATCCATTGATCTACGAAAATAGTATAGCTTTTGGTTTTATAAAATTACCAATCAATCATACACTCTTAATTGTAACAAAGTGAAAATGTTTGGGCTATTAATTGATACTAATGTTTATTCAACAATTAATTTATTATACTTGTTGACCATAGCCAATTTTATAAATCACATAAAATTCTCAAAAAATCCTCCAAGGGAGCTGGTTGTATGTATTCCACGAGACGAAATCTGCATTCACAAGATCTACATACAGCTGTTTTGATCTTATTAGATCTCTTCAGTGCAGCATACTTGACTCGCATTGAATTGACATATTTCTTATTGTCCCCCAATATAAATCTAGGCCGATCTACTATATGGATAACCACCAATAATTTTAGGACCTAAATCTGCTATAATTCACTGTTGCATTGTAAATGCAGATTTCGCCTCGCGAAATACATATAACCAGCATTTTTGGAGGATTGTGTGATAATTATAAATTATTGGAGAATTCTCCTTGCATGAAATAAAGAATGTATTATGATTTAAATAGTTGAAATCCGTCGTTACTACGTGATAATTTAACATGATGAACAAAAACAAAACTTGAATTTAGTACGTTTATTATCACAAAAATAATTTGAAAAATATATAAAACTACGATTGCAATTTCGGTCACTAGACCATCATTGGGCAGATTGAGTTAAGTTCTTAACTGATTGTAATGACTGGTCCTGGTTATGAAATATTTACAGTAGACTCTAGACTTCTCGCTAAACTCTCGGTCAGCGTGACGAGTGTCTAAGTCTATATGAGTTTAACTACGTCTATCTATCAGAGATTCCCTCTGGTTTATATATCATTACTATAGGCGTCCGAAATTAAGATCGTAGCGCCGGAACGGCTAATATCGGTACTAGAGCATGGGAGATTAGCTGTTTGTTTACATTGATTGGTAATGGTATTTACGCTCATTTCATTTTGAGTTTTCGAACGTTTAGCTTCGTAATTTGTGTTTTTTTGGACTTCGTATTTTCTAGTGGTTCATTGTGTTTCGATTGAGGACAATATTATCTCTGTTCAACAGTAGATAACCTACCTACATCAAGTTGAAATTTACACTGAGTTTTTATCATTGAACATGAAAATCAATAATAAAATAAAGTAGAGGACGAATAAATTAATTGGTTGAAGGAACTATGTATACCTCATGAAAAGCCTGTATGATAGAACACCTACTTATTTAAAAAATGAAAAAACTTTCAAAAGTTTCAAGAAAACATCTCTGACATGTCTACTTTAATTACGAACTGAAGAATTTTTGAGTATAATGGACAAAACTAAGTACTTACCAGCAAAACTGAAAAAAACAACATGAAATAAAAGAAGAACTAATATGAATACTCTGCTTGAATGGTTTGAACGTAATGAGTTATTATATTTTTTGAATTTCCCTGACGTATAACTGCTATCCTAAAAGTACGGTGGACTTCTGAGAGTCTGGTTTTTTTTGATAGAATCTCTGTTTTCCTGATTATATAATTGAATATTTTAGTTTTTACCTAGCTATAGAATCAAGATTTATTTTATATTCTTGATGTTATGATAAACTGTTATTTTGCTTGTGCAAATAAACATCATTTGTTATTATTATTTTAATAGTATGTCTGGTTGTTACATGAAAGAAAATACAATTATCTAGAATCTCTGGATGATGGCCCAGGTTCAGATTCCGATAAAAGTGGAACATTTTTCATTGGAATAGCATTGGACTTCAAAAACTCTACGTTTTCGGTTAGCTGAAAATTGCACATCATTAGTTGGTATAATTTTATATGGAAAAATCCACAAACTTACTGCAGGGAAAATAATTATTCTCAGTAAACTGTAAAGAACAACTCTCTTATGTTCAGACATTTTTTTTCAATCTTCAAGTTATGAATTCACACTTTTCTTCTGTCCATCATTTCCTTGTTTCCCAACTTTGTTTGGAATGCAACTTTGAATTGTCCAGCTTTCGGAAAGGTATGTAAGCTATATTCGGGTTTTTTTTGCCCAAGATGAACAATAGAATACACAACAATAGTGATTCATCTCTTCTGAACGTTTGTAAATGATCCAAAATACAATTAAAACTCAACAACTTCTCATATAAAATACACGTAAACAGATGTAAACAAAGCAATCTATCTCCCATGCTCTAGTAATATTCGACACCGGTAGGGGCGTATCGCTTATTATGTTTTCCCTATACAAAGATACCAACGACATGAGACCTTGGCCTCACGTAATTGTAGCTTGTTTATAAACAACTACGAAACATAACATCCTTCATCTAATGTGAAATGAAACAATGCTCGACACTGACCTACTTGTATACTTCCAGCACAGATAATAAACGTAGTAAATTCCAGTTTTGTTTTTGTTCATCGTATTATGATTTATTGAGAAATATTGGTTTTTAATTTTTCGTCATAATATACTGCGAATTATATTTTAAACAATTAAGAAGTTTCCAGCGTTCTTAAAATAAAATTAAAGTTGTTGAAATATATGAAGCTGGTTTTCTAATCATCTACCGTATAATTAGTTGACTCTTGGAAATAAATGACTAACTAATTCTAATCAATCTCACAGATCTCTCAGTGATATTGAAAAGAATACGCAATGTATACGTACGTTATTATTTTCTTGATCCTTTTCGTAGTCGTCGAATATCGACTCGTGCTCTGAAGCATTCAAACTCTTTAGGCTTTTATGCTTTCTAGGAGGAGCTGCTGGTATTGGCTCTGAGGCTCTCCTTTGAATAGACTCCTGGACATGAAGCATATTTTTGTACGGCTGAGAAATTCTAACATCTGGATGTTCTATTCCTTGCATGTCGTTATTATCATAGAATCTAGAAAAGCTATTTCGTTCTGCTGGATATTCTCTTTCGGAATGGTCTACTGAAATAGTTTCGGTATAGGGAACTATTACGTCTGTGTCTTCTTCAGTACGGCTCCTCTTCTTACTCCTACGTCTCGGCCGTGTTGGTGGCATGAAATTGTATTCTTCGTTTTCAGATTCCGGTTCGTATCTGAATGAATAAAGGTTATGTTAATATCACACGTTGTACGAAAATTCAGTTAGTATGAATCTGCTGTATATCTGTGCGTCACGCGTAATTATTTCGATATTTTGAGTGATTTGTTTAGTCCTTTCTCCACTATTGAAACAGCGATTGCGCACATACTGGGTAAAGAGAGAAAGGCAGAAGCAGCCGCCTGTTTTCTCACTTGTTTCCTTATTCAAACTGAGCTAACAGCTGGTCGCCATGCGAGTCTATTTTCATTCGGGAGGCCCCTGGTTCGTACCCCGCAGTTGAATGGTTTGCAATGAGCTTTTTTCAGATATTTCCACATGGCGTTAGACACTGCTTGCAAACTCATCTTTAATGCACTTGTACATACATACAAATGTATTCTTCGATCGGGAAGGAGTTCCTTTACATAACTCTAGCTGCCTTACTCATACTTGAGAGAGGAACGAATCACGTGCCTTTTCATGTTCAACTTATATATACTCAGATTGAATTTACCTATATAGTATCAGAATATTTTACCTATTTTAATATTTCAATAAATTAAATGACATATGATTTCTATATGTCTTCGATATATAGAAATGAAGTATATGGATGAAATATGCTACACCAATTGTATACCTCAATCGTTCTTGCGAAGCGTGCGGCGTCTTCCTTCTTTTCGGCTTCTTAACCTGCTTCCTCTTCGTCTCTGGTAACGACTGATTGGAATCCCTCATTTCGGTGTAATTATAAGCATGCATGTCCGCAAGTGCATTTGCCGGCTTACGGAACGCTTCTCTGATCTCCGTGCTAAGGTACCTCCCCATGTCGATGTTATCCTGCGAGATGCCTTTCTCTCGAAGAAAGAACTGATCCGAGTCTATTTCCTCGAGGACTCCCCTTCTATGTTGCCCCAAAGAGCTCACGGATGATCCGACGTCCCTGCTGTGGCTAGTATCAATGCTGTCGTTCTGTTGTAGTTTTACTCTGAAATATAAATTTTAAAATATTGGAAGGGCATAGTTCTGTGAATTATTGGTTGTGGATTTTTACCAGATATGCGAAAATGCGCTACTAGTGAAGCTAGATATATGAGTTATCTTCAAATTATGACATTAAAAAACCGTTGAACGATTTGAACAACAGGTTCAGGCGATCATATATAATGTTTTTGGAACTTACTTCTGTCGTGTCGGAATAGACGGTTGATGAGTTTCGTCTGGTTGATCCAAATCGGTAACTATTTCTTGGTGTCTATATTCTACCTCGTACTCTTCTAGATTTTCTTCCTCTTCTTCATCCTCACATTCTTCGTCATCGTAATGGCCCGTACCGTTCTGGACGTGGAAGAAATTGCCACGATCCCAACGACTTTCCTCTGCCTGGGAAGCAGTTGCAACTGCCGCTCTGTTTGAGAATAAAATTAATTTTTACAACTGGTTTTCTCAATATGTTTTTCATTTCATTATATTATTCATATCTTCCTCGAATATGATAGGTGAGACAGCACCAATGTTTTAAGCAGCCAAACCTATTATGATCTCATAAATTCGAATTTGCTTCAGCAATAGGATTTTTTTAAATTGATAAAAAAATATATAACAGTTCATAGATGTTCTAACTTACTAAAGGTAGTTAATTGAACAATTTTAATAAGCTAATTGCGCATTGTCGGGAATAAAAGTTAGTCGAACTTATATAACTAATGTGTTTTTCAGATAGTATATGGTAGTATATTATAATTATTTTGTTTCTTTTGCTGATTTCTGTATATCGTCTTCTTATTCACTGAGTTAAAAAAAAACTTATTGAAACTGCCACTGTTGTAAATACTACCCATCATTGCTTTGTGTTTTTCATACCACAAATCAAAACTACTGAAATACTGTTTCCTGTGCAATGTTCAATGAGGGTGAAAATTGTAAATAATATATATACATAAAAAGACAAAAAAAAGAATTTTTGAAAACATTGTTCTTGAGTTTTTTTCGCTACCTTTCTGTACAGACTTCCTAAGAATATTTTAGTATTATTAATGGAAATTGATCGTGACTTACACACAGTAAATAAGTTAATATGAAAAAGTATTTCATTGAACAGTTTTGTTGATACTCCAAATAAATTGGCGGAAAGTATAGAACGTGATAAGAAAGTATGACAGTATTCACTTCCAAATAATTTGTTTCAAAGCATCCACACTGATAGCTTTGATGCTATGGCTTAATATACTTTATCATCAAGTCTACAGTTTAGTGAAAGTATAATCTAACTATACTTTAAATTCAGTTTATTTTCGATAATCGAGGGTGACAAATTTTATTCTGATACCATAACAATACCAGATAACAGTTCTGTATTTCCAAGGTCTTAACATTTAATGCTTTACACATAAATTTTTAGACCTAGAGTTGCAACTGTTGTAAAGAATGATGAAGGAAACCTTATTGCAAGTGAAGCTGGGGTGATGGAGATCTGGAGAAAATACTTTGATGGTTTGTTGAATGTGCAGACAGATGGAGTCAAGCGTAAACATACATTTCTTACGGCCGAACCCTTGGTGGAGAAACCTACAGTGTCACGAGCTATCCGCAGATTAAAAAACAACAAAGCCCCAGGAAATGACACTATATCGGCTGAATGTCTGAAGAATGGTGGAGAAACGTTAATACTTTCCTTTTATCAACTTATCTGCCAGATATGGGAAGAAGAACAAATACCAACACCTTGGAAAGAAAGCGTTATAATACCAATTCATAAGAAGGGCGATAAAATGTACTGCGCAAACTATAGAGGCATATTTCTTATTAACGCGGGTTATAAAATCTTTTCCCTAATGCTCTTGGAACGACTGAATGCATATGTGGAAGATCAGATCGGAGACTACCAGTGTGGGTTTCGAAGCAGTAGATCAAATTTTCATTTCACCATCAGACAACTAATATATAGTGAAAATAATAAAGTCAGAAAGATTGAGATGGGCTGGCCACGTTAAAAGACAAGATCAACGTATCGTCAAGTTGGTATGGGAAGAATGTCCGGAAGGATAGCGGCCGCTGGGAAGACCAAGGATGCGGTCGAAAGATAATGTTGCTGCGGACCTGAGGACGCTGAACATCGAGCGAGCAGAAGAACTAATGATGGACCGCAGCAAGTGGAGGCAGATTGTGAAGACAGCGAAGACCCACCCCGGGTTGTAATGCTACAGAGAGAGAGACATAAATTTTTGGTGGATTATTATTAAATTCGCAGTACTTTATATTAAGGTATAATTTAAATCCAGATTAGTTTCCGTAAATGAGGAAAAGCAAAATACTTTATTCTGTCGTTGAAACAACGCAAAAGACTCCATTCTGTATCTCCAAATGTTTTACGTAACGTTTTACGTAACTGTTCCTTAATTTTCGACAGATTGTTATTGAACCCACAGTTTGAAGAATGTATATCTAGCTGTATTTTCAATACAGCCTAGTTCTCGCATTTGAAAAGTGAAAATCTTTATTTGGCTGGTAATCTGCAAGTTCTGCTTCATACTAGAATCTCACCTGTGTTTTTCCTGACGCTCTCTTTGCCGTACATCTTGCTCGTCCTCCGTGTCGATATCATCTTGATATCGTCGCGGAGACTCTTTCTCTTCTTTGACCCTGCTACCCTCTTCGATATTTCCAGACAGAGGAAAGAAACCATTTTCTTGGTCCATGGACTCTCTTGAGTGCAGCGGAATCCGTATGATGTTAGCGGAATCTTTATTTTTAGGCTTAAAATGAAAAAGTAACTTTATAATCCAGTGATTTTAATTACAATGTGTGAGTATTGAATCAAAATTCAGATATGGAAACATCAAATTAATTCGACCTGCTTATCAAGTTATTTTCCCAAATGAGGACTCACTTCTCGATTACACCATATAATATCTACATTCATTTGAAAGACTGTTAGTCAATTTGAGGAAAAACATAATTTTCCATTCGAATATTAGATAGTAAATAAGTATTCATTATGATGTTCCATAACTCTAATTGTGATTTTTCATATCAAGGCAAATCATATAGTCTAATGAGTCAAAACATCTTTCTAGCTATAATCTTGAAGTATTCATAGGAGTGAAATGGATCAAAAAAGGATGATGGTTTGATTTATGCCTTATAGGGTAAAAGCTGGCTCCAAGTTTTCTGACAAGTCTTACTTCTTACTCAGTTCAAACTGACAATGATATAAAGTACATGTCTATTTGCTGAAATTTGAATTATTTTACTGGCAATTTAGAAATGTGGAATTGTGGTTTGCACCATTTCTAGTCTAGGTGGTATACCATAATAAAACTGAATCGAGAGCATTTGATAAATAATGAGTTCGTTGAAACTAATCAAATAAACGTTGGTTATACGAGTTCACGAAACATCGGAATATCCCCATATACCTTTAGACGGTAAATGTTAGAAATATTAAGTTGTTTATCACAATCAACGGAAATGATAGACATACTGTTTCGCCCTTATTTGGGGCTCATCAGTATCATCCATCCATCGAAAGTGATAACCAACCAAATATTTCAAACGTTCTTATATTTTCCTTCTAGTAACGCAATGACATAGCGCCACCAGTCGGAAACAGTATAATTTATACAGGGTAAAAATTGGCTAGCTTACGGTGAGTTTTCTTATTCGGATGATGTTATATCTCCTGAAGTTTGAATTATTTTACTAGCAATTTAGGGTTGTGTAATTATGGTTATAGTATTCGTTATACCAGTGGTATAGAATAATAGAAACTAAACCGAAAGCTCTTGATGAAAAATGAGTTAGTGTTGATATAAGCCTGTATATTCGTAGGAATATAATGGTTCAATGGTCTTATAGAGAAGCTATAAGACTAACTCTTGGTGAGCTTTTGGGCAAGTGTTAGGCACTTGTCACTTGGTTGAAGCTGAAATGAAGTTTAAATTATTTGACTAGCAATTTAGGGTTGTGCAATTATTGTTACAGTCTCCTTAATCAAGGTGGTATGGAATAATAGAAAGCACTTGATAAAGAATGAGTTAGAGCTGCTATATAAGCTTGATATTCATAGGAGTATAATGACTCAAGCAAGAAAATATAAAAGGTATGGTCTGATTTATGTCTTAACGTTAAAAATTGGCAGAGAAATAACTTTTTTATTGTCAATTTTAGGGAAAAATCCCCATAAAATTAAATTAAATTTAAATTTTTCAGAACCTGCTTCATTTTATATTCAATTTTATGTAAAACCCTATGAATTTTTACACTATGTTCGGAAATGTAATAATAAACTAGTGAGTGACTTCTGCGATATTCCTAGATAACTGTCAACTTCGATAAATAATTTTCAAATTGTCAATCTTTTTGAACTATGCAAACTCTTCAACAAAGAATATATTTTGTAGGGTGCTATGGTATTGGAGCTATTTCGTACAAGTACGCAATTAATTTATTTAATAAAAATACCAGAATTTACCAGTTACGAGGAATGAATTAAAAAAATTAATGAATAAGATAGATACTCACTAGATTATTATTACATTTCCCAAATTATTGCAAAAATTCATAGGGTTTCACATGAAAAAATAATTCAATACCTTGAATTATTTGAAAGAAAGGTAGATTCAAAAATACAAAAACTTGAAAATAACTTATATAAAAAATTTAATAACTTGAAAAGTGAGCATTTACAATCCAAAACATGCTCATATAGCAATATAGCTGAAGCACCTAGGTTATCGACCAATACAGAAACGACAGAATTTTGCAAAGTTCCAGATAAAAACATTTTTGATGACCAGCTCAGGTTGATGCAGAACATTATTAATTTAGATAAGGATGGTTCAATCTCGGAGGCTGATGAACTTCGTCAAGCTCCAGATAAAGCAGCTGTGACTATTTTTTCTTCCGAGGCTGGACCAAATAAATTCTCAAGTTTTCAACAGAAGGATAAGCTATCCCCTTTAGATACGAACATCAACAAATCAGATAAAAATAAACATGTAAATTATCGTCAACCTCGAGGAATTGTCGGTACTGGTCACGGTAGTAAGCTTGCAATTAAAGGAATTAAAGTTCTTGGACATGTACATATTTGTAAACTTGATCCAAATTTGACTGAAGACTGTTTGAAGGACTACCTCCATGATGATGGCTTCAAGGATGTGCAGTGTATAAAACTCCAATCAAGGCGTCCAGAAGAATACTCTTCGTATTGGATTAGTGTACCACGTGAAGAACTGAAATTAAAAAAACCTGAAATCTGGCCAGAGGGTAGTAGAATAAATCCCTTTTTATTTCGGCTGGATCAAAAACACCAAAGAAAGAAATAGAATTTGGTAAAGATGCAGATTATAGATCGAATGTAAATTGCTCATCTCTTCACCAAAATGTTAAATTGCTTGATATATCTTGCAAATCTAAGCAAAAACCTTCACGAGTAAATACTAAGGGAAATAAAAAACTCTTTACTATTGCACACCAGAACATTCAATCAATCGGAAACTGTCTGAATACCCTAGAACTGTTCACACAAGAATATAATTTGGATATATTGATGGTTACTGAACACTGAAAAAGCCAAGAGGAGCTTAATTCATACTTAATGCAAGGTTATAACTTGGCAACCAGTTTTTGCCGTCAACAGGGTAGGCATGGTGGAAGTGCAATTTTTTGCAAAAATGCTTACATATGTACCAGAAGGGATGATGTAAATTCTGTAAGTGTACCACGTATTATAGAATGTTGTGCTAGTCAGATTAATCTTGGGAACACAAAAATTTTGGTAATTTGTATCTATAGACCAAATTCGCCGCCATATAGCAATGTAGATATCTTTCTTGAGAAACTTAAAATCATATTAGACATTTTTATTCAGGAGAATGTTAAATTATTAATTGGAGGAGATTCTAACATAGATATTCTTGTTAAATCAAAAGATTCCCAAAATTTTCTGACTCTCCTTGAGACATTTAATCTTGTATTCAAGGTGAATGAATCAACAAGATCTACATCAAATACTTGTTTGGATAATCTCATAACAAATTTGGAGGGCTCCACTAATATCATCGAAAATCACATATCAGATCACAAGGCTTTAATATTCACATTTGAAAATGAAAATGTGTATACAAAGTATAATAGAACTTGGATAAGAAAAATAAATGAAAAAACAATACAAGAATTTCTACTTAAACTAACAGAAACAAATCGGAATTAGATCTACAATTATGATAAGTCAGATGTTGAAAATATGTGGGATTATTTTTCAGTAAACTTTGAAAGTAGTTTTAATGAAATATTTCCCCTTAGGTGTGTTATCAAGAAAGATCGTGAGAACACCTTCAGAAGCGTTCCTCAGATTCGAAGTATGAAAAATATCTTGGATAAAATTTTCACTATATCTCAAGTAAGACATGAATTCAAAAATGACTATAAGTCATATAAGAAAAAATATGATTCATACATTTCTAAGTTTAAAAAACAACATTACAGTGCAACTATAAAAAATGCAGAAAATAAATCAAAGGCAACCTGGCAGGTCGTTAATAAACTCACCAAAAAGAAACCAAAGGAAAATTTTAAGGATATGAATCATGATGATCTTCACAAACTTATAAATAATTTTAATAAATTTTTTAATTATGTGGCTTTCTCACTGGATGATAATCTGCCACCAAATGATAGTCACAGTCATAACTTTACACCTCTTCAAAAATCATTTTATGTTTTTGACATTGAAGAATGTGAGATTACTACGGCAGTTATGTCAATGAAAAACAATTACTCGAGTGGATATGATGGAATTCCCATGAATGTTATAAAAAGATGTATTCATATAGTAGGTCCAACTCTGACTCATATAATGAACCTATCTTTCAAAGAAGGTATTTTTCCAGATCCACTTAAGATAGCAGTTATTAGACCTATTCATAAAAAAGGTGATTCCACTGAACTAGGGAACTACCGACCAATCAGTTTAATGAGTTCATTCTCCAAAATCTTCGAGAAAATTTTAGCAAACAGAATGCTCAAATTCTTTAAGAAGTTCAGTGTTATTCAAAACAGTCAACATGGGTTTGTAAGCGGCAAAAATACCGAAACTGCCATTTTCGAACTAACACGTGCTATTGTAGTAGCATTGGAAAAAGGCGAGGTTCCAGCTGCACTGTTCCTTGACCTGTCTAAAGCTTTTGACTCTATATGCCATAAAATATTACTTTCCAAAATGGAATTATCTGGAATAAGGGGTAAACAACTTGACCTTATAAAAAGCTACCTCACAAATCGCAAACTGAAAGTTTCTGTTACTGTGAAGGGAGTCACATATTCTTCAGATGAGATGATATCAACTGTGGGGGTACCTCAGAGCAGCATTCTGGGGCCACTATTATTTATCATTTATATAAACGATATAACAAACTACTTACCAAGACAAAACTGTCAACCAATTATATATGCGGATGATACAAATATTTTGATACGTACTGCAAATGTCTACTCCTCTACTCTTGCCTTGGAGTCTATTATGGGCAATGTGGAGGAATGGTGCATTAATAATAAACTTGTAATGAATATACAAAAAACTGAATGTATATTCTTCAGTACCAAAAGAACAAGTTGGATGTCACCAGATGCATTGTATTATGGGGACCAAAAAATAAATGTTGGACAGCAGGCAAGGTTTTTGGGGGCTACAGTTGACAGCATGTTGAGGTGGTATTCCCATATTGACAAATTGAAGGGAATAGTCACTACTTTGATGAATACAGGAATGGGAATAGAGGTAGACAAGTCCATACTTATTTCTATCCTATTCACCGTTCTACATTGTGAGAAAAACATCCACAGTATGCAGCATTGAGGGTATATAATGCACTTCCAAAGTCTATACAAAAAATCAAAGAATACAAGACTTTTAAGAGAACTATTTACTGCTTTATCTTAAGATGTGAACCATATAACCTACAAGTGTTTGAAATTTTCTGTAAAAAACAATAATTATTATATTTACTTGATTCGAATATTTTAGTTGCACCAGATATGTAATTGATGTGATTGTTAATGTATTCTCTTTGTAGCTTTGCATTTTGACTTTTTTCTTTTCAGTGCTACACACCTCCAGATTGGGAGGGTGTCGAGGGATTGTTGAAAATAAAGATTATTATTATTATTATTATAACAACTCACCGGTGGACTGTGCGTTTTCACCACCTTGACTTCTTTCTTCTTACGTTCTAGGGAATCTGTTTTGCTCTTCAAACTACCTGAATCGAAGTCACGTTTCTTTTTCTTGAATAGCCGAGGATATGTGGAAAAGCTGAAAATACCCTGCACGTTTTTTTCCGGGGTTTCAGAGGTTCTCTGTTCTGGTTCAGTTTTCTTCTCGCTACTCTTCTCCGTTCGACGGAAATCAGGTAACTTCGGTAGGTTTATATTTGGTAATGTGATGTTTGGTTTCTTTATATTTGGTTTTTTCATGTTGGGTTTGTGGAATTTAGGTCGGGCTGGTAGCGAAATATTAGGTTTCTTTATACCCTGAAGCTTAGTTTTAAACTTGGCAGCGCTCTCTTTCAAGGCAGTTTGGAACTTGTTCGGCTTGGCAGGTTCCTTTTCTTTGGATCTACTCCTGGATGACCTCTTATAAGCTGAATTTTCAGTCGGAATATCTACCGTCGACGTATTGTCTTTTTTGAAAAATCGGTTTTCGATCTCCGTTTGCATTTCTTGAATCGAAAAGTCGAGCTTCTCATCGTCCGGGTATTGGTGAGCCGGATCTGAAGATGGATTCAAAACATCCGAAACGTGAAATTTAGGCGGGGTAACTTCCTTATGCTGATCCGGCGGTGGGTTGATTGGTTCATATTCATGATCACTGAAACAAGTTCATTGTTAAGTTTTTTAATTTATTACATACTTTTAGAACACACTACAACAGTTGCTCGTTGCTATATATATATATATATATATATATATATATATATATATATATATATATTTATATATTTATTTGAATTGTTGTTGCCTGTGAACTATTTCTAACTTTTTGATAATTATTAGCAATATCAGGCTTGGTGAATCTCAAAAAACTCGATTTTATTAAAAAGTTGACGTTTCGCCACGACATGTCGTGGCGAAACGTCAACTTTTTGATAAAATCGAGTTTTTTGAGATTCACCAAGCCTGTTATCGCTAATAATTATCAAAAAGTTATATATATATATATATCAATTGGTTATGCCGTAATTCATAGACAGATGATTCTCTAAATGGTGGCCTGAATACTACAAACCTGTCGAATAGATGCCTAGCATTACAATTCATATAAGACCTTCCGGAATGATTCCATCATACGGAAATGTCTTCATGCCAGAAAAATCACATGATGCGATTTCATAGCTAATCTCATCATTGGATTACACTTATTTGAGGAGATAGTGAATGGAGAGGCCGCATTTGTAACTGTTACTGGTGAACGATAAATCCAAAATGCCATCAGGCGGATACAAAACGAGCACGAAGGAATTGAAACATGATTTTTATGCAGGATGGAGCAATTAAGCATATTTCCCAGTAGTTAAGAATTGTTAGTGTCGTTTTTGAACCTCGTATTATAAGCAGACATTGCCTCCAAGATCTTCTGATCTTAACCGTGTGGGGTTACTCAAGAAATTTCATATTTAGTACAATACCAACAACGCTGGAAGTATTAAAAGACTGATAGGGGGGAAAATTGTTGCAATTCATCCAGAAATGCCGAATAATGCTGTGTACAATTTGGAGGTACGGTTGGTGGTTGTGCAGCAGCAATATGGACGACATATCGAACATCTGAGTTAACCACTTTAGGACACTTTGTAAGAAACCTCATCAATCGAATTACTTTCACATCATGTTGACTTAATTTGTTAAAAATACATAATAATCAGAAATACAATGATCCCTCACTTCATGCTAACCTACTATATCGGAGAACTCTAAATTTCAATCTTTGTTGACCAATCATCACCAAACTTGGCACATTTAAGTGAATGTGCTGGTATATCTGGAAATACCAAAATATATATTTGCGAAAAAATAAATTTCAGAAGAAAAACTTGGCAGGTGTTCTGAAGAAATTCGCACAAAAGGAACGATAATTTCCTGATTGAGCCTAGAGCTATTATTTTTAAGTTAGTTACATTTCTAATTTTGGAATTCAATACAGCACCGGGCGATCGCAAACATCGTTAGATTTGCCAGAATCAAAATAGCAAGTCCGTTGTTGTATGACATGCTTCACTAGCAGGATATACCTATGATCTAAAAATTAATTGTTTCTACTTATCCACATTACATTTAAAAATAGAATATATCCACAGGTTAAAGAGACTTTGTACGAATTTGAGTCCTGCGCAAAAAAATCAATCAGGATGCAATTATGTTTGATAATTTTTTGTGACACTCATGAGATATTAAAGCAGAGTGGGGAATTCATGGAAATCTCGGACAAATTATTATTTTGAGTAAAGCTGAGAGGTTTAAAAATAATAAGATGTTCAAAATAAATATATATTAGCACAAAAAAACGCGTGAGCAGCAAAGCTCCGCCACTAAGACCCTATATTTCCCCCTCATTTTTGTAATTTTTTTCATAAAAATTCTAAATCCCCTGAGTCAATTTGGACGGACTGAAGATATCCACAAAGCTTGAAAAACTGCAAAATCTGAGAAATTTCTAAATAAAAATTAAAGAATGAACAAAGGTCTAATGAAATACCACGGATTATATTCTCAATCTTAGGTTGGATTAATCAGCTTTTGGTTGGATTAATCAGCTCCAGCTGTATCCCACCATTTAGTACTTCAGAATAAAGACAGTTGAATGTTAGTATAATCTCAAATATATATTGCAAATGTAAATGTGACACCATGTATGCTTTCTGTACCGAAGTGCTAGTGAAGTTCTATTATTATTGTTATTAAAATAATGAACCGGTTGATACGTTGTCTGGTTACCTACTAAAGTGTACAAAACGACGAACATGGAATATTATCTACGAGTTTTGGTGTGTAAAGAGCTATTTTCCCGCATGACTGCGGAAATAAAAAAAACTAGTGAAACAAGATTCTAAACTCAACCAAAGCAAGTGCACACTCAACGTCGAAGTTCATCTGTTAAAAATAAACCTTATATTTTAATTAATACAATATGAAGAGTCCTCAAAGCTCGGAATCTGGTGACCATTTCTCATATGCCAATTTTACTAACCTCGTGTAATAATCTACAGAATGCTAGTCATTGTTCTTTTACTATGAATATTTTCAATAACACTAGTAATAATAATAAAGTTGTTTATAGTTTCCTAATGTTCGAAAATAAAATAGTTCCAGTTGACTTCCTTGTTCTCCGCACGATCGTAGAAAAAAAAATTGTCCTAACAAATGTGGAAAATGTCGCACAAACTATTTTTCAAACTCGTTTCGATGTTATTTTTCATATATAAAACAAGCGAAAGTATTAGATTTATACATGTTGATTGAAAGTCTTAAAGAAGAAGAAACTTCTACACACATTGGATATAGCGTATATATATTTTTATACTCACTATTACTATTTTTTTCGCATGTCAGATTATAATTTCGTTCAAATTTCAATATTGACACTAAAAATTTATATCATGAAACACATGAGAAATGAGTAAGAAAAAAATTTATATTAAAAAGTAGAATAGGAAATACTAAATCATTTTCAGATTTCCTGCAGACTGTTTTACACTATTATTCACAGGTTTACTCTATCAATATTTACCTGGTGATTAATATGTTCTCATACTTTGCATCAGGTAAATTATGTTTAGAGAAGAAGTTATCGAGTTAGTGATAAACATTCTGGAGGAGAATAAACGATCAATGTTCATATTTATTTATCGTCATATACAAGGTGTGACCAATAATCTTTTAGAAAAAACCAATTGTTTTATTTCCATCGAAGACTCCCTCATTTTTAAAGGGCTTAATTTCAGTTTCTGAGAAATAATATTGGACTGAAGAGGAAATTATTTTTTGAACACAGAATGAGTTCGTTTTGAAAAATTGAAGTGATTTATTGGCTTTTGAAACGAGCAACGTATTCAATTGAATAAAAGGAGATAAATTATTTGAATCTCCTCAAATGCGTATGGAATTTATAACAGCTTGGCATGAAATTCATTTTTATTAAAAAAGTGTCAATTATAAAGATTTATGATATAAAATATCAAAAATAGAATCGAAAAACTGAAATTATTTGATGAGTTGTTCTGAACTGATAAGGCCGATACATGATATAAATCGATAAACATTTGAAATAATGATTGAATAACAATTCACACGTATACTGAAATATCAGTTGTTTTGAATTTCTTCCATTATTACATTTGTTAGTTTTTTGTATACATATTCGACTTCTGGAATTGTTTTATTCTATATTTTAACCCTCAATTCTGAAATTATCTAATTTTATATCGAAAGAAGAAAATTTCGAACGAATTTTAATTAATTAAATGTTTAAATTGAAATCCATTTACTTAGAAATAGTAATATAACCTTTGTCCAACATTTTTTCGAATATTTCATGTGTTATTTCACCACATGCTGCTGATATTCTGTGGCGAAGATCTTCTAAAGAGATAGGTTCCGTTTCATAAATAACAATTTCAAATGGCCCACTAAGAAAAAGTTCAATGATTTCGAATCGGGCGATCTTTGAGGTCATTCAATGAAACTCCTAGTATCTATCTAGTATTATGGGAAATATTAATTCAAGAAGTGACGCACAGGGACTACAGATTGTGGTGGAGCCCATCTTCTAGAAAATTACATCATTCTCTTGAATCTGATCATCGTGGATGAGGAAAAGAGTCGAAACCCACAAAGGATCGCATTAACATAAACTCAATCCACGTACCAAATTTCAAACCTTCAACTCAATCTGTAGAAGCTATGGAGTTGAGAAAATTTTCAGAAACCATGACAAAACAAAAAATATCTACCTAAAAATGGCGACGCTTAGAGAAATTTACATAAATTTTGATAGTTTCGTTCTGCATCGAAAAAAGTCCCAGATACCAAATTTCAGTTCATTTGATGTGATGGGAGCTGCTGATGGAGATGTCATTATGTACCGATAATATATATAGTGCGGAAAAAAAGTATGGACCCTAATAATTTGGTAGCCTTCAGGTTTTATGGAAAACGCTCGAACAGGTCGATTTAGTTTTTCTGTTTTCAAATTATTTTGTTCTTTTAATGACATCTGTCAAAAATATGACGTCATCGACATTTTTTCTCAAATGACAGTATATAGCATGCGATACATCGTTTGAAAGCTCTTGCTTCACTCAGTATGTTCCTAAATTTTTATGCGATTCTGCAGCTCCGTTTCTCCATGGATATAAAAACAAGCTCAGGCCAAAAAACTTATTGTAAGGACAGGAATTGAATGATAAAGCCTTAGTACTGTTTGACTATGATGATTGATTGTTTTTTTCTGATAAATCGAGAAAAAGTTATTCTTTTACTGGGAGTCAATTAAAAATAATTTTCACAATTTTACAGCCGCCATTTTGAAACGAAGCTACAGAATCGCATAAAAATCTAGGAACATACTGAGTAAAGCAAGAGCTTCCAAATGATGTATAGCATGCTATACATTTAAGAAAAATGTCGATGATGTCATATTTTTGACAGATGTCATTAAAAGAACAAAATAATTTGGTCAAAATGTAAGAAACAGAAAAACTAAATCGATCTGTTCGAGCGTTTTCTATAAAACCCGAAGGCTACCAAATTATTAGGGTAAGTCCATACTTTTTTCCACACACATATATATATATATATATATATATATATATATATATATATATATATATATATATATATATACGTATTTGTATCAGATATCAAAAAAAGTTCGAAAGTCGTGGTTCAAGAGGCCTAAAACCAATAAAAAACTAAGCGTGCACCTGACTGTTGACTTTTGATATGCCTCAATAGTCTAATATTTTAGGAGGAATAAACTGAGAAATATTCATTCAAAGATGCCTCTGATTCAACGTACCTAACAGAGAACCTCCTACAAACCTTGAAGATGCATATAATGAGAGTTAAACAAAAGTGCTGATATGAACATTGTGTCCGATAATTTTCATAGATACATCGCAGTTAGATGAAACAATAATACTATGGTAGATAAAATTGCACACTTTTGAATTCACATACAAAAACACCTCTGAATATTATCAACTTACCCAGTCAATCCGAAAACGGACAAGTGTTTTGAGTACGCACTCGTAATTACTTGTGGGTAAAAAATTACAGCAAACTGCAATTATTATATATCTGAAACTCGTTTTTCCTAATACTCACGAATATAAGTTACGTAATCTATGCTATTTCATTGCCGACACACTTTAAACTTAATTTCTATTCAAGTAACCAACTGAATTTTGTTTATATAAATTCAAATACTCAGGTCTTCTCCTTAATGGGCAGGTAGAACCCACAAATAGTCCTTACTTAAATTGTTCTAGAATGCAGTGCGTAGTAGTGGTTAGGTTTGAATTCACCTATTATTTTACATTAGCCTCTATATAATTAATACCTGTATTCGTAGAATTATACCAGTTTGTAATCAGCGTCTGACGAAGAAATTGTACTTCGAAACGCGCGTCATGCATTTCTAACAAATTAATTGGAAATTTATTATCAATATTGTTTTATAATGAATTTTTATGCCTAAAATATATTATATTTATAGTATCCATTATATTAATTATACGAGTTGATTCGTTTCTTGGAAAATGATTTAATATTGAAATCGAGGTCTTTCTGAATATTAGATAATTATAATAAAATTTTCAATATGTAATATAAAATATTCGAATTTCCAGTAGTGATAAAATTTTAACGTCTATTTATTCAATTTTTGATAGTAGACATTTTTTCAACAATGAGTCGTGTGACTGCAGTTTTTAACTTAACCACATTATAAGACGATCGTTTTATTATTCTTCATGGAGAAAAACGTTGTCTCTAAATTCTCAAACGTACAACAAGGTCTAAAACGAAAGTAATTGCATTTTACCAGCTTGTGAGTGTGAAAATAATTTCTTATTCTCGATTTTTCTTTTAGTTTTGGCAATTTTCCTCATCCCTAGATTGTCTAATTTATTATCAATCAATTAAAGTAAAACACTGGGCTTGATTTCATTAAAATTGATATATACATATATATATATATATATATATATATATATATATATATATATATATATATATATATATATATATATATATATATATATATATATATACTCAATATATTTTTTGACTATTAACCCATTAACCCATTATTAAATAGTTTTCGTGGAAATCCTTTAAATTTAATGCGCTCTTATCTCTCAAATCGTACCCAGATGGTAAAATTAAGGATTGAGGGAAAATGTTATTTATCTGATGTTTCTCAGATAAATGCGGGGGTACCCCAAGGCAGCGTTCTGGGTTCGATACTATTTGTAATTTTCATTAATGATCTCCAAAATGTAATGTGTGAGAAAGTTCATCTGGTTAACTTCGCAGATGATACAAATATAATTATCCAAGGAAATGATCTTAAAAATGCTGTTGACGTGGCAAGCGAGACAATGGAGATATTGGATGAATATTTCTCAAGAAATTGTTTCGTCAAGAACAACTCAAAAACCCATTATATGTTATTTCATAGGAGAAATGAAATTTGTGAAGAAATATGTGTAAATGGTGAAAATGTTACTTTATCGAAGTTCACTAAATTTTTGGGTGTACACGTGGATGATACCTTAAATTGGATGAAATATATTGATGATTTATGTGTTAAATTGAGTCGAGTTAGTTATTCCTTATGTGTTATGAAAAGGTATTTATCTTTTCAACAACTAAAAATAGTTTATTTTTCTTGCTTTCAGTCGCTTTTGAGTTATGGTATTGTTTTTTGGGGTACAAGTAATCAATGTCAGACGGTTTTTATTTTGCAGAAAAGAGTTTTAAGAATTTTAACGGGTATGTCATTTAGAGAATCATGCAGGGGAGTTTTTAGAAGATGCCATATTCTCATTCTACCTGCCTTATAAATTTACAATGTGTTAGTTCAATTCTGTAGGTACAATTTGTATGACGGCTCTGTTTTCAAACATGGTTACCAAACTAGACGTATGAATTATGTTTATCCAAAACATTCATCTTCTTTTTATGAAAGTAGCCCAAGGTATATGAGTATTAGACTTTACAATAGACTGCCTCTGACCATCAGGTGTACTGTTCAATTAAAAAAATTTAAACAAAATGTAATCGAATATCTTATAGAGGGGGAACCGTATACGTTGAGAGAATACTTAATATAGTTTATTTTCTTATGTTTATGTTGTATATTTTATTGAATTTTTCCTTTGTGACACAATTGCCATTCAAGTCAAGAACTGTATACTTTTGTTGTTCATGATATTGTATTTGGGAATAAAGCTTATATTATTATTATTATTATTATTATTATTATTATTATTATTATTATTATTATTATTATTATTATTATTATTATTATTATTATTATTATTATTATTATTATTATTATCATAAAGGGTTAATAGCCTGAAACATATATGTCGAATAAATACGGTAATTCAATTGAAAGTGTTTGAAAATTAACTACTTGGAATGTTTAGAAATTCATACATTATCTGACAGTCGATCGACCTTTTTAGTCATATTTTCTTTGAAAATAATTAAGTCAAGTTATAAAGATTTGGAGTTAGCATTTTGTGTAAAAAGTTTTAGAAGAAAACCAGCTTCCCCATTGTTTGGAGAATAGTTTCAATGATATAGTGAGACCTTTTTCGCTCGAATTTATTATTTATGACTTTATTAACAATTTGATGCTTAAAATTAAAACTGTCAATCGTGATGGTGTCACGAGAGAAATTGTAGAGAATGAATGAATACACGAAGAAAATGGAAACTACTCGATCGGACCGTTAGTTTGGAAGAAAATCGGAAACACCGGCAAAAATGCAGTTTTTTCAAAAATTCATAACTCGGTTATTTTGTTAGTTGTAGCGTTGATCCACCGGCCAGTATTAGTTTTAAATATGAACTTTATGTTCAGAAAGCAGGTACTGTCCGATATATAGTTTTCGATCTGTGGCTATTTGAATTTTTTACTATGCAATTTTCTAGCAGGCTTGAATTCGACAGATGCTAAAATGATTTGGCAAGTAGAATTTTCATACTTCAAAACGTTCATCTTGGTTCTTACGCTGAGAAATATGTTAAAAATTATGCTGAACATCACGAGAATTAACAAATTTCTAATTGTTCCCCAATACAAATCGTGGTCAGTAACACTGTCTGGATAACAACCCAGAGCGCCCTCCCACCAAAGATATTGGGAACCAACAATTCACCGCTTAGACCGAAAATGCAGAAATTTGTCGCTTAAACACGTACCTCCTGACATGAAGATATACACAACTTTACAACAGTGGTGTATATGATTCCAAGGCCTTGGAAACAAGTATGTTTTTCGTGATTCAATTTTTTTTTCAATAAAATAAATTATGTTCTAATTTTTATTTCGGTTGGTTATTCAAGCGTAGATTCTCAAACCATAATTTATTCCGTTGGAATCACATCTCGCCGCGATGCACTTGGCGCGAAAAATACGACCTTAGTGACGGAGCTCTGCTGCTTACATTTTTAATGTAATATAAATTCTCATGTTTGTTTACGATAGCGCAATAAATGAATATTGTATTTTACCACATGAATGATAGTACTTTTATACTTATAATTAGAGCAATTCGTGCGAAATTATTCCCTAACGATTCCAAAATATCAAAAATGCACAACGTTAATGTTCTCTGCCAGCACTCCCGGAGTGCAATCCGTCGTGTTTTTCTCGGTACATATTGGCATCTCCAGCAGCTTCCATTGAGTCAAATGAGCTGAAATTCGGTACCTAGGATTTTTCCCGTTGCAGAACGAAAGTATCAATTTGAGTAAATTTCTCCAACCGCCGCCATTTTTACGTCGATATTTCATATGTTTTCGTGGTTTTTGAAAATTTGCCACAGCTTCTGCAGATTAAGTTAGAGGGTTCAAACTTGGTACGTACCTACATCGAGTTAATGTTGATTTCCCAAAATTTTTTTTTAATACCTACAATAAATTATTTTCAACTATTTAATTTGATTTGCTATTCAAGCGTATATATATATATATATATATATATATATATATATATATATATATATATATATATATATATATATATAAGCCGTTTCTAAAACGTCTTGCGACGTTGTCCGACGCCTAATCTCCATCTCCTTCGGTCTTCCCAGTCATCCGCTGTTAAATTCCTTTCACTCATGGCTTTGTGGATTGTCTTCTGCCATTCTGTTTTGGGTCTGCCTCTTTTTCGTCGACCCATCGGTTGCCATTCTAGAACTTGTTTAAGTAGTCTTGATGCTGGCATTCGTTGTACATGCCCATACCATGTTAGTTGTTTGGCCCTTACGTCTTGAATTATAGATCCTTCCACATCCATCCGTTGTTTTACTATCTCATTCCTAATCCGGTCCCTTCTGGATATACATAAAGATCTTCTCATCGCTTCCATCTCCACCACCTCCAGCTTTTTCTTCTGTTTTTCATTCATTCTCCATGTCTCTGCTCCATATAATAAGGTGCACTTTATCATTGTTTCGTATATATTATATTTCCGTTTCTTAGTAATTTCCTTGCTCCATAGTATGCCGTTGAGGCACCCAATAACTTTTTTGGCCTGAATAATTCTTTTTTCGATCTCTTTGACGTCAATTCCTGTGTTGTCGAATGTCACACCCAAGTATACGTATTATAATAATATATCTTTATTTAGCCTTCTGCTATTTACATCACCAAAATATCTACTTACATAAGTATTCTTGACAGGATGGAATTTGTTGTCCATTTTCAAGCACCAGATTGTTCGGTTCCTCGCCCACACACAAATACCTTGTCTTCGTCAGATTGACAGTTAGTCCCCACTGGTTGTATTCTTCTGTTAGGTAGTTTTCTCATCATGTACTGCATGTCCTCTATATCATTTGCCACAACGACCTGATCATCGGCAAACTGTAGTGTGTAAATACATCCGTTATTCAGTTCCACCCCCATGCCATGGACTTTTCTTTTCCATTGCTTTAATGCGCATGCTATTCAAGCGTGATTTTTCAAAATATAATTCAATTACGCGATGCATTTCGCGTGAAAATACGACTTTAGTGACGAAGCTCTGCTGCTCACTCGTTTTTTGATATTCAAATCGACATATCTGCTATTTAAAATATCTAGTAGGTAATCCCCGAAAACCCACTTAACCAGAACTACGTTTTCGTTATCTATTACCATTTTATTCAGTTTGTTTATTATTCACTGTAGAAGGACGTAGATATGTCTGAAACCGGTCCGGATAATGTACTTATCATAACAATTCATTATTATGACAAGAGATTTAGTAAATGTAATTTTCAAATATTGTATTGTATCCATTGTGGTTGTTCAGGTAGTTATTTTACTAGTTTAGTAAGTTATGTAAGATTGAGACGTTTATTCCCAATTGTTCATTAAATAAACGCAGGGACTTATTGTTGCTAATTATTTCCATTGTTTATAAAAGTGAACGATTGAAATATGTTTCAATCTGTTTTGAGTAGTTTACTTCACATGTACTGTTTCTTCGAATTTGTCAACTTTCTCAACAACAATTTGTTAGATCGTTAAGTGTATCTTCCAACTAATCCATTGTTTTAAATTATGATCAAGTGCCAATTTCTGATAGCCGAATTACCTGATGTGTTTCTCATCTCAATGTAATTTTCCTTATATTTAGAAAATCAGCAGTAAAAAATATAAATAACCATGTTTTATAAACATGTGTTTATCGATATGCTCATGTAATTGAAATTAATGGTATTTTCTGATATTTTTGAACGTGAACAATTTCTAAACTCCCAACCTATTTTTGGTTCGGTTCTACTTCTAGAATTTACATGAATTATCAAGTAGTATTATTAAAGTTACGATTTATCATTGATTGTCTATATTTCTTCGTTATAATATGCAATTTTATGTAAATTTCTCTCAAATTTGTATTTCGTTTATTATTTTGAGATTATCGATTCTTTTTGTAGGTATATGTCAAATTAACAGAGGGTTGGCATAATGTTATGAAGTTTGTGGATTGTATTTATTAATTTCTCTATAAGTTTGTATAAACATTTAACACGAAAAGTTAATTGATTATTTTTTATTACTTTTTGTTAACTATGAATGAGAAACAATACCTTGTTTTTTTTTAAATGTTTATGATTGCAGTTTTGTAGTACTACTAATTTCAAGTAGGTAAATGAGCATTTTTAGCATTCACCAGTTTTTATAATTATAAAATTAATTGAGAGATGTTAAAGATAAAAGTAATATATATATATATTATATGTATGTATATATATATATATATATATATATTATATATATATATATATATATATATATATCTATATATATATATATATATATATATATATATATATATATATATATATATATATATATATATATATATATATATAATATTTATATATATATATATATATATATATATATATATATATATAATATGTTTTTATATATATATATATATATATATATATATATATATATATATATATATATATATCTATATATATATACATATATATATATATATATATATATATATACATACATATAATAGAAATAACTCGAGCAATTTGCTACATGTATTCCTATTATTGAAACTGTACGTACAATACCAAAAATGTTTATTTGCTTTGAAATGTAGAACTACCTACTGAAAAACTACAGTCACAAGCATTTCAATAAAAATAGTGATACAAAACAAAGTAAATTGTTTGTCATTTATAGTAAAAATGTATTATTATAAAGTAACGGACAAATCTAACCAGTATTTAATTTTGTTAGAACTGCTCAGAGATAAATGGGTTATTATAAATATAGTAACCCGGAACTGTGTGTTCATGGCATTCAAAAGTTAATAATGTATAGGATCAACTTGATGAATCCACATCGATAAGAATAAAATTTATCTAGAAGTTTGTTTGAAACTACTGCATCCTATATTGTTTATCAGTTCACTCACCAGGTTTCTGCAAACATTGTAACTTTTATAACATAATGTATTTGTTGATTTTATGATATAGTCCAATCAATGAGTTCAATATATATCTACGATTAAAAGTAGTTTTTTCCGGAAGTTTGTCGAACAGAAATGTGTATTGATAGATATGAATAAAATCTTTAGTATTTCCAAATACTACAATTTTTGTTCAGTTATAGCAATTGAGGTTAAATAAAGGGAGGTGATTAGCCTCCATGCAGCTTCCTATGAAAAAAGGCATCAAAGATGCTGAAACTTGGCTAACCTCCAACAATCCATCCATCAACAGCAGTAAGACCCAAATTTCAACCTTTTCGGAGAAGAAGAATAGAAAAATCAGATCATATTAAATTATTGGGTTTTTGTTGACCAGGTCATTATCCTTCTTTGCAGGAAGCTCAGTGCGAGCAGGTATTTTCACCATCCGCAGAATCAAGCACATCATGGGAACGTAACAAGCCTTAACCAGCTATTATGGCAATTTACACAGCTTGGCTACGTATGCTATTATATTTTGAGCAGCTTCACACGTGAGTGTGCTATAGAAAACTCTTCAAAATACTTAGGATCTTGAATCTGACGTGTTGTCACATTCTTAAATGCCTCATCTACTGCCACGAACACAGATTTTCTCTCGAACACTTTCCATGAACATCATACAAGAAAACTACATCCTTTCCAAACATAGTTTGGAAAAATACATAATTATTTCAATTATTTCTCCAGTAAACACTACCTACGTTCCAATAACAAGAATCTGAAAAATGCAAATTTCAAGGGAACAATCAAGGAAGTTTAATCAGAATCTTGTTTCTACAGTGTTCAGGAATTTTTGTTAAATGACTTTTAAGCACCTATTGCAATCAAATTCAATGAATCTCTGGTATTTTCTATGTGCATTTCAATATATTCTTCATGTTTATAAATCTTTTTAACTTAATTTTTTTTCAAAATGAAGTTTAATTGAGTTGACTAACCATGCAATTATTTATAGCGAATATATTCTATTTCTATATTATAAAATGGGTGAAGGAATTTTTTTGATTCTCCAAACATTTTCATCATTTGAATTGAAATCTTAAATTCTATTTTATTAGTAACCTACCATATATTATTCATCATGTTTCTGTTATTCATGCTATAACTCGAAAGCTTGTTTGGACTTGTAGTAGGGTTGAGATTATCCAAGTTGAAGCGGACACTGTTATTCAGATTCTCGTGGAAACTATGTGTCGTTTTGAGGCTCGAGTTATTACTCAGTCTGCTAACAGGCCTCGAGTTTTTGCCCTGTACACCTTTTTCCGGCAACAGAGAATTGCACTGGAAATACTGGCACCCGCATCTGACATCCAGTGAAGTCACCGAACCTCCCGATCCTTCCCTCGTCGTGTTCCTCCTACGTTCAACCTTCTTACCGCCCTCCGAAACGGATCGGAGTCCTGCCTGCAGCGACCCCCTACGTCCGTTCGAAGAATCCGCCCCGCGTATGTCCATGCTGGAGATTCCTCTTCCTCAGAAAGTCGGCGTGTAGGCGCGAACGTTACATCGTCCGATCGTCGTTTTTTCGCCCGTTAACGACATGCCGCTGCAATTTTCGGCGAACCACTGAAGCCGTTAATTTTAGCGCTACGCAGCGAGTCTATTGTTGGATTCTTGGCGAACGGTGGCGTATGCTGACAGAGTTGCCCTCGTCCTGCTCTCGGTTATTTTTGTATTTCCGATGCCTGCAAGTTTCGCTCAGTGCACGGATTGTTCGAAATTATGAGAAAATTCAAACAGGTTACAGGACACCCGTCACCGACAAACCACTTCGTGGGATTTAGATATGTCAGTAAATCATTATCCTAATGTTACGTTTCAGGCTTCAACAAGTTAGAAATCCCTAAATGTAATCTAAAACGAAAACCCATAAAAAGTAGGGCTCCGTCACTTGAGTCATCTTTTCCCTTCATTTTTGTTCTTCTTCAAAAATAAATTCTTAACTTCCTAAGTCAATTTTGAGGAACTGTAAAGGTGAGGAAAACCTTTAAACCCAAGGAGAAACGTGAAATTTCACATTAAAATGGCGACGGTAGAAAAAAATAATTGAATCCTTAAAAGGATACTTTCCTAACATCTACTGAATAGGACGTATTAAATTTCAACCCACAAACTCAATATATGACACCAAAAAGATTTCGAAAATCGTAGTCCAGGTTCAAATCCGTTTTAGACCTTGTAGATTCCTTTTACTTCACTAGTAAAATTGTATTAATTTTGAGTTTGGAAAAACGAATCCGTCGAAAGACATTTTAAACAGCTCAATTTCTGTCTAACACGAAATATGAAAGTATTTCAACTACGTATGTAAACAATAAAGAAAGTAAAATGGAAATTTCTTCAATGACAGTAACATTGTGAGAACTCTGAACTGATGAAATAACTGGGATGGGTAAATCGATGATGTCGTTCTCTTTTGTCATGTAAGTGAGATGTGTATTCAACTCTACATTTATACTACCATTGAAATGCAACTGCTTCAATCTATGATCTATCGCACAAATATTAAGATGGTTTCATTTTTCGTCTTACTAAGAAAAATTTGTAGGTGGGAGTGGGGAGAATTGATGTTAAAGGACGTATTGCTTCTGAGTTAGTACTAAGCTAGTTGACCGAGAGTCTGGCTCGCTTATAATAATTCGGGAGGAACCGGGTTTAAAACCCGAGATTTACTGGGCTGTCATAAGTTTTCTTAGAGGTTTACTTATGGTATAGGTAAGTCACTATTTGCAAACTTTCAAACGCGAATGCTGGGCCTGCATTTATCCTCTGATACCCATCTTACCTCTTCTCTTTCATACATGATTAAGTCTTACCTATCCTGATGCACTTGTACATATACACAAGTGCATCAGGTCCATGGTTTGGCAGAAGAAGTTCTTCCCCATAACTCATAGCCAGCCTTTCTCATACATACTTGAGGGAGGAATAGTACTCGTGGCATTTCCTTTCTTCTTCAACAACTGTATAATATTGTTCGAGCCAAACATGTATATAGACAAGGAAAATTCATAAAGTTCAGCAGAATTAACAAAAACACAAATTCAAGAAAGCTGTTTTCATTCAAAAAAACCATCAAGTACTCAGCCCATATAGTGTTGTAGATGCCACTTTAATTCAACTTGCCAACAACCCCCCAACCAATCAGAGACACGTACGGCATATACGTCGAATATTAGGAACGAACGAAGTATATAGGGAGTTACTTTGATAATGAGAGTTGCCGAGCAATGGCTGGGATTAGAGCTTTTAGTAGCATTCGGAGTAGATTGATATGCCTCGAGTTTTTCTGAGAGGTTTCCTCATGGCGTAGGTGAGTCCTCCCTTCTCCTGCATACATTCTTATGACTCACCTATCCTCAATGCATTAGTATATACTAGTGTATCCTATGCTCCTGCTGAAGGAGTTTCTTTCTATACCTCAAGCAGTCTTCCTCGCACATAATTAAGGGAGGAATGAAACACGTGGCCTTTTAATCCTTTTCCTTCTACAAGTTTGTTGTATCTTAGCACTGTCACTAACTGATTTTAGTAAACATTTTTGTTGTTTAGAAGTCCTAGAATAAACTCCAAAACGGATTCACAAAAATATGCAGAGAATAATATTAATAATGATTTTTCCTGAAAATAATATCTCAAAAAATGGAGCATTATCCAATTTGTATGCCAAATATCCGATCTTGAATGTCTCCTTCGGAACAGACTAATTCAATTATTATTCAACGAATCGCATGCAGATTAATCTTGTACCTGGACCTCTGCCAAATAACTCTACACATTCAACTCCCAGTTGGAGCAATTGAATTAGAACCGATTGAATTTGGACGTAACATTTACGTCCTGGAGTTATTTATTTACAATTGTCGTCTTGTCGGAGGAGTAACGTTAAATCATTTCTAATTATAGTTCTAAATTAGGTACTCACTACTCATCTTCAGGGTCGTATCCAGGGGGGTAAGGTTGAGTGGTTTAAACCCCCTTCAAAAATTTTTTATTTGAATAAAAATATAATTAAAATGAAAATTTGTCGAAATAATATAAAAGACTTTATCACAGCAAGTTGTATAACGTATCTACTGAAAAAATCTATTTATTCAAATGAGATTTGTTTTCCAAATTCAACCAGTTATACATCTATTTAGATTACCAAATTTCAGACCTATTACTTCAACATTGCGCCCTTTATCGTGAAAACAAGATTTTTTCCCTTCCCTGCACAAGAAGACAAGAAAAACTATCTACCTACAATTTTTCAACACTGTTGCTCCAAAATTGCACCTTTATTTGTAAAGAAGATTTTATTTCCTCCCCGGGGGTAAACCCCCAACCAATTCGTACACAAAACCAATCCCATCTAAGATATCATAAGAAACTACCTGCCTACAAACTTTCAACCCTGTTGCTACAAAATTCGACATTCTATCATGTAAACAAGTTTAAAATACATAAACACATACATACACGAACATATATAATACTATATATATATATATATATATATATATATATATATATATATATATATATATATATATATATATATATATATATACATGGGCGCCGCCAGCCAGTAGGACAGGGGGGGGCAAGACACGGAGGCCCGAGGGTGTTTTCCTGGTTAAGCGCCGCTGGCGAAAATTTACTTTTTTAAATTTATTTTTAATGCTAGTTTTAATCAGTTTTCTGTATAATATGTTCAATAATTAAATTGAAATTATTGATTTTCGTTTTAAAAAATACTGAACCTGAAAATGTGCCTGCAGGTTAGCAAACAGAATTTGAAAATATTCTAAAAAAAACTTGGGGTTTGAGTTGGTGATACGGCGCCTAGCATTAAAACAGATTAATCGAGAAAATCACCCATCAATGTCATTGGGCGAGTATTATCGGAGTGGAATTTTCATTCCATATCTAGAAGCTCTATTTCAGTATCCAGAGGATCGTTTTAAAAAAAAATCGAAAGGGTACAACTTATATGAACTTCATCTAAAAACCATGCGGAGTATGGTATTAATCGTAAAAGAGTTCGGGAAAATACAGCATTTATTGATGCAGTAATTAAAAATTCGGGCTTCGCCCCAGAAGAATGCAGTTTTGTTCAAAGAATAAGTAACTTTAAAAAATATGTTTATATTTTAAGTTTGTTCTCTGGTTGTGTATTTGTATTGCCAACATGTTTTAATATTTTATATTTTTTGAGAAATGAATGTATGATTTTAATTTTGTCAGAGGGAGTGGTCTCGGCAAATATCACGTTTTTTTTTCTCAAGAAAGTGAAAAATTGCGCGAAAACTAGGTTAATTAAGTAAAAAATGTTTCTCAACTGAAATATGGCTAAATCATATATATTAATAATCATCGAGGTCCAATTATGCACTGATGAAAAGATTCATTAACTAGGAATAAATTCATTTGTTTGGAAACAATTTAATCATTCATTAAATATGAACAAGTATTTTTCAAACATTATTCGTTAACTATTGATTTAAAAAAATACGTTACGATGCGACGATTATTCATAAAAAAATAAAGCCATATCCTTTTATAATAAACATACGCCGCACTAATGTTTTTCACTGAAACAAAAATTCTGTATGACTTATTGCAACCATTATTTTATTATAAGTTTTATTTTCTCCACATTTGTATAAAATATTACTAATTTACTCGAACTAATAGAATTTTTTATTGAATTTATGGCGGAATAAAAAGTGTTAAAGTAGTAGTCACTTTTGAGATCATACATGAGTCTCCGTGGATTGAATTAGAGTGAATATTCTTTAAAAAATTTCAGTAGTTCCTATTTGAGCATTTTATTATTAAATCCCATTGTAATTCTATGCTGTCATAAAAAATATAAAATACTAGTCTTAAATAAAAAAATTATAAGAAAATTGTTTTTTCAAATGAATCTAATGGAATCGAGCACAGCTTAACTCATTTACATAACAAATACGCATTTTGAAAAATATCACGTGAGATTCGTGGGAGGGAGGGGGGTCCAGCAAAATCTAACGACATCTGACTAAGGGGGGTGGGGGTAGCGAAAAGTCGCAAAAATTCTCTCACGTAATTAATGGATGCCCCCTGACGGCTGTTAGTCCAGTCAATGACCATTTTCCCGTGTATTTGTCCCATACAGCACCGATTTTCATAAAAAATTGGATTTAGGTTCTACTCACCATCTATCTCAAAGTCTACCCTGTGGCAGGGGTTGCTTTTTTCCTGGGGGTGGATGCCACCCCTTCTTGGGGATGAAAAATTTTTCATTGAAAATAAGTACGGAAATCGATAAATTAACTAATTTTAAGCAACTTCCGTTCTATGAAGTTTTTTCTGAAAGTCAATACTTTCCGACTTATTCGCGACTGAAATTGTCGGTTTTCAGGCAAAAAAACCACGTTTTCAGATTCTTCTTCGCGAATAACTGGAAAATATGCATTTTATCGAAAAAAATGTGAAAAACAAATTTATAACTTATAAAAAAACAAAGAAAATTGTGTATTTGTGATGTATGCATATTCAATACAAACGGAATTATTGCTTGTTGAAAGTTGACTGGTATTTTCAATCGGCAAAATGGAAAGTTGCTACGTACAATAACCAAAAACTAACGCATTTTTCGAAAACTCATAAAACTTTTTTTGAAGTCCTTTAGAAAACCTTCATTTTCATTTTTTATAAAAGTTCCTAGCATCAAAACTAAGCGTGCTATGAAGAGAATAATATCGATTCCTATTTTTTCGTTGGAAAAAATAGTGAAAATCTCACTCTCTCTTCCACCCTATTTGAAAAAAATCGTTGTCACTTTACAATTCACTTCATTTATGTTTTTATAATACGTTCTGAGTGTTTGACCAGTTTAAAAAACTTCTTTCTGAAAAAAATTGAGTTTGAAGAAAGAAAATCATTTTCGTAATTTAGCGAAAAATCGCCTTTTCTTCAAAATAGTACGAAATTGTATGTTTTTCTTATTCGAGAATGTTGGAGTTTCATTTTATTTTTTAGGATGAAAATTAAGTAAGATATGGCCATTTAAAACTTGCGTGTGTTCGCGCAAAGTACCTTTTTTAGCGCTTTTAGCATGAACCTTTTTGAAAATAAAATCTGAAAACAAAAATTATTTTGATGAGCTTATGGCTCTTGAAAAAACTTACAAAATGCTTTTTTGAAGGACTCAATTGCTTGAAAACTAAGCGAGTTATGGGGAAAAACTAAAACCACATTTTTGTAGAAATTAGAATATGTAATATTGATGAATAAACATAGTGGTAAATACCAATCAACTTTCCACAGTAACTAATTCCGTTTGTATTGGGTCAGAATACATTATACGATTTTCTTTGTTTTTTTATAAGCTATAATTTTGCTCTCTACAGGTTCTTCGATAGAATGCATATTTTTCCAGTTATTCGCGAAAAAGAATCTGAAAACGTGTTTTTTTTCCTGAAAACCGACAATTTCAGTCGCGAATAAGTCGGAAAGTATCGACTTTCAGAAAAAACTTCATAGAACAAAAATTGCTTAGAATTAGGTAATTCATCGATTTCCGTACTTATTTTCAATGGAAAATTTTTCATACCCAATAAGGGGTGGCATCCACCCCCAGAGAAAAAGCAACCCCCGACACAGGGTACACTTTGAATTAGATGGTAAGTAGAACCTTAATCCAAATTTTCATACAAATCGGTGCTGTATGGGATAAATACACAGTTTATACTTTTTTTACCGTCATTGACTGGACTATGTGCAATTGACTATTATATAATTTCCGCGGTTCGAGCGGGCCGACCAATCAGGAGCCGCGAAAAGAACGCTCGCTATAATTATGGACACATCGAGCACATGTGAAGTAAAAATACTCATAATATAAACATTATAATAAATCAAGAAATTGAATCGTTTTTCTAATTTTGGGTTAAGTAACTAGTTGTTTTGAGCATTCTATTCAATGTTTAATCGGTCACTATGAGCAAAACACGTGTTTAAAAAAATTTCAAATGTTTCTAATGGACAATTTTCTTTTCGAAAGGAAGTCAACCAAAAACTACTCGCACTTCTTCTCTTTCTAAATTTTATACTACACTATTAAATAAAATTGCTGGAGCTTTTGTTTGATTGTGTAATATTATATCTAAAGTGCGGGGAGTTGTTGGTTGACTTCTTAGTGAATAAAATTTCCCATTCCATCCATTTGAGCTCTTTTAAACATGTTTTTTGGTCCTAGTGACCGATTAAACTTCCGATTTACATTCGAGGAGCAAGATTTTCAATCAATATTCAATATTTCGAATATTTATTAATGTGGTGTATCAAAATATGAGCTTCTTAAAAATTGGACTAAATCTTGGCTTTGATTGTCATTTTATTTACTCCTTAATATTTTAAAGTTAATGAAAATTATCGTGTGATGGTGTTCAATCCACTTCTACATTATGGATCTCGAAGGAAGATTTACTAATCATGAGAATATATTAGAAGGATTTTCGGCACTTTTCAAGCACGATTCATAAGAAATTGACAAAGCAGCAGATGAATTCATCAAAACTGACTAGTTTTATCAAAGATTTCTTACTGTCATACCTGCTGTTTTCGTGGAGTTGAAAGTGTGGAAAAAATATCTAATTCGTAGAGGCGATGTTAGGCCTAAAAATTGATTAAAAGTGCTAGATGATTGCCTAGAAATTTTTTTTCCGAATTATCAATATTAGCTACGTTGCCGGTATCGACGTTTGAAGGGAATAAAAATGATTCAAAGGAGCACGATAAAAGAAGTACGTTTGTAAGGACCCTTCTGACTATAAAAAGTTCATTGCAAATTGAAAATCCATGTTTGTCTCATCTTTTGTTATTGAATGGTTTATGGCAATTCATCATGACATTGGAACAACAGCTGACGAAGTCATAAATGAATTATCTAAAAAACGCCGAAACATCGATTTTCTGCACAAATTTTCCCAAAAAATATTTTATGTATAGGTATAGGTATCCAATTTAATATAATTCAATTTTTTACTAATTTTCAATTAATTTTTTCTGAATCAATTTATTTCAATTTTTTACAATTTAATTCAATTTTTCTACATATTTTGTACTACACGAAAGATTATTTTTATCAAAATTTTTAACAAATTAACAAGATAAAATTTCAAAACACTTTTATTGTTTGTATGCCTTTGCCCCTTGGCATATTGAGGAAAAGAATTATAAGGTAACAATTCTTCCTAAAGTAACCATTTTTGAAAAAGCTTTGAACTAGAAAATAATATACTACTATATTTTCACATGAGAATTAAATGTATATTTTCATATATGAGGAAAAGTGATGGGGGAAATTACCCCCATTACCATATATTTCTCCTACCTGTATAGTTTCTAGTTCATTGTGTTTCCTTTTCTAGGTTATGTAGTGTTAAATGATAAAATATTTTGATGATTGTTTGTGTTTGTGTGTGCATTTCCCAGCTATTCACTTTGGAAGTTCATAGACAAATATAATATGTAAGGTGAAGGCTAAGATCGGACCGGCTTTACAAAATTCCACTTTTAACACATTTATTTTTATGTCCCATTTATACTTATTTAACATATATTGGTATTTACGCAAAGTAGAATCGATACTCTATAATTTGCATTGAAAAAACTCCATTTTTCCTTGAAAATTTACTCAGAAAGTTCGGAGCAAGTTCGTAAACGGCTATTTAAAATCAATTGAAATATATCTTACTATGTTCTGGGGCAAAATCGGAATAATTCAACAAACATTTACAGAATGCCATTTACCACATCAGAATAAGGTGATTTGTCAAATTACACATTTTTAAAGAAATTCCTTTTTTACTTCCATAGAGAAAGGAGTTTATCCTAATAGAAAAACCAGACGAAGGATACTAATATTTTTAGCAAACACTGGAAGTTTGTAAATTCAACTCACAAAACATAATTTGAATAGTCAATTTTGCAATTATATCAATAAAAGTTTTCACAATTAGTTTTCATCAACATATTTTTCACATTCATATTGCATTTTTTTTGATTAATACACATTCCACAAACCCATTCTATACAAGTTATGCACTGTGACGTTGTTTTGGACAACTGATGTAATTTCTATGGATCGCCTCATATAATTTGATACAGGTTTCTAACAATTAGTACCAAGCTAGTTAGCCGAGTACTTAGGTACGCTGGCTAGTATTTGGGAGGTCCCGGGTTGGAACCCCAGGGTCGACTCGTCTGCCTTGAGTTTTTCTCAAAGGTTTCCTCATGCAGTTAAGTTTGTCACTGCTTGCATACTTACAATGAGAATGCTGGGCGAGTATTATCCCACACTTCCCCTGTTCCATAAATATCCTCTCTCTCCCATCCATAATGCACTTGTACATACAAGTGTATCCTCTGATCTGGTCGAAGGAGTTCATCCCCATAACTCAAGCTGCCCGCCTACCTTACACCTATTTCAGGGAGGAATGAAGCATGCTTCTTCGCCATTTTTTAACAATTAGTTATTATATTCTCATGTATGTATGAATGAATATAGACCGATTACGATCTTGCACCGTTTATGATCTTACCCCACTGCACACTCCACACTCACATCAAAACTATTCAAATTGTTAAGTTCGTGAAATTTGATGACAGAAAATCTGGAATGAGCGACTAAAAAACCAGCACTCAACGTTTGAATTTCGAAATTCCATTGATTAGATCAAATTCACATAACATCTTAACACTTACCTTATTTTCGACCATCTGTTGGTGACCTCCTCCACTGAAGTACTCTTGACGACATTTTCATCTGGGTTTGATATTTCTTCATTCGCAGAGATTTTAATTTCATCTTGTACAACCGAAGATTCAGTTTTATATACCGAACTGCTGTCACTAATATTAGCAGCCTGTGCGTGTTCGGATGGAGATTGAATTTCCTCGTATCCATCATCAGTGGAAACCTGACTGGGCTTACGCTTCTTGAAGGAAACCTTCTTCTTTGGAAGTGGTGACGCATCTCCCTTCAGATTCGACTTAAGTGTAGACTTAGCTTCCTCGGCTGAATTTTGAATGGATTTCAGCCCATCTTCCTCGTCGACGGTAATTTCCTCTCCTTCGGTTTCAATTTCCACCTTTTTTCCCTCTTCCTTAACCGGCTGATTTTCCACAACTGCTTCAGTTACTATGCTTTTCCTTTCAGTTTTCGACTCTGCTTCTTCGTCAACGGAGTCAAGGTTGCCATGGATCTGCTCCACAGCCTTCTTCGCTAGCATCTTCAGTTCTCCGAACTGGAATAGGCTTCCAGTTTCGGAGGAAGGAGTTTCGGGAATATCCGGTTTATCCAGTAATTCGTCGTCAGAAGGAGGCGTCAAAAATATAAATTGGGGACTTTGACCGGTACGAGGACTTTCGATCGGACTCGCTTCCTCTTCTTTCGCTTCATTCGAATCGCTTTTTTCTATTTTCGGTTTCGGAGGAGGTGCATTTTCAAATTCTAAGTGAGAAAATTCGTCTTTCTCTCCGGTCGGAGGTTTTAACGGTATATGAATATAAACAGGTTTTTGATCTTTAACACGTGTTTTAGGGAATTCATGTACAGCTTTTGGCGGTTCAACTAATTCATCAGTAGTAGCTATATCCTTGATCGATTTTTTCGATTGCGACTTGGCAAATGGCATATGAATTTTTTTCAATTTCTTCAACAACCCAATCTTCGATAAACTTTTTCTACTGTAGCTACTATCTATTGAAGATCTTCTCTTTTTTTCAGGTTCTGCGGACTTGGCTCTACGCTTCCGGATGCTAGCTTTAGAAGTTTTACTACCTTTGCTCGAGCTTCTGCTCAAGTCGCCACCTGAACCTTTTTTGCTCAACTCTGCCTGTGATTCTACTCTCTTTATACTATCTAATACCTGTCTTCGTACTTCAGTATTTGTGACTTGACTCATGGTCATCTCTTGCGATTTTTCGTCTATATCAACAACCATTATGTCATAGTCTCCTTTGTTTTCATTTTCTTCGTCGCCTTCAAGAAAAATAATGGCACTCACATCATCATCCTGATCTTCTGGGGCTCCTAAGTTCAAGAAATTATCACTAGATGCAACTTGATTTTCTTCTCTTTTATCTTCAGATTCGTTGATTTTGCTCGAATGTCCATCATTTTCTTTATCTTTAGTTATTTCTATCTGTATATTCGGAAGCGGAGACTCTTTTGGTCGTTTCTCTTCAAACTCTAAATAGGAAAATTCGTCAGTTTCTCCCTCTGGTGGTTTAAGAGGAATATGAATATACACTGGTTTGACAAATTTCTTTGGCTTGAGTGTAGTTTCTTTAGGCACTGGTGGTTCAATTTGTTCTTCCTTCTGTTTAGGTTTTGTTTCAGATTTCGAAGACGCTCCTAGCTTTGGAAGTTTTATTTTTCCCTTGGCTTCCTTCAATTTTTTCATTAAACCTAATCTAGAAAGACTTATTCTACTGTAGTTACTATCCATAGATAATTTTCTCTTTCTGTCTGTCTCTTCAGATTTAGCACGTTCTTTTGGCAATTCTTCAGGTAAAATTATTTTAGGTGTGCTAGGCCCAGGTAGAGTGAGAGTTTCCGTACTCTCTAATTGTTGCTCAGGTCCTCGTTCCTCCTTATCTAAATACTGACTAATATTATCGGAACTATCTGCAGACTCGATCATCACTTCTTGATCATTATGTTGTTCATCCCTCTGCCCACCTAGTAGAATTGGACTTTCAATTACTACATAAGAACTGTCTATATCTTCCAATCCTTTCACGTCGTCTTCTGTTATTTCTTTGATATCTAAGGAATCTGATGCTGAAGAAGCCGATGACTTGCTCTTTCTCAGTCCATCCATCGTAAAGTCTTCGGGAACTGCAAGATCATCAAATGATTCCTTGGACAGGTGAGTCCAAGGATATCCGCCTCTTTTGCGGGATCGCCTGACGTCCTCCCACTTGTATGTTTTGATGGGCACCCTTGGAAATTTATTTCCTAAAAAACAAAATTCAATAAGTCTATGAAAACATATTAGGACATACAAAAATTGACATTTAAAAAAAATAGTAGCAAAAATTCTTCCTTTTCACTTTATTGTTCAAGTAAATATTTGATTAAACAAATTCCCAACATCTCGAATGCATATCAATAATTTTGCCTTCGCTATTGATTATGTTATTGGATAAACATTCTGTATATAGTATTTTAAGTTTTAGGTACATAACCATTCAGAACCTGTTTTTTGATATATGTTTGTACACCAGGATGGACCACAGCTAGGTTATATAGCCAATCATTAAAAAAAAAGCACTTTCATAATTATATACAGCAACCTTTTTTGGGGATATATACAGAGTTGCACACAAATATTGGCGTCTATCCGTATCTTGAAAATTACAACAAGAGCAAATTCTAAAAAATGGGTATTATATGAAAGTGGAGATGATTAATCGAATAAAAATATTTTCAAGCAACTACCATTTCAGGTTAAACCGCAAGTGAATGTCAACTCGCTTGTTTTGAATGGCACACTCGGTACATTTTTGCATTTTTAGATTGTACGGAACATAGTAATCATTTGTGGGTTATACGTTCTGTATCTAACTTTTACGGTTATCAAGATATTTACAATAAAGGAAAATTACAGTTGCAGTCATTGATGGATTTTTCAATTTTTCGAAAAAGGCTGAGTATTTTGCAATGCAATTTTGCATTATTGTACCTCCTGGTTTTCGGAAGTTGGATCTATGAGTAGAATCGTGCCTCTTCGGAGTTTTTTTCGAAAAAAACATCCATTAGTTATTTCAAAGAAGCTAGTACGAGTTTCCTGGTCCTTTGGTATTTCAAATCACTTTTACGGTGTGGAATAGTGAACCGAAATATTTGGTTTTTCATCGAATCTTTGAAAAATAATATATTTCCAAAATACATTAAATTGAAAACTAGTAACAAAAGTGAACTGTAGAAGTTGATGTAAAGCAGGCATGAAGAAATGGTTGACACAAGAGAAGAAGACTCAATACTCCAAACAAGATGTCTACAACGTATATCTAAAGGTAGTACACTCTGAGTTAGTTTATAGATTACATTCAATTAGTTTTGATTCATTAGATTTCAAAGTAAGAACGCAAGTTAATGATTTGATACATAAAAAATATCTCAAACAAAAGAGCAAAATTAGATCTTTATTGAATAATAAATTAAATTCCAATTCCAATTTTAGCGAATGTACTACCTTTAATAAAGTTTTTTCAGAACACAAATTTTTCAGTAGATTTGTTAATTTAACAGATACAGTATTTAACAGTCAAGAAGTTCAGTTATTAGAGAAAGGATTCAAACACAATATCAATCATAGGATTTCTTCAAAAAATTTGAATTATTTAGGAGTAGAAACTGAAATGGCTCTTTCTCAATCTTCTTCTAGTTTAGTTGAAAAACATTTAGCTGCAAATAATATTAAACAAATTTCTAAAAATTGTGATAGTTTGTAGTAAAGAGGAATTAATCATAAAATCAATCAAAGAAAAAATTAAACATGATAACTCTGTAGTTGTTATGAATCAAAAGGAATATATAAATAAAAAAAATCATTCTTAGAGACAGGTCCATATAAAAAACTAACCCACGATCCAACTAGTTCTTTCCAAAATCCAAAAATAAATAAAAACTACGATCAATAATTCTATTAGCATTATAAATACAGCAGATCGTCTTTACATCCTTACCAACATAAATTAGTAGCAATTAATATCATGATAAATAGACTCATTAATATACCGTTCTTACAAGAAAATTACACGAAGGAATTACAAATCATAAAACAAATAGTGCATAATAATGGATATCCTCCAAAAATAATAGATAATATTTTAACAAGAAAATTGTAACAGCATCCATTTTTCAAGTGTATCCGAACGTAATAGATAACGATAAAAACTTTAAATTATAAACTTATATAGGTGACCCAACCCTCAACCTTTTTGTCAAATCGAAATTTAAAAATAGCGTTCAAAACTCCCATTGGAAATACCAGAATACCATTGGAAAACATATTAAAAGTTCAAAAGAGAAAACTACACAACAAAATAAATCAGGGATCTATAAGCTAACTTGTGGTTCATGTCCTAAAGTATATGTTGGCCAAACTGGCAGGAACTTTGGAGTTAGAATATCAGAACATAAAATAAGTTACGGCAAGGAAAAATTAGATTCTACTTATGCATCACATCTCCCACAACATAATCATATTTTTTAATAGTGAATTTGAAATATTACATATAGAAAAGAAAGGCTATAAACTCAATTTATTAGAAGCTCTTGAAATTAATAGTATGAAACAATCCAATAATTTGTTGAATGACAAATTAGATATGAATAATTCACCGTTGTTAAATCTTTTCTAGATATAATAGATATTGAATATTTGTGCCTATTGTGTTTTCCCAATTTGTAGATACTTTCTACCTGTTAAGTGATTACGTTTAGGTTTTCCCCATTCTTATTGTATATTCCCTTCTTTCATCTTTCAATATTCTCGATGTAAAAGTTAGTATGTATTATATATCTGAAGAAGTCACTGTGTTTGGCGAAACAATTGTCATGTTAACAAAATATAGTGAAAATCAAAAACTGTGAAGTTTTATTTACAATCAAATCAAAAATATACTTTATTGTCGAAGATAACAATCTTATTGACAAAGCATGGCAAATCATGGCAAATAATACAATATGTAATTTATAGGAGTAAAGTAAAGAAACAAATAACACAATATTCACACGATATCACATTGTCGAAGCTTAAAAAAGATTAAAATATATCGCAGATATAAAATTGAAACTAAAATATAGGATATTGATAAAATAAAATAAAACACAATATCCCATTGTCACAATTACATAAAATTAAAATAAATATATGATATGATACAGTACACCTGAAGGACAAAATCGAAACGACTAGAGTATGTCACTGTAATATTCTTGCAAATTGTAGTAAGCTCTCCGTAAAAGTGTATCTTTCACTTTTTTTTTGAACTTCTTTGGGCAAGGTATATTTCTGTAAGTTAGTGGAAGATGGTTATACATTTTTTTGCTTTCATACATTATAGAATTTCTAGTTAGGCTAGACTTTGGTATAGGTAAGGGAATACTGGATTGGTTTCTTGTTTCATACCTTCTGATTTCATTTATACATAAAGTTGAGGTAGAATGTTTTTTGTGAATCAGGCATACAGTCTCAAGTATGAATAAACAAGATAGAGTCAAAATTTCCAGGTTAATGAAAAGCGGTCTGCAGTGATCACGGAACTGAGCCCCACACAGGTAACGAATAGCTCTTTTTTGTAACACAAATACTGAGTTGAACAAATGATTACTGCATAATCCCCAAAATGCAATGCCATACCTCAAGTGGGACTCAACCAAGGAGAAATATACCATCCTAGCCGAAGCCAAATTCAGTTCCCCGGAAACAACTCTAACTGCAAAGCAACCAGTGGATATCTTGTCAAAACATGTTCATCAAACATGTTCATCAAACTTCAGTTTGTTGTCTATATGCATACCAAGGAACTCAGTATTTGGTCTATTTGTAATTATTTGATTTTCCAGGAGTAGATTATCAAAACTGAACTTGAAAGAGATCAAATTTGTTTTGCCCAAGTTGAAGCAAAGCGAATTGGAGTCATACCATTGCTTTATTATCCCAAGATCAAGAGCAATTTCCTCTCTCAAATGATCTATGTCCCCTCCATGCCATAAAATAGTAGTATCATCCGCAAAAAAGGTGAATCTTCCCTGAATGCGAATAGTGGCCAGGTCGTTCACATACAAAAGAAACAGGATTGGGCCCAAGACTGACCCCTGCGGTACGCCTATTGAAACCTCGCCTCTGCCAGAGTGCCTCTCTTTGATTTTAACCACCTGAGTCCTTTCTGATAGGTATGTGCGAAACCAGTTCAATGAGGAATTTCTATAGCCATAGAACTCCAGCTTTCGCAGCAGTAATTCATGGCTAACACAATCAAACGCTTTTGATAAATCGCAGAATACTGCTGCAACTGCCTCTCCATCATTCAGTGTTATATATGTATTCTCTAGTAGAGAGAAAATAGCATCATTTGTGTTTTTTCCGCTTTGAAATCCAAACTGAGAATGGTTTATTATATTATTATCTGTGAGATGTTTCATCATTCTTCTTTTTACTAATTTTTCTATTATTTTTGATAATGTCGACAAAAGGGAAATCGGCCGATAATTTGCGGGTTCGTTGGGGTCACAGCCCTTATGGAGAGGAATCACAACTGCTTGTTTCAGGCAGGATGGGAACTGTCCTGTTCTGAAAGATATATTAATCGCATCCACCAGAACGAGAAGAACAAAATTGGGCAGATTCTGAAATATAATGACTGATAATCCATCTATACCTGATGAGCTTTTATTAGTTATTTCCTTGAGAACTTCTTTAAACTCAATTATGTCAGTGTCCTCAAAATTGAAGTTGTCTATAATGCCTGCATTCATTAGATAGTCCAAAGGGTCCATCTGCGGATTCAAGCCAGATGTAAGTTTATGACCTATTGTACAGTAGAAGTTGTTCAAGATGTCAGGATCGATATCAATACTTCGCGGTAATGAGTTGATTTTACCTCTTAGTTCATTTATTATCAACCAGTTTTCTCTTGTTCTGTTTCGAGAACTATTTATTCTCTTTTTGTAATATACCTCTTTTGCATTTTTGATTACCTGTCTGTAAATACGCCTGTAGCAACTGAAATATGACGACAGAAACTCGCTACGCATATGCTTTGCCAAGGTATGGAGAGACCTCAAGTTCTGGGCAGATATCTTTATTCCTTTTGTTATCCAGGGTTTTTTATTTTTAATTTTCAATTTTCTCAATGGAAAACAAGCCTCAAATAAAGTTGTCAAGTAATTATGGAACAAATTGACGGGTTCGTCAGACTCTGTAACAAGGTCCCATGGTGTCAACAGGCATTTCTCATTCAATTTTTTATAATTTTTTGCACTATATATTCTACCATATCTATAATTTTTCACATGCTGTTTGAGGTTGAAATTGGTTTTAAAAAGTACCGCTTCATGATCCGAGAGGCCAGCAGGAATAGTACAACAGGTAATACTCCGCTTATCCAAGTTTGAGCATACATTGTCGATTATTGTAGCGGATTGTTTAGTGATACGTGTAGGCTGATTGACATGCATTATGAGATTGAAGGACGACAACAAGTTCCTTAAATTCTGCGTATCTGAAGAACTTTCAGCATAGTTCATGTTCAAATCGCCAGCTAGTAAAATATGGGCATAAATTGGTAATTTAGATAAAAGAGTTTCCAATCTCACCAAGAAAACATCTACATCGGAAGTTGGTGCCCTATAAAGGCAAATGACAAATACACTATTCTTACACATATGAACAAGAGAGAACTCAAACTTCCTTTCAACAATTAGAGAGTCATATTTATCGATTGCAACAGGCCCAAGGCAGTCAATCATCTCCTCATTTATAAGAATCATGGTTCCACCATTCTTAAATTGATTTCTGCAGCTCTTTGCGACCACAGCATAGTGTGGAATATAACAAGGTTCATTGATGAACAGCCAATGCTCCGTGAACAAAACAAATGTTGGCATAGCCTGCGCTTCCATAAATATTGAGAATTTTCCTTTTTACAATATCTGGTTCAATATTCTCTGCTCTTTGGCTTTGTTCCAAAGCTAGAACGTTGTCTAGTTCTGTTTTCGGAGATTCGTTGTTGCTTACTTCTATACTAGAATTTAACTCATTATAATTTTTTTCGCTATCCGTCACTAATGATACGTCATTGCTAGCTATAGTAACATTGTGATTTTCAAACATGATTCCGGAAGTATTTAATTCTGGTGAAATTTCATTTTCAACTTCGGCTACGGTTATTTTATCCCTTTTTGTTTTTTTTTGTTTTCAGTTTTTTTGATACATCTATACACTTCCTAATGTTTCCAGTTTTCTTTCGTGGTCTAATATTTACACTTGCCCTTTGTCTTTTTTTATGTTCTGGAATCTCACTAAATATTGGTATATCTTGCAACACTGCATTTATCGGAACATCTGTTTGCAATGGAGCTGAATTAGTCTGTGTACTAGCAAAAACTTTTGATCGTTTATCTATGTTATCTTGGTTTTTATCTCTTAGTTTTTTCATTTCATCCTCCAGGGAAATAATTTTGTTTTCGTATTGCTGAATTTTATTTACGAATTCACTCTCCATTTCCAGAGCTTCATTATAAAATTTCATATGTTCTTTCTTCATTTTCCTGATGATTTCGTCATGGTGCTGAGTTTCATTTCTCAGTGTTTCCACAAAATTTGAGTGAAAATCATTCTCAATTTCATCTTCTGTGTTGAAGTTCTGGCAGACTTTGCAGATAATTTTACAACTATTTGTATATATCGGAGTACTTCTTTGTAAACAACTTTTGTGGAAGACTCCACTACACTTTGTACAAACATAATAGCCGTGTATCGGTTTTTTTTGCAACATGCAAAGAGAAAACTTATGTTTTTATCGGAGCCCTCACTGATATCTTGCTCACTCGACGCCATTCTCACTATGTATGATACATATATACAATATAATGATATATTATTTGATCCCATTTTTTCGTTTAAAGACGACAATATTCAACCCCTGGCAACAAGGGTAAGTTGACGTTTATCCACTGAGTGAATTAAAATTTTTTTAATTCACTAGTGGAATAAAATGTTCACCACTCACTCTCTGGAAATTATTCTTTATCAAAAATTCTACATCAACAGTCATGTCTATCATTAAAGTAAAAATTACAACTATTAAGATTTTGAAAATGAAACTTAAAACCTGCACCGCCTCCAAAGGAAACACTCAGTCGTTATTATAGCACATGTGTTTGTGGACTTCTCAGGCCCTGCTGGAATATCCATTTCTGCATCAGAAACTCCGGTTTTTATGACCCCCACCAAGTATTTATTCAGAAATATTTATTTTGTTTTGTAGTGGATCCTTCTGCAACAGAACTTGAGCGCTATCCACCATGTCTCTTCAAAACTGTCAAATCTGCCCCAGAATTTGCGAGTAGGGTTGCAGAAGAACGCCTGAAACTGTGCCCTGTATATTGTTCAGCATCAGAAAGGACCAAATACTTTGCAATAGTAGCGGGCATTTTCGAACCTACAGGCTGGACAGTAAATTTTTCATTTTTATAATTTAGAAATAGTCGCTTGTGATCAACTTTGCTTGACCTCAAGTTCCTATACTTGCGGAATATATCGAGTGGTGCAACCTTATTACTACCATTGACCACAGTGAACACTCTTTTATTATACGTTTTCGTATCTGGAATCTGAATAACCAATACGCTGCCCCGACCTTCCACGTCATCTACGGTCATAGTCACCAGCTCGCCGATTCTACACCCTCCAGCAACACCCATAATAAAAACTACCTTTATCAATAAATATTGCTCATCAGGAGCGGCATCTAAAAAGTATTCTAACTCCTCTCTTGTGAATACCTTCGACTTCTTTGCTACGTATCCTCTTGAATGTTGCTTCAAAAAGGCGGTGACTTGATAAAATCTGCCGGTGTCTATTTTTTCTTTCAGAGCCAACATTTTTTAAGTTGCGAATAGTAGGACCATAAAGACGACGACTTAAATTTCTTATTATTTCTCCAGGTACAAAATGCCGTATTTGCTTCTTCTATAATGCACTCAGGAACTACAACCTCGTCGTCACCGCTCGACATTTTTCGAAACAAAAATTCTTTTACGGTTCTATAATTTTCATTGACACTTGCCAACAATTAATTACATACTGCCCTAGCAACCATCGATCGAAGGGAAATCTCGTTATGCATTTGAATTATACCTATATTTCCTCTAAAAAGTAGGTATTCATTATTTGAATTTTCATCAAAATGGTTTAAAAATGTTTATTCATAAACATTTATTTAACTCATTTGTTGTATAAGTAACTAATATATTCGACTGAATTTCTGAAAGTTCTATCAACGTCAAATTTGTCAAAACTGCTGCAGTTAATTTTCTATACTATTAGGATTCTTGATATATTTTCTTATATTTTGTACTGGAGGCTCCAATATTAGTTAAAACGCTATTTCGATTATTCTTTTCTGACTGAATAAACTTGGGAAATTGCTTTCTTGAATAACTTTTTGTGTAACATATTTTGGATTATAGCTGGTTTGTAATTATTGTTCATAGCGATTTTCTTTTCTTTTTTTGTCCAAATGAACGTTATAAAGAAACAAGAAACATATTAACAAGCGTATGAATCACTGAAAGCTGTCATATCATGTTGAAACGAATGAATAGAACTATTATGTACGGCGCTATCAGTGAGTTATGTTTTGTGATATATTGAAAGCTATGTTTATTGATTGTCAAATCTGGAAAATTTATACAGTTAAATTTTTCCATTTCCAATTGATAATTCCAAAAAATTTTTCAATTACTTTTCAAGGTCACTGGCTATATACCTAAGATTCTACAATCTCATTCATACCGTAGTGGGTTATACTACGATTCGAGTAAACAATACTGACGTCCTTTATAAGATCGGAAAACTCTGTGCTCTTCTTTAACTCTGATGGATTGCCGAGATATATTTGTTACGAAGAGACTTGAAGAGCTTTACATTAAAATTTGTTTACCCAGCTTCATAGACAACTGGGTCAGTAGAGCTTGATTTCTGAATAAATATAATTATTCAATTTGAGAAACTTTGTGGCTTCTATTATTATTATCGATTCCAGTAAGCGAGTATAGGTATATTTCTTGATATATCTTTCAAATTTACACTGAAATGGAAATTTGATTGAGGAAATGCTAGCCTTATTGTGCCCCATTCACTTTTTCTTATTTAGTCGTAGTTTCCCGAAAATTAGACTATTGTACTTTATTGAAAGTGAACAGTGATACAGTAATGGTTTTTAAATCTGTTTTAGACCTCCTAGACTATAAATTTTCTAGATGTTTTCGATGTTTGATATATATATATATATATATATATATATATATATATATATATATATATATATATATATATATATATATATATATATATACAGTATGGTGCAAATGAAAGGAATAAATTCGTTATTTCGTAAACCGGCGACTTTAAGGAAAAATCCTGAAACCCGTCGATTTTTATTTTAAAACGGGCTATTCGTAAGGATACCTTTTTATTTTTGACGTCATCTATGCGAGCGTGATGACGTCATCGCTAAAATTTTTAAATGGAAATGTGGGTGTTGTAATACATTATTTGAAAGGTCTTTTGAATACCTATTCAGCCATCACTACGTACAGTAATTGATTTTTGTATTTGTTTAAAAAATTAATAAAATTTCAGTTTTTACCTTTTTTAAAAATCTAGTTACCTTATCAACGTCAACATTGACACTTTGACATAATTAACTTTCTGTCAAGTGATTGATAGTATTATTGTATTAGACGAATTCAAAAAGTCTTTGTATCTATCAACATGAAGCTGACTGAAACGCAAAGAATTGAAAAATTCTAATAATGATTGGTTGTGGAGATAAAGCACGTACGCAGAAAGAAGTATGTACGTTATTGAATAATAAATACTCCAACCGAGAACCAATTTCACAGTCCGCTATAAGCAAAATTGAGAAGAAATTCAGAGAAACGGGCCATGTCAAAGACCTCCCTAAAGGTAGTAGAAAACCAATATCAGAAAACAAACAACTTGATGTTCTGTTAGCCTTTCAAGATAATCCCCATACCCAGAGAAAGTTAATGTTTGGGCGGGAATAATAGATAATAGGATTATTGGACATACTTTTTCGAAGAAACCTTAACAGGTCCTCGATATTTTGAATTTCTTCAAAACTTCTTGCTACCCGAATTGAACCGGCTGTTTCCGAACAGAAATGACTTATGGCTGCAGCAAGATGGTGCGCCTCCACACTATGCTGTCTTGGTGCGCAACTATTTAAACAACGTCTTTCCAAATCAGTGGATAGGTTGAAGGGGAACAAAAGAATGGCCGCCTAGGTCACCTGATTTGACTCCTCTTGATTTATTTTTATGGGGATACTTGAGAAGCAAAGTGTACCAAAATAAACCACAAAATATCAATGAACTCAATGAAAGGATACGTATTGAGGTTGCACAAATAACTCCGGAAGTTATAGAGAAGGTTCGAGAAGAGTTCGCGGCACGTCTTTCTCATTGTATTTTAGCACTTAATTTAGGTTTCGTTGTATTTAATGAGTAATACATATTAAATATTTATTGTAATAATAAAATTTCATTAATTTTTTAAACAAATACAAAAATCAATTACTGTACATATTGATATGGATGAATAGGTATTCAAAAGACCTTTCAAATAATGTATTACAACACCCACATTTCCATTTAAAAATTTTGGCGATGACGTCATCACGCTCGCATAGATGACGTCAAAAATAGAAAGGTATCCTTATGAATAGCCCGTTTTGAAATAAAAATCGACGGGTTTCAGGATTTTTCCTTAAAGTCGCCAGTTTACGAAATAACGAATTTATTCCTTTCATTCGCACCATACTGTATATATATATATATATATGAATAAAGCTAAAATTTATATAACTAGCGTTGTTCTTGAACCATAAAAAATATCAAAATCCGGATGAATTCAGTCAAATTATTTATCTTCAAACATTTGGAAAAGAAGTGGCAGCAACGCACATGAGAAGAAATTTTCCGAACCGGAGAAAAAAATATGAAAATTAATTTCAAACAACATATCACAAATTCAGATTTTTAAATATTTTTGGAGGAAACATGGATCTATTAAAATTAAAGGGTTTCTGCAACCCAAAACCCCTCCCAAGTGATTTAGGGAATGAACATTTGTGAGAGGATTGAGTTGATACTAAGGAAGTGCCTTTTGTCGGTATAAATCATTTTTATGTGTAGAATTTTTATTATTTTCGTGGTGTTTTATTTTTTGAACAAGCTTTTGCAGATTAGGGGATGAGGAATTTGTAAGTGAAAAGTATTACGGAACAATACAATTTTAGCGACGGAGCTCTGAATTATCAAATATATTTCAATCAACCGATAATAATATTAATAGAAAAACAATTGAAAATTTTAAAAGAACAAGCGAATATATCTTTCTTGTACAACTGTCGAAAAAAGACCATCACGAATCGCTATGGATACGCAAAGTTTTCCATTTTTTAAGTAGTGAAAAAAAGATATTGTTTCACCGTAAAAAAAGACCATAGAATATAGAAATAATGCATTCAATGAAAATTAATAAAAATAACAAAATTATTTATTGCAATAATTGATAGTAAAATTTGAACAATTATTTCCAATATTTATTCCCGAGGACGACGATACTGATAGTTGGTTGCCAGAAATTGTCTTGTTCTCATCAGAAATGCAGGGATTATTAGTAGATATGTCTCCGTTGGAAGTGGATGGTTGACAGTTTAAAATTTTATTAGAAATATCAATTTTGTTATTTAAACTGTCCTTGGTTACACTTACTCTGACAGAAGATCATAGAATATATTGATAAACATACTTGACTGCCTGGATTTTAATTTTTGAAATAAAATGACTTTTAATAAATACTTATAATTTAAATACTTTTTTGCCAGTCGTACAAAAAATATTGTTTGTATTTCGTGAGCGAAATCAGTGTTTCATGGTGCATTCGAATGAATTTTAAGCCTCGATCTGACGATCTCGGCTAAAAATTTACATTCTTATGCGCCATTAAAAAAATAATAATTCCGCACACTTAATACAAAAAAACTATTATTAACATAATTTAAAGAAATCTACATTTTAAGTATATTACGATATTTGTTTCATATACTGCTTTCTTATGTATTCGATCTTATGTTACAACAGTCACATTAATAACTCTGAAAGTCAAGCTTGGATTCTGTCGTCTAAATTTAAACATTTTTTAAAGACTAGACGCTGTCCATTATAAATAGTAACTTTTAACTAGTTCATGGCAAAAATTCTGAACTATTCATGTCGATAAATACTTCAGTCTCTTTTAATATGTTCAATGTGTTTATATGAATAAATTTCATAACTCTAAAGTAATCTTGATATTGGCGATTAAGAGTTGACGTATAAATGAATGTTCTATCTGAAAGAAATTGTGCATATCTTCTCTCAGAATATCGGAGTCTCAATTGGTGAAAACAAATGTTATTTTATCATAACTGATAACTCTCTATAATGGTTCAATATGGTTATAATATTTGTAGATATTGTATGAAAATTTCACAATATCTTGACTTTCTCGGTCAATATCCTCAACTCGCCAATATTTTTTATAAAGGGTTATTGAAAATTTGGTTCATTGTAGGAATCTCACTTTAGTCGTTTCTGCTTTTTCTTATTCGATGTCGAATTTTCTAACATTCTCCCGCGAAGAATGAATGTGAATTCCATGTCGTCGAGTCTCATGAAACTAGCTTCGTTAAAGGGTTAATTTGAATAATAATCAATTTTTCAAATGAATTCCCGAACATATTAGTACCATGGAAACTATTCATTTACTTAAAAAGTCTTGATTATTCCGATTCAAAAATTAAAACAAAACAAAATTTTCTCAGAACAGCTTCAATTCGGGCAGTTTGTTAGTTGAATTGGACAAATTAGCATACACGTAATGATTGTCGTAATTTGATTGAAGAGGATTGAAGTAATAATAGGACGCCGATATTACGTCAATAAGATCATTAAAATATACTTCAGTTTGATATATATCGTTCAATTATTGATAACTCTAAGAATTATTCTTATCATCGACGTTCATAGATTAAGATTTTTTTCTGAAGTTAATCTATATATTTAATCGAATTTAAGTTAATTGCACACGGGAATACGTGAACCATGAATGCCAAATTGAAAATTATGAACCAAAAGCTACACAAACGGAAAAATGGACAGCTAAATTTGCCGCCACTTTTTTCATAGATTGACAAAAGTATTCAACGTTGTTTATGCTAACGCTACTCAAATATTTTCACTTTAAAGATAAAAATTTTAATTTCAATGATGTCAAAAAACAGAGAAAGTGTTTTTCATCTACCACCTATACGTTTAACAAATAATCATTCGTGAAATAAAACTGAGATCTTACCATCCCATTTGGGAAGAAAAAAAACGCGTGAGCGACTCGAAGGTCGTATTTTCCCCTAATTTTTGTTCTATTTTACATGAAAAATTTTAACCCCTTAAGTAAATTTGGAGGGGCTTAAGTTTGAATACCAGAAAAAACACATGAAATTTCTACGTGAAAATTACAGTCATCTGCGAACCAGCATACCAACTATCAGTATCTCCAAGATGACCTCAACAAAATTCAGCCGTGGTGTACTGACTGGCTCATCCCTTCAAAAATAGACAAGTGTGTTGTTCTTTAAGTCGACAAGAATAATCCTAGTTTTTTGTATCTTAACGGATACCTGATAAAAACTTTTTCTTTCCATAATGACCTAGATGTAATTGTTAATTCAACTTTGACGTGGAGTGAACATATTACTGCGGTATGTAAACGGACAAACACGGAGTTATTCCTTCTACCAAAAGTGATCGAAATCGTCATTTGACACGTGTTGTAAGCTCTTTAAAACTTTTATTCCACCTATCTTCGATAATGTCAGGCTCCTGTATGGTATCCATACCTTTTTCGCGAGCAAGATATGCTTGAAAACAGACAGCACTTCCTTAGCAACAGAGGTTTTGATGTATGAAAGTCTCCAGAATTTTAAACCACCCAATAGCACCTCTGTATCACGAACCCGATTAACAGTAAAAATTTGAGCCTTTCAACTGAATCTTTAGCGATGCGCAATGCTCGAAAATGCTTGAAATTTCATTGAGGTGAAGAAAACAACCAATTGAAACCCACAAGATGCACTTTCTTCACATAAACTTAATCCTCGTATCAAATTACCCTATAATTTAAAGGGCGGAAGCTGTGGAAAAGCGCTAAACTTCAAGAACGAGAAAAGAAAACATGAAATCTCTAAATTGAACTAGCACTGGTTAAAAAAATATTTAAAACCACTACGTTGCACTTCCTCAACATAAACTCAATTCACGTAAGAAATTTCAGCTTTTTGACTTAATCTGAAAAAACTGTGAACCTGTGCAAATGCTGAAACAACACGAGAAAACACGAAATCCCTGATTAAAATGGCGGTGATAGAGAAAAATTTTTATCCCTCCAAACCAATTTGAAGGGGATTTGGGGGTGTAAAAAACCTCCAAACACCGTTTTTCCAGTTCCATGCACCCTCCCCCCTGAAACCAGTTTCCGCTCATGCATCTACCCGGTACTCCCTTGCCCAAAGTTTGAATGTGCCATTTTACCCAAATTTTATAGTTATAGTTTTCATCAAGAAACACCCTAGCTCATTCGGTCCGATAGGAGTCGCTGGAGGCCAATATACCGGGAAAAAGTTTATATATATATATATATATATATATATATATTATGTATATATATATATATATATATATATATATATATATATATATATATATATATATATATATATATATATATATATATATATATATATATATATATATATATATATATATATATATATATGTATATATATACTTCGCATCACAATTAACGCACCACTAAAATTTGGGTTAATTTCAAAGTTAATTTTCTCGCGAACTGCTGACTCGATTTGGATAATTTTAATGTAGCTTAAACCTTCAGAAAGGACGTTTTGAAAAGCAAACAAATTTATATTTGAGTTTTAAGCATATAGGGTGTGTTTAAATAGAAACTAGTTTCCTGTACAAATTTCGACACATTCTGTGGGAATTCCCATCAACAGTATTAGGTGTCTATCTAAATCAAAGTATAGGCCCAACTTTTCCCAACATTTTGTTTTTTATTTACTTTTTTATCTTCCTTATTGAATAAAATACGGAATTCAATGTGAATCGTAAAAACTAAAATTTATTTTAAAAAAATTTGAAACAAAATCATAATATACATTGAAATAAAAAAACAATATCTGGTGTTACCTCCCCTATTCCTTATAACCGATTGACATCGAGGACCCATACTTTGAACCAGACGTCTAATTTCTGCTTGATCTATATCTGTCCATATTTCCCTGATAATGTTTTCTACATCATCCAAGGAGGTAGGTTGATGATCTCTTAGCTGTTTACCCATTTGTTCCCATAAATGTTCTATAGGGTTAAGGTCTGGACTACGTGGAGGCCAATCAAGAGTCTCAATATTCACCTGATTCAGATAATTTTGTACTATTCTCGCAGTATGTGGTCTGGCATTATCTTGCATAAGCATAAAATTATCTCCAATATAACCAGCCATAGGGACCACATGCTCTGATAAAATTTCCTCAATATAACTTTCGCTATTTAAAGGTGCTCCACGCAAGGACACGATGTCTGTACGAGCTGTCAAAGAAATTCCTCCCCAAAACATCACAGAGCCTCCATTAAATAACTCGGTTTGCCGAATATTACATTGTGAATAACGTTCATTTGGCCGTCCAATAACCCTTAAGCGTCGGTCATTGCTGTAGAGACAAAACCTAGTCTCATCAGTGAACAAAACTCGTTCCCAATCTTCAGCAGTACAGTTCACATGTTCCCTAGCAAGTTGAAGTCTTGCTCGGATATGGTTTGCATTCAACCGGGGCCCTGTCGCTGGAATTCTGAACCTTCTTCTTTTCTTTCTGCTAGACGTCTCCTTACAATTGACACACTTACGTGGATATTATGAGCATTATTCAATTGCACCTGTAGATGCCTTGATGTCACAAAACGTTGTCTCAAAGCGTTCAAATACAAAAACCGATCATGAATAGCTGTGGTTCCCCGAGTTCTTCCTTGTCCACGGCGCCTATTATGGTCATTGGTTTCTTCAAAACGCCGAAACATGCGTAATATTGACGAATGAGAAACACCCAGTCTGCTACCTACAGCTCGGTAACTCATTCCTTCCTGAATTAATGTTGCTGCCATCACACATTCATCTCAAAAATGTAACCACAGAGTCCACAGATAGTGACGCGCCTTGGTTTTCCATAGCTTATTTAGATTATCATGATGGTAAAACTCTTCTTGTAATCTGGCAAACTTATTCGTTCGACATTAAATTCCGTATTTCATTTAATAAGTGAGATAAAGACGTGAATTGAAAAAAAAAAGTTGGGAAAAGATGGGGCTTTTTTTTGACTTAGATAGACCCCAAATACTGTTGTGGGAATTCCCACAGAATGTGACAAAAATTGTGCATGAAACTAGTTTTTCTTTAAACACCCCCTATATGCCTAAAATCTGATTTGATATTTTTCTCTTTTCATCACGTCGTTTATGAAGATTTAAGATACTATGGAAAAAAAAATTATCTAAATCGAGTCAGCAGTTCGCGAGAACATTAGCTTCGAAATTGACCCAAATTTCAGTGGTGCGTTAATTTTGATGCGAAGTGTATATATAATATATATATATATATATATATATATATATATATATATATATATATATATATATATATATATATATGTATATGTATATATATATATATATATAATAATAATAATAATAAATTTATTGAATGTCAAAACAGAGTACAAGACAGTTAGTAGTTTATATATATATATATATATATATATATATATATATATAAATATATATATATATATATATATATAATATATATAATAATAATAATAACAATAATATTTTTATTCCATTTAGACCATTTACATGATATTGGAAAAGTCAGTGGAGAAAAGACAATACATTGAAATAAATCACAGTATAACCAAACACAAAAGGGTATAAAAAACATCAAAAGCTACATTCCACAAATTCATCAATGCTATAAAATGAGTATTGCCACAGGAGATCCTTGAGAGATTTTTTAAACAAATTAAAATTTTGAACTTTTCTCATAGAGACTGATAGTTTATTATACAACTGTATGCCAGTGTAGGATGGACTCTTTTCAAAAAAAGTAGTACGATGAGGCAGTATCCTAAGAAGTCTGCCATGCCTTGTCTCATAGTTATGACTGTCAGCACTTTTAATGAATTCATTCAGATTATTTTTAACGAATAGAATATTTTTATAGATATAGATACAGGGGAGAGTTAGAATTTTGTTTCTCTGGAAGTGGCCTCTACAGGAGGTTCGCTTATCAATCCCAAAGATAAGATGTATTACCTTTTTTTGTAAAACAAATAATTTCGTTGAGAATCTAGAGTTTTCCCATATTATAAAATTATATGACAAATGAGAGTATGTCATCGCATAATAGATGTTTATTAGTTGTTGCTGGGAAAATATATCCTTTAATTGCAAGATTGCATAGTAGCTGCTACATAACTTCTTAGATATATGCTCAGCACATGCCTGATAGGAAAGTGATGAGTCAATGAAAGTTCCAAGGAACTTTGCCGACTCGGAAGTCGTCATAATAATTCTTTCAGTATGTATTTCAAAAGACTTGTTGGATCCATTAGTGATATTGAACTTCATTAAAACAGTTTTCTCATTATTTAAAATTAGGTGATTGTTTGAACACCATTCGGTAAAATTATTATATAATAAAATTAGGTTAAAGGCCAGTTCTTCAGGAGAATTGTCACAAGTTGCGAAGGAGACATCGTCCGTATACATGACCGTAGATTTCGTTTTCATATATTCAGGTAGGTCATTCATAAACATTATGAATATAAGTGGACCCAATACAGAACCTTGTGGGACACCTAGGTTAACAATTGCCTCATTTGAGTGGGTTTGATTTATTTTGACGGCTATTTTCCTACATCTCAAGTATGACATCAGCCAAGTTAACGTGTTTCCACGAAATCCCAAGGCAGTTTTTCTTCGACAAAATCTAAATTGAGGCTATCGAAAGCTTTAGTGAGATCAAAGAATAGTGCCCCAACAGTTTTCAAGTTGATTATATATAAATTCAACAAATTTATAGACAGCACCCTCTGTTGATCTTCCAGGGTAGAATCCATTTTGACACTTTGTCATAATATTATGTTTATCTAGATAATTAATCATTCTATTATAGACAGATTTTTCAACAACTTTACCAATCACATTTGAAACAGTTATTTGTCTATAGTTGTCCATAAACAATGTCCATTACCAGGCCAAAATGATCTCCCAAACTTAAGTTGTGTACAGTTTCACAGTAGTCTTTGCTATCAATATTTGTGAATATATAATCAAGTTTCAATATTGCTAATTGACCGTTTATATTTTTAAATATCCTAGTCGGTTTAGTGTTTTGTGTATTCAATTGGTAGCACTGCATAATGTTTAGGAGGCTACTCCTGTTGATAGACTTCGTCAAGTAGTCGACATTCAGATCACCACAAAAAATAACTTTATCGAATTTTTTCACACAGTAATCTAGCATTCCAGAGACCTGTTTGAGAAATACTTCTATGTCAGCACTTGGCGGTCTATAGACCACAATGATACCATATTTCATATTATTTTCACAAACTTGTACAGCACAGCCTTCTGATTGCATTTCTATTGAAAATTTGTCTATATAGCTAATATTCTTAAATTGTATATTTCTCCTGACTAATATCATAACTCCACCGTGTATACGGTTAGGTCTAACGTAATATCTTGCGAGTACAAAATTTTTAAAGCATACTAGGTTAGCATTAGTTTGTGTACACCATGTTTCTGTCAGACATATAATATGAGGGTTATATTCTTCAATTATTATCTCAAACAGTTCTATTTTATTTGTTATACATTGAATTTTCACATATAGAAGCCTGGTGGTGCTTTTTGAGTTATTCTGTACGGGATGAAAATTCCCTTGCTTGAATATGTTTGTTTCGAAATCGAAATCTCTTCACAGTCACACCTTTAGGTCAAAAACTTGGGGTGTAGAGTTGATTTTGCAGTTCCAAATCTGTTTCCACTTTATAAGATGCGTTGCGTTCCAAGCTATCCAGTTTTGTAACAATAAATTCCTGGCCCAGTATAGTTTTCTCCAAATAATTTTTTATATCGTCAGTAGTTGATGTAGGTTTGCACCGACCTACATAAATCCATAGTCGACGTTGTGATGCAAAGTTTTCTTCATCATTTAGGTTGACTGCTGCTACATCTTTTCCAATGTCCCCCGTACCAATTATTATTTTCTTTTTAACATCAGTGGTTCGCCTGCGAGCATGTTCTGAATATCGCTTCACAGGTTTGTTTGTATGCGTGTTTTTGTCGGTAATTTTATCGCCGATATGAATTTCTTTTTCAATAACTGTATTACCAGACATATTTGATTCGTTCAAATTTTCGATTAAATTTGAATCACCAATGTTAGGAGCAATAGCATTACTTGACAATAATCTAACCATATCTATGTTGCTTTCTTTTAATACATTCAATTCATTTTTCAAAGTTTTAATTTCTTCATGCAGTACATCAGTATGTTCTTTCACGATTTTATTTATAAAGTCTTTGAATTCATCCAATGTCATGGATACAGTTAAAATACTTTTACTAACCTCCGACTTTGAGGAACTTCTCGTCATTGCAACAATTTTATATAGAACAGCACGGAGCACAATAAATACAACCTTCTCACACAACGTCTAGCGTAATATATATATATATATATATATATATATATATATATATATATATATATATATATATATATATATATATATATATAATCTTTTGATAATTATTAGCAATAACAGGCTTGTTGAATCTCAAAAAACTCGATTTTATTAAAAAGTTGACGTTTCGCCACGACATTCGTGGCTTTATCATAACTTTTGAAAAAATTGAAATTTCTTTGACATTTATTGATTTGAAAAAATTTGAATAGAAAAAGACTACTATGTCTCAATAAAATTTTTTTCGGCTGTGGCCGTTCTTTGTTATTTATTACGTGCTATTCAGTCCAATATTAATATTCAAATCTGTTATTATTAGATGGTAAGGGAAACCACAGAAACCTTTACCCACGTAATGTTCGAAATAGGTTCAAATTATTTTGATTTTGAAAAGTCAAAGAATAAGGTACTATTTATCTTGTTTTCGAAAATTTCTCATTGCGGCTGTAGCCGTCTTCAGTTATTAATTACGTGCTATTTAGTCCAATATCAACAGACAGGTCTGTTGATATTAGATGGGAAGGGAACCACAGAAACCTTCACCCACGTGATATACAAAATAGGTTTAAAATATTTGATTGTTGTCTTTAAAAAGACATTACTTGTAATTTTGAAGACGGCCACAGCCGCAATGAGAAAATTTTGAAAACAAGATAAATAGTACCCTATTCTTTGACTTTTCAAAATCAAAATAATTTGAACCTATTTCGAACATTACGTGGGTAAAGGTTTCTGTGGTTTCCCTTACCATCTAATAATAACAGATTTGAATGTTAATATTGGACTGAATAGCACGTAATAAATAACAAAGAACGGCCACAGCCGAAAAAAATTTTAGTGAGACATAGTAGTCTTTTTCTATTCAAATTTTTTCAAATCAATAAATGTCAAAGAAATTTCAAGTTTTTCAAAAGTTATGATAAAGCCACGAATGTCGTGGCGAAACGTCAACTTTTTAATAAAATCGAGTTTTTTGAGATTCAACAAGCCTGTTATTGCTAATAATTATCAAAAGATTAGAAATAGTTCACAGGCAACAACAATTCGAATGAATATATATATATATATATATATATATATATATATTTATATATATATATATATATATATATATATATATATATATATATATATATTTTATATATATTTATTTTTATATATATATCTAGATAATATTTCATCAGTTTATTTCAAATTGTAGTTGAATACGCGTTAATATTACCTTTTCAATATTGAATTGCAAAGCTTAAGTTTAACATAACATAATTAATTTTTACTTATTGAAACGTGAGTAAACTTACCAAAAATCATAACAAAAATTTGTAGGAAACATTGATCAATTCGTTTTGACTATTCTCTTTCAATTACATTTTGTTAAATGATTTTGGCTTTCTTTATCAATAATACTTTCATGGACTGGGATTAATATACATCAAACTATATCTCATGATTTATCTCTATACGTCATTGATCTTATCACGTTCTTCGAAACAATATCGATCAAGATACTCCAAATTTATTTCAAATATTTTTAATTGAAGAACATTATAATCTAGTAATAATTTTCTAATACTTTCATACGCAATATCAATCATTGTCTTTTTAAGCACGAAGGCACTAGGCGAATAGAAAGATAGGCCATAAAATGATGAAACGTAATGTAAGCGTAACAAAGACGATCCTTTCAACGCGGGGGACATGTTTAGTTTCAGAATGGGAACAATTCAATATGTAAAATATATAAGTAAGGAAATATTCGTAGGAATTATATATTGAAAATAGATGGTTATTTATTATAGATTACGTTTAGGCAAGTCAGTTAAGACATTGAAAATCGAAAATTTGACAATAATTCCAAAAGTTTTTAAACTTTGGTAAAGTGAATGCTACATAGAGAAAGGAACAAATCTCATTTTGCAACCTTTTCTGAAGTCCGGAACATTCTTAAAATTGCAAAAACATTGAATTTTGCTGTATGCTTGTGAAAAACAGTCCAAAAGTTTTGCAAAATTGGAGTAGTATTAAATATATTATTTCATATCACGTATCAAATTTGCAACCAATTTATGGGTACGGAATTTCTTTATTTAAAATTAACGATTTTCTTTGATAAACTGACCAACAAAAATTCCAAAAGTTCTGCAAACTTTTGGAATTTCATGCAATTTGCAAAATATAAAAATCCAAAAATCAAATTTTTGCAAATAACATAAAGTTCCTGACCGCGTACAAAGTTGTAAATTTGCAAATGCATCAGAATAGATGCTTTCTGAATTTGCATCCAAGTTTCAAAACTTTTGTAATTATTTCGAGGCCATCCCGAAAAAATGACCACGAATTGAAAAAATTATAAATAAACATGTTCCGGTCAACGTAAAAAGTTGCAAATTTATACAACTGCTCGGTATATTTTTCCGAAGTAGGTATCTGTCAAGTTTGCAAAACTTTTGGAATTTTTTTCGTCAGTTTATCAATGAAAAACGTTAATTTTGAATTGAAAAAATTTTCGTATCGTTAAATTGGTTGCAAATTTGATACATGACATGAAATAATATATTTAACACGACTCCAAGTTTGCAGAACTTTTGGAATTTTTTTCGCAAGAATCATATGCGTGTGTCATATGCTCTAACATTATCCCTTAAAGGATGAATCGGAATTCTATATCGTGGAGTCTCATCAAACTAGCTGACTTGAACGGTTGATTCGATTAACCATCAATTTTCCACATGAATTATCGCTAATGTCTTAGTTCCAAGTACGCGTTCAAAATCAAAAAATACGCTTTTGTACTTAGCAGAACTGACAAATAGAAAATGAAAAATAGTTTAAAAAACTAAATAACTCGCTTTTACGATAACCGAACTGAAAAGTAGAAAATAAATAATAGTTAAAAAAAACTGAAGAACACGATTTAATAGAAAAGCAAACTAAAAAGAAGAAAAAAATTTTCAATAAATTTAAATTACGAACGTTGGGTGCTTTTTAATATATTTCTATAATGATTTTTTTGTGAATTAAACTATTCTTAATTTAAATTTATTGAACATTATTTCATTGTTTTTAGTTTGCTTTTCTGATAAATCGTGTATATCGTGTATTTGTGTTTTTTTTTAAATTTTATTTATTTAATACATAATCTATGTCAAGTGTTTCATGACACAATGCTATATTGTTTTTTGCTTCAAAGTGAGCAAAAAAGGTACTTATAACGCAAACTGTTTGAGTAGAAAACGTTTATGACAAAGGTTAAAAACAATGAAAATATAGTTAGTTTCCACGTACTTATTAACTAGTTATTGAATTATCAAACCTGGATTTGAATGCATAACAGCTCCAATATAAAGTACTTCAAGTACTTCTTCAGTTGCTAATTAAATAGCAAAACTAGATTCACTTTGAAACTTTAATCGCACCTGATTTTTCGATATATTTTGGTTAGATTCAACACATATTTCTATAATGTTCAAAAATTACATTAGTTCATTAATTTAATGTCACTTTTTCAACGAAATAATTCAACAACTGTTATCTGAAAAGTACTATCTGCGGTATCTGCTTACTATTGTGTAACTGCAGCACCTCGGGTTTCAAGAAAACTACGAAATATGTTTGTCAAATAAGCAGAAAGAAGTACAATAACCGATTATTAGTTTACTTTTTAATTTTTTTGTTTCAGTTTAAGCCATTGCCTGAAAGTAATGTTATATGCTATGCTCATTTATTATAATATAAATATAATATATTTATATTTTTTTATCAGATAAAAATTCTAATTATGCGTGTAAATAGATATTCCAGTATTTTTTATGTATATTATTCTGTTCCTTATTTGTTTAGAATTGTTGTATAATGAATTTTTTGTTTTATCGGTACTGTATATTTTCATTGTCGTTACTGGTCACATTCGAATGTAATTAACCAAATTTTGTAGTTGACACTGACAATACAACAGTAAACATTGATTATATAAAATGGCGAATGCGCGGGAGTAGTTCTACGACACAATTTTAGCTTTCCGCACTCGTTTTCCCAATGAACTTCAATTATGCAAAATGTTATACTCCTCCTTGTGTCGAATATTGTTAAAAAAAGTTTTTTCTTCGCGTATTATTATACATGTAATAGAACTAAAAGAAACCTTGGCAGCCCAGTGGTAAGGTTTATCTTTATCATTGTATACTAAGGATTGTGGGTTCGAGTCGCAAATTGCTCTTGGGTGTCGAATATGTCCCATGAGATCTAGTGGTGCGAAAATTTGTATATATCTTGTGTAACGACATAGTTTTAACTCCATTGGCGGTTCGGAACTGGCCCTTAACTGTATATCTCTGATAAGATAAAAATAAGAACAAAAAACATAATATAAGCAGTAGGCCTACGTCACTAAGGTCGTATTTTCCCCTCATTATTGTTCTTTTCATCAACGAGCAGAAGTTGACAATTACGATGGGCTGGTCATGTAGTTAGAATGGAGGAGCAGAGGATGCCTAGGAGTGTTCTTGAAGCGAAAATGGAGGGGCGCAGACCAGTAGGAAGACCCCGGAAAAGGTGGCAGGAAGAAGTCGCAGAGGACGCAAAAAACATCTTAAACGTCCGCAACTGAAAGAGAGCTGCCATGGACCGAGATGGATGGGGAAGAAAACTAAGGGAGGCCAAGGCCCGAAGCGGGCTGTAGTGTCATTAGAGATATATATATATATATATATATATATATATATATATATATATATATATATATATTTATATATATATACACATATTGATATATAACATTTGCTGACATAAAATACAGGGCGTTCCATTTAAATTTTACAAGTTAGTGCGGATTAAAGATATGATAGATTCAATTCTGTGCCACTTTATTTTATGATTTAGGTGAAGCCTTCGATTCAATAATACATGAAATTATTTAAAAACGCATGAACCAGAGGATATGTGGAACGCGAGCTGTGTAAACAAACAATAGTGTTTGATGACTCAAAATCACATGAGTTAGATATTTTATTAGGATTCCACAAGGCTCTATTTAAGGTTCTCTTGTTTATTGCTGATGAATGATCTGTGTGTCACCGATCACGCAAAACAGGCGATATATGCAGATACTGGTAAATGCAGAGAATCGGGCATCTGACAATTTCAGCGATTCATATCTATAATCAACGATATCTATATTCGCCTATCATTCGCTTCTAAAATCAGCTTATTTCCACTGTACTCTTTTCGCGAAAAAAGTAACCCCTTGTGGATTTTTCTCTTTTTTCTATACTACAATCCCGGATAACAAATTTTGTCAAATGTGGTCTGATGGTGGTCGCTGGTAATACACAAATTCCGCCGAGGAGATATATATAAATGAATTCATATATAAATATATATATATATATATATATATATATATATATATCTTTATATATATATATATATATATATATATATATATATATATATATATATATATATATATATATATATATATATATATATATATATGTATATATAGTAACATCAAATAAACCTTGTAAATCGTGATTCATGACTTTTGAAACGGAATTAAAAACCACTCCAGCATCTCAATGTTGACCTTTGATACAGTGGCAATTTTCAGGGAAAATACCGACTTAAATGTTCTTACTGCATTATATTAGTACGTTAACAATTTTTTCTGTATTTTTCATAGGGAGTTTGCAATATATATGGTTATATATTCCGATTTTATTACATATGAGATTTTGAAATTCATCATAATAAATTTAACGACGCTTTGCCGCCATTTGAAAAATGGCGTCTTCCGTTTAGGCAATTTATTAATTACTTTATTTCTCAGTAAAGCCACACATGTTTATATTTGATTATAGGATGAGCATTTTCCATTAGATTCGAAATTTGCATACTTTTGATGACAATTTAATTTGGATGATAAACGCTATATATTTTCGAGTATTCGATTGCAATAATTCCAATGTGGATATAATATTTCGATTAGTATTAGGAAACGAACTAGCTTAATAGGTTCCGAACATTTTCAAGAATTGAACAGGACACAAGAGGCTATTAATTGTATTTTATCAGCCTGACAACAAAAAGTTCAGTTGTTTTCCGAGCTCAATGCAGCAACACGTCAAATACGACACAAATATTTGGCATGGCTGCAACCATGACTGTTGTTACTAAGTTGAGATTCAAGCATAGCTAAGCAACAACGATGCAGCGAACAAAAGTCGAATTACCTGCACCTGTCTTAACGTTCCTCCGTTCAGATAGATCCATTCTTCCTGATCTCTACGCACTCAATTACATTTCCGTGCTTCATGATGGAGGAAAGTCACTAGTTTTCGTCGAATATCCGTTTCCGCTAAGCCAAAATCGACGCACACGTATATACACGGACAGGCACGCGCACTCGTTCCTCCGACCGAGGACGTTCGAACTGATCAGCTTACTGAGCTTGCTGAGACGTCGGTCGTTAGATTGCCGCGTCTGGACGAGGGAACGAGCGCGAGGCAACGGGCGCCGCTATTTTGGGACGACGCTATTTTTGATAGGTGACGTAAATGGTTCATTTTGCGAGCGATGAGTACTCTAGTTCCACTAAAAAATTATTTCCTATTTGTTCTTATCGCGTAATATAAGAGGTTGAGGTTTTGAAGTTGAAACCACGAACCTTAACCTATGAATCAGTTGATATAGTTATTTACGTAACTACAGTCTATTCAAACCCCATAACCAGCAAACGAAATCAAATACACGAAGCATGAACTTAATCCGGACATGCTGTTTTTTTACTGTAATGCAAAAAATACTATTACATACTTTATTTTAGTCAAAATTAGTTTGATAATTTTTTTAATTATTGAAGAATTTTCCTTCTACACTTTATGTATTATATTTAATTGACCATGGTCAACTTGTAAATTTTTTTTTTTGGTTTTGAATATTTTCGTAAATCGTAGCAAGTATTTCAGGAGCGTCCTCTCGTGAGTATGTCCAGAGTTTTTATAATCGCCATGTTAGCGTGCTTTGGAAACACATACACCACAGTTGCAGAGTAGACATTTCATGTCAGTAAGTTAAGGCTTCTCCCGACGGATTCCTGAATTTTCGATCTAAGCGGTGGATTGTTAGTTTCCAATATCCTTGGTGGAGGGCGCTCTGGGTTGTTATCCAGACAGTAATTCCGACCACAATTTCTATTTGGGAACAATTAGAAATTTGTTGATTCACTCCGAGTCAAATAAGCTGCACTGATGAGTTCTAATAAGATCGAAACAGCTGTATACAGATTTTGAGTCGAGGTGACTTGATGACTTTTTTAATTCACTATTGGATTGTGAATGTATAATTCACGTTAATGAATACATATAACCAGCTCCCTTGGAAAGTTGTTTGATAATTTTTCAAATTATTGAAGAATTTTTGATCTTCACTTTATGTAACATACAAAACTACTTTTCTTTTTGTTTATGTTTTTTTTTAGGTAGGAGCATATGTAAGAGAGACTATTATAAAAAAATTATTACAAGAATTATTACAAGAAGGAAATAACACACACACATACAAAACACCTTTTAATTTAGGTCGTAGTCTAGGTTTAGAGCCAAAAAAACATAAAACATTTCATTGTATGTGGAGGATCGGATACAAATTATAATAAATATTTCCCTCCTGTCAAAAATCCCTTGTAAATGGAATGCAATTATCGAAAATTACAGCGAATATTTCCCTCCTGTCAAAAATCCCTTGTAAATGGAATGCAATTATCGAAAATTACAGCGATAATTGCATTGTAGAAAGCGAAAGAGCCCTGCGATAATTGCATTGTAGACCGATAATTGCATAGTAGCATAGTTCATATTACGTTTTTTTATGACAAGCTGAGAAATTATGAATTACTAACGTCAGCATGACAAGTTGAAAGTTTATTCGGGAAATATTCCCCAAAATTACACTCGTGCATCAAAATAACAGGATAATTTCGCATTCCAGCGTGTTGTCTTTAAAAAACTGCATTCGGTCATTTTCATATTTCTCCAAAAATGAAAATGAACTCATGCAGTTTTTTGACAACACGCTGTCATGCAAAATTATCGGTTATTTTGATGCACTTGTGCAATTACTTACGAATATTTCCCTTCTGTCAAAAATCCCTTGTAAATGGAATGCAATAATTATCGAAAATTACAGCGATAATTGCATTGTAGAAAGCGAAAGAGCCCTGCGATAATTGCACTGTAGACCTATAATTGCATAGTAGCATAGTTCATATCACGGTTATTGATGACAAGCTGAGAATTTATGAATTACTAACGTCAGCATGACAAGTTGAAAGTTTATTCGGGAAATATTCCCCAAAATTACACTCGTGTATCAAAATAACAGGATAATTTCGCATTCCAGCGTGTTGTCTTTAAAAAACTGCATTCGGTCATTTTCATATTTTGAGGTAAGAGCCCTCTACCTTCGGTGTCGGGCTCTTTCTCCAAAAATGAAAATGAACTCATGCAGTTTTTTGACAACACGCTGTCATGCAAAACTATCGGTAATTTTAATGCACTTGTGCAATTACTTACGAAAACTGGGCCGCAAATCCTGAAAGGTTGAGCATCGCTGGGATAGAGTACCTACATAGACGGAAAAGTATTATTTAGTTATTTAATATGCGGTTATGTTGCACCGTGACCTTAAGGCCTATTAAACCCCCCATCAGAGCTGTGTTCTGTACTACGCCATCCACCTACAGCTCGCCTTCTAGTTCCAGAGTATTAATTAACTCCAATATCTGGGAAGGCTCCAAGGAGGTCATGTCCTCACTCCTACAAGTTTCCTGAGCAAAGCATTCCTTTCGTTGGCTTGCGATGGCGAGGCATTCTGTAACCAGGTGAACAGAACTTTCCTCCTCCTCCCCACAGAATCTACATTCGTCAGTTTCTGATAAACCTCTTCTCATCAGATGCTTCCTGAGTCGACAGTGTCCTATAAGGAAGCCACTGAGGAGATGTAATTAATTCTTACTGAGATCCAGATATCTTTTAGATCTTACAGTTTTAAAGTTCCGAAGTAACTTTTTATAGTGATCCATCCCTGGGAGATTCCGCCATAGTGTTCCTCTTTCGGTTTCCTCCTTCTCTCTTATAGGTGTATTTTTCTACACCACAGAAAAGTTCTGAGCCAGTAAATGGCTTTCGTGCTTCCTTTCAGGCAAGTAAATCGGGAACCCAGACTAAAGAGACCTTGTTATTCTTGCTTATTTCATTGAGTATCCTTTGGCACTCCCATATTAACTTTGAATTTATTGAATGTAAGCTCTATGCTTTTATAGCCGTTTGAATATCAGAATGGATCGCTATGTTTCATTTCTGATAGTTTCTTTCTAGGTACATATCTACACATCTTTCGATTGCCAGTATTTCTGCCTAAAAGACACTCGAACAGGAGCCCAGCGACAGTGCGCACTTGGTGCCTGCCTAACATACTCCAGCGCCAGCTCCTGTTGTGGTTTTTGAACCATCTGTAAACCACTTTATAGTATTGTCTTTGAAAGTCACTGAAGGTGAGAATTCCAGTCTCTCATTCGCTCAGCAGCTAAAATGTTTTTCAGAAGAGAAACCATTCTAAAGTACAGTCCACACAGTTTACAAGTTTTTCCTCTGTTTTCAATTTCATTTTTCCTCAAATAACTTATGTAATTTTTCAAAATTTTCATTCGACTGAATTCTCTCAATATCCATATCGAAACAAAAAATTTCTTCGCCCTCCAAGAGTTTCTGAAATTTAATATTTTCTTCTTTCAGCTCTTCAATTAATAGGTAACATCGATAGTGCCTGCTGCAGAATCATATGCGCTCGCACTGCACGTGCATAAGAATGACCATCTAACATTTTGCCTACGGATCCTTCTACGTATATTAAAATAAAACTCTATCGCAGCGAGCTGCATTAGAAAAGCAGGTTTTCAAAACGTATCCATTCATTCATCAATCTATTCATTTAATTAAGATTTTTATCGAAATAAATACCATCCAAGATATCTTACGAAACTACCTACATACAAAGTTTCAACCCTACGGTCCTAAAATTGCGCCTCCCATCGTGTAAACAAGATTCATTTCCTCTCCTAGGGGGAACCCCCCAACCAACTCGTACCAAAACCAATACTATCCAATATATCATACGAAACTACCTACTCACTAACTTTCAATCTTATTACTTCAAAATTACGCCCTTTATCGTGTAAAGAAGGTTTATTTCCTCCCCCGAGGGGTCAACCCCCCAACCAGTTCGAACCAAAACCAATCCCACTCAAGATATCATACAAAACTACCTAGATACAAACTTTCAACCCTATTGCTACAAAATTGCGCCTTCTGTGGTGTAAACAAGATTTATTTTCCCCCAGGGGGGTCAACCCTCAACCAATTCGAACCAAAAATAATCCCATCCAAGATATCATACGAAACTACCTATTTACAAACTTTCAACCCTATTGCTTCAAAATTGCGCCCTTTATCGTGTAAACAACGCTAAAATACATAAGCACATACATATATATATATATATATATATATATATATATATATATATATATATATATATATATATATATATATATATATATATATATATATATATATATATATATATATATATATATATATATATATATATATATATATATATATATATATATATATATATATATATATATATATATATATATATATATATATATATATATATATATATATATATATATATATATATGTATATATATATATATATATATATGTTCACAAAGATTTCCGCGGTCGGAAGTATTTGAGAAACTTGGTTCTCGGAATGAACCGCGTAAAAGATTTCGGCTCCTTTTGCGAAGCCATCTTCAGGAGAATTAGAAGGGAAATAATTCAGATACGTGGCCTCAATCTGCCTACTCCACGAATCGAATTAGGAGTAATCGGAAACAATACGATTGTGTGGTCACAACCTGCCTACTCCACCAACCGTACTGCTTCCTGTCAACTCTGAAGTCTCAACCTGCCTACTCTTCAGAGTCAACTGACGGGCCGATCGTCGCGTGGCCGTATTTATAGGGGAGGGGGCGGGTACTCCATTGACGTAGTTATTGACGTAGTATTGAAGGCAATGGGGTATTCACGCTCATCAGTGCGGGATGCACTCTGATTGGGTGTGACATGGCGACCACTGAGAAGTGGTTTCCATGCTGATGGGAGTCTGTGACTGTCATCTCTGGTGTTCAAACAATTTGGACATTTTTCTATTTCTACAGCTTCACGAAAAATTCGGGATTTGAAAGATCGGACGGGAGCAATAGTTCTTGTATTGGGGAAATCGATAATGTGGCCTGTTTGGGTGTGATGTTGGGAAAGGGCGTTGGTGATATCTGAGTGTCTTACTGAAAGTGAATGTTCCTTGGCACGGACCTGAATTCGTCGGTTCGTTTGTCCTATATAACAACGAGGACAATTGGAACAGGGAATCTCATAAACACCGTGATTTTCGTTAGGAATTTTATCCTTGACGGATCTGATCAGATGGGAGAGTTTTTGTTGGGTGGTGAATATTGTTTTGATGTTTGTGTTTTCGAGAGACCTTGCGATCTTATCTGTTACTCCTTTAATGTAAGGAAGGAATAATTTAGGTGTAGATTCTTGGTCAGTGGGATTGGAAGGTGGTAGAGGTGGGGTGATATTTGTGTGTTTGCGTATGTTCTTGTTGATTTGATATGTGTTGTAACCGTTCTGTAATAATATATGTTTTAGAGTATTGAGTTCTGATTCACGGTGTTCGTCGTCAGATAGTCGAATGGAGCGGTAGATTAGGGTATTAACTACAGAGTTAAGTTGAGAGGGATGGTGGTGAGACTGGGCGTTCAGATAACGGTTTGTATGGGTGGGTTTACGATAAACTGAATAGGAGAAGCCTTGGGATGGAAGTTTTTTGACCATGACATCGAGGAATGGCAGAGACCCATCGTTTTCCACTTCCATTGTGAATTGGATACTTGGATGTATGCCATTCAAATGATTCAAGAAGTGGAGTAACGAGTCTCCGCCATGGGGCCAGATCGCAAAGACATCGTCTACATAACGTAGCCAGCATGATGGTTTAAGGTCGAATGACGAGAGAGCTTGGGTTTCGAAATGTTCCATGAAAATGGTGGCTATGACGGGGGAGAGAGAGGATCCCATTGGGGCTCCCTTAATTTGCCTGAAGAAATTGCCTTGAAAAATAAAGTAAGTGTTGACCATGCAGTGTTTGATCAGAAATAGGTTGTCTGGGGATATTTGATGTTTCGTGTCTAGGATGGCAAGTGTTTCTTCGATGGGGATATTTGTAAATAAGGAGACAATATCAAAACTAACAAGGAGTCAGTTATATATATATATATATATATATATATATATATATATATATATATATATATAGGTATGTATATATATATATATATATATATATATATATATATATATATATATATATATATATATATATATATATATATATATATATATATATATATATATATATATATATATATATATATATATATATATATATATATATATATATATATATATATATATATATATATATATATATATATATATATGAAATTGAGTTTTTTTGGGTGCCAAGCATCATAAAAAGTCATGAAACGAAAAACTATCTTGGTCCTAGGTCCAACTTCGCTAATCGCACCCATTTTAATAAGCAAGTTTTCTAAGTGAAAACCTGCTAAAATATTTCTTTGATTCCACTGCCTGCCATAATGTAGCCTATACAACCCAAGAAGGACATGACTAAGTAAAAGTCTCCTAGTCGAACAACCATTAGCCATAAAAGTTCATTGAAGAAACAATATCGCGAGCCTTAATATATAATGGCTGATCGAAAGTTATAATGCAGGTTTTCAAGCCCTCTTTTGATGCTATTTCACTAGCACATTTCAAAATTGTATATAACGTGCTATAATCACTTGGTGATGCATTGATGAATAGCAGAAAGTGTACTAATGATACTGCATAATCGATTCGCGAACCCGTCATCTTGGACCTAAATCCATTCCAGCCCATGAAATCATTATCTTTGCCATATTTGAAATACATACACAAAATGTTTAGCTTATCCAATAAAGTTTTTTGAAAGGATGGTTCTTTCTCCAAATCTGTAACATTTTATTTCTTTTAAACCACTTCCAGCATTTTTGGTGTATAATGATAGCTGTATTTTATTTGTTTCAATTAATTCCGAGGCTTTGAGGATTCGTGAAAGCGGTAAACGTGATATTGACAATCTTCTCTCCAAACAGTTAGCTGGAGAAATAATTTCGATAGATCCTAGAAAATGGAACGTGTTTAGACCATCGATTGTAGCAATATTACAGTCACAATTATCTGCAACGATTTGAAGAAATGGATTTACGTAATTTCTGTATAGGTACAAGAAAATAAAGTTGGTAACAAATATCCATAATTCGTTTCGATCCAAATTTTCTATAAAATGTGGCACCCACAGTAAGTTGAAGAGGAGAAAACAAACTTTTTGGACGAGCAGCAGACAATAGATATAATTCTTCTAGCGAACCATTTTTCATTGGCAGCAGTTTCCTCTTCATCTTTATAAAGGACGTGATTTAAAAATCGAATCAGTTGAGGTGGAATATTTTCATTGACAGTACTCAACATCTGATCACTAGCAGGGTATTCATCTAACTTACAAACGGTTGTTCTAATTTTTTTACGTAATAATTCGGCTGCTGAATCGAATAAGCGGTTTTCCTATTCAATTGTTCGTCCTAGCTTCTGTTATGCCACGCATCCGTAAGAATATCGTATAAATTGTTAGAAAAACATACATAAGTATGTCACACCATCCATCCTGCTCGAGATAACGACTTGATCAGAACATTTTTCTTCTAAACGATTTCTAATAGTTTTTTCATCCAGAATCACGTCAGTTATATGTGAAGCTTCTCTGAGTTGCGTGATGGTAAATTGACATTCTTCACTAGATGACATGAAAACGTGAATCTTTTCCATTACTTAATCAATTTTACTTGAGTACTTATCTTTTGGATCACGTGTTACTTGGAATTTAATAGGCCGTATTTATAAGAAGAAGCCTTACCTTTTACTTTAAAGAAATAAAGCAATTCCTTCAAGGTATATGCATAAAAAGAAGTGAAGGAAAAGGTTTTGCTTCGAGGGGTTTGCTTCTAAAAATAGAAATCTAGGTACACAATAACTTTTTTCACTCTTTTCAGTAGTTGCCTAGATATCACACAGCTTGCAAAATAAAATTTCTGTATTTTGAGGAGTATTTTGGTGTGGAAGGGCTCGTATAAGTGATTCTTGGTTATGTGATCCTACTGATCTGTTTGTTATGGGTACTATGGTGAATTTACGTACAAGAAAATACTACAAACCAAAAAGTATGCCAAGTGAATCAGATTTCAAAACATTATTTAGATTTGAGGAGGATAATGTGGTGTGGTTGACGGACCACTTTCTTGGCGGGAATCCCGAATCTCGTGGAGCAGCACTGTCGCCTATTATGAAAATGAAAATGTTTCTGCGTTATTGAGAAAACTCTGGATTCCAGAGCGGAATTGCTGAAGAATTGGGATGTACGCGGCATACTGTGTCTAGAATATTTTTCATGAGGTGCTTGAGCGGATTGTACAACAAGTTTCCAAACATAGAAAATCACATCATGCTGGCGACAGAGAAGTGGTTGATCAAATTCCATTTCCCGACAGCTATTGGTGTTGTTGACTGCATACACATTCGTATTGAAAAGCCAGCCCAATTTGGAGACGAATATGTAAATCGAAAGAGTTTCAGCAGTATTAATGTGCAGTTTACATGCGATCAGAATCGTGTTATAACGAGTATAGATGCAAGTTGACCTGGATCAGTTCATGATTCTCGTATATGGAATAATTCGGCAGTGCGTGAAATCATGAAAAGGGCAAGAAACACTGTCCTACTAGGGGACAGTGGGTATGGTATAATGCCGTGTCTCATGATTCCTTACCCCAACCCCCACGAGGAATATCAGAAAGCCTTCAACTGCTTACATCAGAGCGAGTTGTGATTGAGCATACATTCAGGTTGATGGGCATTACTTTCTGCAATGTTATCCCTTGAAGTAACTTAGGGAGGTTGAGCTGGTACACCAATTGCAATAGCCACTAGAAAAAAGATAAGTAGTAAGTACGTACTAATGGCGGACTTGATGTGTATTTCTCCGCCTTAGCACAGGATTTATGTTTGCATCCATGGCCTTCAACATTGCTTCATCCCAGAGCAGAAGGCGAATGGACTTATTTCCAGTTCTATTTTTATCTGTTTTTTTTTTCAGTCGTGTCTTCATATTATTTACTTTTTCATGAAAGCTTCAATTTACATTTCTTTACCAAACAGAGTCACATATTCCTTAACGATTTCAGTTAATGCGGCAGTTTTCTTGAGTTCTTCAGCGATAAACATCATCTCAGTTGTTGCCACATCTTCGCTAAATTCCTGTTCAATCTCACTCTCTGTGTCAGACATTTTTCACTTCAAACACTGCACAAATTAATCAGAATGATCAACTTTACCTCAATACACTGCGAACAGTTTTTAAGTATGAAACAAATAAACGCAGAGCACAGAGCGTTGATTGCTCACTGCAAGTCTCAGCCTGTCGAAATCTCTGTACCTTTTATTTAATTTACCCGAAGCATTTCCTTGCAAGGAAGAGTTAGATATTATGAATATGAATTGAAGCAAAATATTTTACTTCTAGCTTTTGCTTCTACCTTTTACTTGAAAGTAAATGCTTCATTTTTATAAATACGGACTAATATTCCCCGATGGTGATCATCTTGTAATGGGGTAGGTAATTATATGTAACTAGAATAGATACAAAATCAGACGATTCAATCTGAGATATCTTCTTTCTTCTCGCAACTTTCTTTTTTCCACAAAAAAAAAACAATTTTCTTTTCAATTAAAAGCTTCAATGACAAAAAACTCACTTGAAGAATCTAAATTGAATGATCCACTAAATCGTCGCAGTTTTCTTTTCACAGGACTAATATTCGAAGCTTGATGTTCTAAATTCTTTCTTTTAGAAGCTTGGATATAATTTTGATGTGTATAATCTCTTCTTGAGAGGATTTTGAGCAGTTAAAGTTATGTCTATCTGGGTACGGTTATCGTTGATGATGGCGATGAGGAGAGGAATATAGAGGCGAGATTAATGAAAGGAAGTAAACAAGCAGGAACACTGAATAAAATAATAAGATCAAATAATATATCAAAAAAACAAAGTTATAACTTTATAAATCAGTAATAAGACCGACGGCTCTCTACGGAAGTGAAACATGGATATTGAATAAGAAAGAAGAAACTAAAATAGACATATGGGAGAGGAAAATTCTAAGGAGGATATTAGGAGGGAAAAAGGAGGAAGGAGTGTGGATCAGAAGAACGAACCAGGAAATAAAGAATCTGTTTGGAGAAGAAGAAATGAGCAAGAACATAAGATCGAGAAGACTAGGATGGCTAGGCCACATACAACGGATGCCCGAGTCCAGAATGACAAGGAAAATGATAGATATAGATCTTGCAGGATCACGGAAAAGGGGAAGACCGAAGAAAAGATGGTATACTGAGGCGCAAGGAGATCTAGGGAAGAGAGGAATTCAGGACTGGAAGATAAAAGCAAAGAACAGGAAGGCTTGGAAGAACATCATCACCAAGCTATGGGCCTAAATGGCCTGTGTGTAGCACATTATATATATATAATCTCTTCTGCACGAAACATGAACACATAAATTTGTAGAAAAATCTAGCTTTACAAATAATTCATCACCCATTTCAATAGAAGAATTTTTCAATAATTCTTTACCTTTATCAGTGACTTTAACAAGTTTTTCGTCATTATTTGAAGAACAAATTTGACACACATTCGCAGCATAATCATCATTACTGTTACTTGTACTGGGCTGGTCCATTGTATTCTTAAAACATTTAATACACTCTTATAAGATGCAAGAATCACCTCAAAAAAAGCAAAAGAATTGTATATTGTTTGATTAGGAGTAAAAGTGATACTTTTTGTGGCTAAATGTTTGTCGGCTGGACGCAATGAAAAATATACATTAAAACTCCAGATACGTTGGGATGGGCTATTCAAAAACATATAAATAAATAAAAAGTTCTGAAGCAATCTAATTTCTAATTTTTCTCGACTTATAAGCTGTAATTACTAATTACTATTTCCGACGTGCAATTTCCTACTGAATCTGAAGCATTCAACGAAAGTAACGTAACTAGCCAAAAAAACTGTAAAATAGGAAAAACCTACGTAGGTAATTTAAAAAAATTCACATTTTAAATCATATTCGAGTTATCAAATAAAATATCAGGAAAATATTATTCAAAACGTGAATTTTGAATGAATAAAAGAAGAAGTTGCCATCTCACATGATAATGTGGTTGATTCAGACGTTGACGATGATAGTAACGTTATTGATAACGATGATTGCCCAAGATACTTTTCTGAGGACGAGCACTGTCCTGATGAATTAGACAATCAAAATAGAGGCGACAGTAACTTAAGTGATCAAGAAGAAGAAGTTAGATGATAATCACGATTCAAAGGTTCACGGCGAGATGATAGTGACAAAGATTTTTAATACTGATAACGATAAGACAGCGACTCCAGTTCAATTTATTTCGAAAAATAAATATTTTCTACAATTACCTTTCATAATAAATAGTTGAAAAGCTCAGTTAGTGAGCTCCATCAGTAAGGTCGTATTTTTCGCACGAAATGCATCGCGAGATGCGATTTAAACCGATTGAACTATATTTTGAAAACTCATCCTTGAACAGCAAACCGAATTAAAAAGTAGAAAATAATTAATTTTTTCAAAATAAATATTCGCGAAGTGCTTCGTGGTTGAGGAAAAAGTTGAAACCAACAAAAAAACATACCTGAACATCAACTCAATCCACATACCAAATTTCAACCCTCTATTGTAAAAAAATTCGCGAAGTGCATCGCGTACTGATAGCGAAACAGATCGAGATGCAATTCGAACGGAATAGTCACCACGAGATACAGCGCGGTTGATAAAAAAATTTGAATCCCACAGAGAATCGTATTTCAACATGAACTCAATGTACTCATCAAACTTCAACCCTCTAGCTCAATCTGCAGAAGCTATGGAGTTTGGCAATTTTTCAAAAACCACTAAAAAACAATAAATGTCTACGTAAAAATGGCGACTTTTGGAAAAATTCAACCAAATTCTGATAGTTACATTCTGCCTCGGAACAACAACACCGAGAATACACTCGGAAGCCACTTCAAATATCAAATTTCAGCTCAGTTGGTGTGAACCGCTAGAGATGTCAATATGTACCGGGAAGGATATTTATATGAAAATTAAAAATATCTACATAAATATGCAAAAATTTTAACCAATTTTTGATTCTTTCGTTCTGCAACGAAAAGAAACCCAGGTACAAAACTTCAGCCCATTTGACTCCATCGGAGCCGCTGGTGATGCCAATATATAGAATGTATTTTCGGGGAAAATACGACCAAAAAAATGACCATAAGTATTCGTAACATCTTGTAATAAACTCTTTTGAATTTATTTGAATCTTATGTTTTGAAAATTTGCTTGGAATTTTATTCCCTGATTCGAATATGATTAGAAATGATAAGAATGAGAAATTAGAAAAAAAATAAACAAAAGCTTTCATTAATTGTTTGAATATTTTAAAATCATTTATAATATATTTTCGAACAGCTCAGCTTGTCTGGTATTTGTATATTGTGTTTGTAGCCGTATTTCTGATTGATATGCAGAATGCCAGACAAAAATAAATTATTGAAATTTTATAAATTTCTTCACAACTTTTTCATTTATTTATAAATTTTCGAACCGGCCAATTTGTCTGGCGTTGAAAAATGAATAATATTTTATGATATCGCAAACACATTGGTCCTCTTAGTTTTCACATTAAGATCATTGAAAAATGTTAAACAATTTTCCATATATAAACTCGACTCTGAACATTAGAAACCGTCTGGTAATTTTTTGTCATCATTTTCATGGTTTTGATTTCCAGACAAAATTAAACTTTTTTCTTCTTCTTGCAAGTTCACCCGTATGAACCACCCTTTCGACTATTTAAAAACGTCTGGCATTTGAAAATTGGGAGGTACTTATTGATGTCTATTTTTGTATCAACTGCCACACATTTTAAGATGAGTGAAAATTTTATGCAAAAGGAAATTAATTTTCCAAATTTTCGAACACGCGTCGGCCCTTAAAACCAGACTTATTTTCATTAACTGAATTACACTTTTCATACCTCTAAATGCCAGACATTAATAGATGACTCCAAATTCATGTGCGCTAGCTCACGTTCTAAAAAAGTTTTTGATTTTTTTTGGACTGAAAGTATAACATCAAACCAGAGTCTGATTTAATTCAAGTAGTTTATATGTAGATAAATAATGAAGAAATTTCAATATTTAAGTAAAATAATCTATCTTTTCAAACTACAATATATGAAGATCGTATGGTTTAACTATCAATAAATATAGTTCCTGCGTTATATTCATATTTTTCCAAATTGTTCAATTTTCTAATGGATTATTAAAACATGGAACAGCGAGAGTTCAGATTAGGATATAAAATTTAAAACATAGAAACTTACCTACTCAGAAATTGCTTGATAGGACTGTAAAATAAATATTGATCAAACTCCTAACATTCAGTGACATGGTCTTCACATAAACATAATATGATAGTTTCAAGTTTCTGCTGTCCAGATTGCAAGGGTCTTCGTCAAAGAGTATTAAAAACTAAATTTTGTGGAAATAGTTCATCGAAAATTGAAAGTTTACGTATATTTTTATAATAGTTTGTAATAGATATATTTTATCAAAATGTTTTAAGGACAGGCTATAAGAATGACGGGCGGAAGTCCACTTCTGTGTACTTATTCTAAATAATGTTGTTTCCGGATATGGGTTCCTACTAACAATATTTCCTATACTTCGCTAGCACGATTATAGACCATTTTATTTTCAGAAAAAGAGTATTTTCGAAAATATATACTTCTTGAATATATATATATACATTGCCCTGCAGTTTATGTAAGTCACAATACCTACTTCATCAAATTTCTATAGTGTAAGTTCAAAACAAGTTCCAACCAACCGGTGGGTTCAGTGCAAAAGTTTAGTGTGAATAAAACACGTACTAAATGTCACCTTTGGTTAGGTTAACTTCATATACATAAATATTTATAGATAAAAAGTTAAGTGCTCTGTTTGATGATACGATGTTAGTCATTTTAGTAGAGTAAAGTACATTTCACATGTTTGCCAATTTTGTATGCACTTTGGAATGTAAATAATAAGTATTTTTTATAAGTTCAATTGTTATACTATTTGTGAAAATGTCCCAAGTAAGTTCCTTACCTATATTTAGTTTTATGGAGTGTTATATTTTCTATCTTTTAAAGGAATCCAAAAGTAGAGTTCCACCTACTCTTAAAAACATATTGGAAAATGATAAGAAACTAACTAAATTTGTTATTGAACAGGCTCTTAAGTTTGTTCCGCTTCGTTCCTTACGGACTCAATATAAAGCTTTGGAGGTAAATTATTAACTTACCTTCTCAGACATAATTTCCTTGAATATTTGTTGTTGATTTTGTAGATATCATGCCATGGAATACCCTGGTTTGCCTTTTGGATAGCTTTCACATGGTTGTTTAATAATCCATCTCTTATACAATTACAAGTCAATATGCTACTAGGTGAGTTCATTTTAAATTAAGAAAAGATTTTAGCCGAAGTGGTTCATACAATTGAGATATTAGTTGAAATCATTGTTGCTTAAGTTGAGATCTTCAGTTTGAAGAACAGAACAGATAAGTTTCAAAGTATCTTGATCTGTTTATTTTCATCAAATTTAGTCTGTGATGTTCATCGTGTTGAAGGTTTAGGTATAATTTTAAATCACATTTAGCAATTTTTATCAACTATGAAGTGATACTATCAATTTCAAGTATTTTAGCTATGTACATTATTTGCTGCTTTACATGTATGTTTTTGAAATTTCACAAGGATGGAGTTTCATCGATTGATAGTTGTGTAACTATGTTCTTTTAACTTAAAGTACCAATTCGAACCTTGTATCAGAAGAATGCAAAAGTATGAATTCTCATAAAACTTGATTTACATGAATAAATTCTTGAACGTACTTCCTATTTTTTACTGTTGCAAACTAGTTATCTCACTGTTTTTGGGACCAAAAAATAAACATTATTATAGTAATAATTGCAGCTGTTACAGAAAATATTGCATGTTTTTTATATTTAATCTTTTAGGTTTGCTGTTAGATGTAATTCTTGTAGCAGTCTGTAAAGCATATTTTCGAAGAAAAAGGCCTGTAGCGAACAAAGATGATGCTTTAGGACAAATAGGACCAGATATATATAGTTTCCCTTCTGGGCACGCTAGCAGATCAATTTTTGTTGCATATTTTTTCATGAGATTGTGGCCTGTACCCATATTTTGTGTACCACCAATTTTGGCATGGACTTTCAGTATTTGTGTGAGTAGATTATTGATGTATCGTCATTACCTTCTAGATGTTGTTGGTGGTATTGTACTAGGACTGTTAGAAGGAATGATAATGGATGTCTTATGGCTGAGTGATGACTCCAGCAGATATATTATGTCATTTTTATCTGATGAAAAATTGGATGGAGGAGAATTTCATGTATAATATTATGTTCTTCTCTATTCTGTAAATTTTATGTTGAATATCCTTGTGTACTAGTTTGTGATATTGCAATTATTATTTATGCAAACCATGTAAATGTAGAAGGGATAAATTAAAATATATTTATCATGAATATTTATTGAATTTATCAATTATAAGTGATATCAATTTTTGAATTGCTTCGACTATATCAAGGGTTCAGATTTATTTTATTAAATGTACAATTGCTTTGATTGTATGTACAAATTATTGTGCCTTGGTATGTTATTGATTTTGCTTAAAAAATAAAAATGTTTTCTCAGTAACCGTTGGTTTTATTAGGTACTCATTGATTTGTGCTTTAAAGAGGAAATTAATGTATCATAAAATCAGAACAAAACATAAATCAGCTTAATTTAAAGAGTGTATGTTGGTCAATTACATATATGTTACTTATTAAAGAAATTTAAATCATACCATATCATTATTGATAACTTGTCTGATCTTTTATTACAATGACATTTTATTTTGGATTATTTTATATAATTTCTAATTATTATTGGATGAATTCTCAGTGTATGTTTCAAATCCTAATTGAAGGTGTAAATATCTCTTCAAAATACAAGAGGTGAATTTTTCTAAATTCATTTCAATTGCAAAACTATTTTTGTGAGAGATCATAATTTTCAACTTTTTTTTTAATCAATTTGGAATGTGCTCTATAAAAAAAAAGGTTTTTAGGCGACTAAGATGAAAATAGTACAAAAGTTTCTAGAGCTATTTAATCATCAATTTCAAAAATTGAATACCAATATTCTAAGTCAGAAACAACAACAAAATTACTTGCATGATATGGTAAAATTTTTCCGACAACTAAATATCTTTCAATTTGATATAAAAACATTCAAAACTTTTTGATGTTATTTCATTGTAATTTTGAAAATTCACTTACATATAGAGTTATTAGCTATCTTCTCTGAAAAAAAAAATTTGTCTCATTTTCAATTTAATGCAGTCGCAAATTCAACGCATATTTTAAATATTCCCCAAGTTTCGACTGTAAATATTTTCTCAGCCGGTGATCAGATTTGAATAATTTTACAAAATTATAGCTCCGTTCTTTGAAAAAATTCAGTAGTTATAAGATAATCAAAAAAATGGAATAAACTTATTGTACAGGGTGATTAAATAGTGACATGTTTTCTTGGTCAAAGTTTAAATCCTTCTGCGGGAAATATCCAGTAGCTCAAACAGCAAGAAAGTATAAGGTGTTATAGCCTCATGTCTTCCGAATAAGTCGTTTTTTTAATCGTCTGTTTATCTTGAGCCGTTCGAGAGATATTCATATTTATATAATCGCTCACATTTATCGCACGAAATTTTTAAAAACTTTTTTGTTAATTTGCGAATAAGGCTGTGCATACGAAATTTCATTACAAGTTGACAACTGTGTTTATTTGGTTTCGTATGTCCCTCCATATTACAAGCTCCCTTCTGCATCTTTCCAAAACTACCGAACTACCTGATGACTAGCAGTTTAGAATGGGGTTTTTCTATTTTACTTATTTGTAGCCATCCTTCTATTTACCCTTTCCACACAATTTCTCATCTATTTATTTCTTGTATTCGACATAACGGAGAAGCATATTTAGTTTGCATTTAGCATCTAAAGAAGGGGTGAAGTTTCACCGAAACGTACATCAAGCGTTATTTTATTTAATAAATATGTAAATTGTTTTTATAAACCACTGTTTTAATATGTTTATCAATTTATGTCATTAAATAAACAAATAAATGAAGTTGTCAACTTGTGATGAAATTTTGTTTGCAGTCTTCTTCACAAATTAACAAAAATGTTTTAAAAAATTTCGTGCGAAAGATGTGAGCGGTCATAAAAATATGAATATCTCCCGAATGGCTCTAGATAAACAGACGATCAAAAAAACAGTTTATTCAGAAGACATTTTTTTTTCTGCCTTAGCTATACCCGATATTGGCCGTAGAAGGATTTAAACTTGGACGGAGAAAGCATGTCACTATTTAAACACCCTGTACAATAAGTTTATTGCATTTTTTTGATTATCTTGTAATTACTGTATTTTCTCAAAGAACGCAGCTACAATTTGGTTAAAAAATGATTCAAATAATATTCACAGTCAAAACTTAAGGAATATTCAAGCTATGCTTTAAATTTGTGTGCGTGTATATTATGCACAAAAAACAAATGAGATTGTATTGACATTATCAATTTGAAAAATAAATAAAATGTATAAAAATAAGTTCATACATTTTTTATTCTAGATTTCAATTTATTTTCAGAATATGACTCAGCCTCAATATCTGGTGAGTATAATATAACTTGATTTGCACTATCCAATTCAGTATCCTAAATAATACTGACATTGTTTCAAACTTATTATTTTCAGATATTTTTGAAAAATTTGATGTAGAATAGGAGACTTACTAAATAAGTGAAATAATTTGCGTTTCAGTGTATAATGTTCTGAACATGTGGTTCATTTTTGAAATACTCGTATTTCAAACTATCAAAATAGATGATCCTAATTAAGATATTGTACGTTTAAATCTATAATGATTCTTGAAACAATTTATTTCCTACAACAATAATTTCCTACAAAAAAGGCTATTCAACATCCAAAAATGTCTATATTTCAACACAAATATAAAATTTACTAAACAAATACAATAAATTACAGATTGCGCTAAAATTATGATAAATTACAAGCAAGATTACAGTGATTAGTGAAAGAAGAATTGGTAATATTTCGCACCCGTCTTTCTAAAGAATTTCTGTTTTCACCACAATTTATTGTGATAAAATTTTAGATCGAAATAACCCTGTTCGGTCAAGTGCCTGGGAGTCTTCTTCCCGCTAGCCGGAGATGGAGACAGGTTGCCGCTTATTTCCAGCTTTTGAATCTCCGGTTCAACGTCGTCTTCCGGACCTGCGTCGATCTCCTCTTCGATGGGTTCTTCTGTTCGAGGCTCTTGAACCAAATTTTCCATCTGTATTTCGAGCGACTTGGGACGCTCTAATTTTGGCGAATTGTTCGTGGATTCTGCATTTACACGTGGGGTAGTCACACTGTAATATTTTATAGAGTTTTCTAAAAGTTCTAGACACTAAATTCTATTGTGCTCTGTTGAAAAAAAAGATAAAAAAATTAAATTAGTAAAAAAAATAAACGAAATAATATGAACAAACTAAGAATGGATAAAATTAGGAATTGATTTAAAAAAATTAACAAAAGTGTAAATCATAGGAACAAAATATATAAAAATGGGCGAGTAAGGTTCATTTCACATTATAAGTTTCAAAAACATATACATAGGTTGGTCCATTTCTCATGTAGGTACCTTAAATTCTCGAATTTCTGATAAAAACTAATCCCAAGCAATTTGTGTGGGAAGAAATTTGAGTATTTGGTACATAATATAAAATAAATGAAGAAACTTGGCTGTCTCCTGTGTTTTTTGGCACATTGTGATAATCTCAATTTATACTATTCCACCTCCACCTCGACTTATATTATCTCAAGAAGTTTTTAAATATTGAGGCAATAAACAATAAACAGAACTAAAATTTTTTCATATAGGTACCTAAAAAAACAGGTCGGAAGTTGTGTGTTTTGAATCATCATATTTCAGTTTAAGTTTCAAGAAATAAGTGAAAATATAATCAATTGTCTCGTTATCACAATAGATTTATTATTTATTGCAACAGGAAACACATTTGAAGCATAGGTACCTATTAATTTTGACAGATTTTATAATGCGCAGATCGGTACCTATACATTCAATCAAAGGCAGTAAACGTAACGTTCATTGCTAAATTGACAATATGAAATGGATTTGGTAGCGTTTGTAATGTGGAGTTAGGGTTAAAAGAATGCAGATTGTGAAAAAGCACGAAAATCAGACAAAAACTAAATTAAATCTCTGAATGATGTACACAATTAATTGATTTCAGATAGGTACTTTCAAATTTCATTTACTGTTGTTTTTCTTATCGATCTATTACGATTTACAGATATAGCATATGCGCTAAATTAGTGATGTGTACATTTGTAAAATTTAAATTTTGTCCTGTTTAATATGCAATAGTACCTAAATTAACATTTACAATAGGTATACTATTTTCAATTTGAGGATAGTTTTAATATAGGTATATATATATATATATATATATATATATATATATATATATATATATATATATATATATATATATATATATATATATATGCATAAACACACCTAGAATATTATTCACACCAGTCCTCTTGAACATCAGCATAATCACACTTTCCTTGACTGATATGTGAGTATAAAATGAGAATATGGCCGAGATATAAGAGAAACTATATACTAATTAAAGGAACATTAAAATTAACGTGTGTGTGTTTATTTATTGTACAAGTACATTAATCTCCGTTGCACTCTTATATAATATCTGATAGCAAGGTTTCATACCACGTCAAATTTTATCCATTTTACGATGCTATTTCAACTAGGAATTTTTCATTCAATGTACAGCGTTCAGCGACCTCTCATGGTCAAAATATTCCTCGGCGGTGGACGTCTGTGAGGAAAAGCTCGGGTTTAATTTGAGGAAGGGGAATAAGGAGGGATTTCTTACTTTTTGTCGACCTGCGGTGGATATCCGAATTCCAGAGTGTCTTGTTCTTGGGCATCCCTTCGATAAAAATCAATTACAATCATGTATACTAGTGAAGATTTTAACTGCGTGAAGATATATTTCTCAGAAACTCTTCATCTGAACAAACGATATTTATTGCATTGTGAAGTTCAACAATGATGCGACTGAATAAACTATTATATTAATATTGTTGTTCATTTTCCACTTATTCATTTCCTAGAAATTTATTCAACAGGCAATGTCAATATTCTATAAATATTGCCACATATTATATTGCAAACATCTTACGTCAGTTCCATAAAACGTGCGTTCTATATGAATGGAGCGGATTCGACTTACTCATAATTATAAATAACTGAGAAATTTTCCAATAAACTATATTTATTTGAATCGATGGGGCCGTAACTAGATGAAAATCAACGAATATTTTTGTTAAATGAAAGTCTATGCTTCAAGACTTTTGCGTTTACAGTGCACTATATCCCACGACGCGTTTAGTTGGAAACTTCAACTTCTTCAGTGCAAATTTCGAATTGAACTACCTAGAACATGTGTGTTATGTTGTTACATGTCGTGGTAATAAGTATAACAGTAATGGGAAATCCATTTTCATGAGGCCAACAATTACCTACCCTTCTTGTCGATAAGGTTCAGTATAGTGGCGAATTAAAACACTTGTTCATTGATTAGAGTTGTGAAGAAATTTCTATCACTTAGTTTAGTTGGAAGTTTGCATCCGGAGAAACTGCAGTTTCCAGAAAAATGTTTAATTCAGCGTTTATGTGAAAATTTCAAAACGCAGCAATTTATTAACTAACATGAAATTAAATTTTTTAAATCCTCTCCAATCGAAATCTAACTATTTTACCTATCCAAAATTCGAAGTGAATAATTATCTTTATCACCATTTGTCTATCATTCTGACTTCAAATTTTCAATGAAAACGGGGATAGGGTCGATTCCAAATTTGAAATTAGAATGTGATAGAATGAAAACTCACGAGAATTTACCTATAGGATAAAAAATACTCGGGACAATTTTTTTTTGAACATTGATAACAACGAATGTTCAACTAGAAAATATGAAAATCGGAAGTTTCTTACGTAGTTCTTCTGATGATTGCCGATTTATAGGACTTCCTTCTCATGTCTGTATCATTAAGCCCATATTGGCGATCTACCCTCTTCTTTCGTTGAGCAGGGAGGTCGGTACTAAAATGTGCTGCTATTAGTTTTAATTTTTGGTTTATCATTAAAGCTTCTCAAAATAAGGGTGAAATTTCAAAAGTTCTTCAAGAAGCAATGAAATTTTCATGTCAAACACCAAATATTTTTTAACTGAGAGAACTGATTGACCCATGAAATACAAGGGGCATTCAAGATAGACCAGGACTAAATGAATTTATCCTAGCTCGAACAAATAAATATTGTTCAAGAATATTCATTGAGAGATAAATACTAAATTATAGCTGATTATAATATGATTTATACATCTTCAAATGAAGATTAACAGACCCAATAGTTTAGAGAAAAAAGTTGAATGGTTACAAGAAGAGAAAAACCTTCCATCGGAGCATTCCAAAGCAGAGGTATTGGTTTTCAGACAACTACGCAAGTGAAAGTACAATGAATATTATACATTAGATTAACTGACCTACTGATATATGTATATATATATATATATATATATATATATATATATATATATATATATATATATATATATATATATATATATATATATATATATATATATATATATATATATATATATATATATATATATATATATATATGTATATATATGTATATATATATATATATATATATATATATATATATATATATATATATATATATATATATATATATATATATATATATATATATATGTATATATATATATATATATATATATATATATATATATATATATATATATATATATATATATAGTATATATATATATATATATATATATATATATATATATATATAATATTTCCACTAAACTAATATAATATAATAAGTGGGCACAAGGATGGAGTAAAAAAATATCAATAGATTTTGAATCGGTGAAGTCCGAGTGTTAATGAACAGCTCGAAAGATGTAAAACTTTTGGCGAACATACGTTGAAGAAGATTCAGAAATATGGGTCGTGACCATAGAAATCTTAATATATATCTGTACTCTGAGTAAGTATATATAGCAAGGTCCGTAAACTCTACTAGTATATATCTATGGTCCGATGTCATAATGAGGTTAATAAATTATATGGTTCTTATGGAGATGAACTATTTTGAAGTTGGTAAAACATTAGATCTTCCATCGTCTCGAATCGTATCATAATGATTTATAAATAGGATCTTAATCCCCTCAATTATTTGTCAGAATAATCTGAAACTACTTATTTATGTCATATTTTTTTCGACAAACTTCTTTTCTCAATTTATGCCAAAAGACTCGTTTCGATCATCCACTCAGTCCCACTATTAATGGTACTGAATTATTAAATATAAATTAAAAAAACTGGAAAAGTAGGAATTCCATGTTGTCATGACATTGTATCTGTAGAAATGTCAAATTTAAGAAATTGAAAGGTTCATAGACGTCAATGGGTATCTATAAATTACGTCACACGAATTTCTTGATTTTTGGAGCCCCCTCCGTCCATGACCATAGTGTGTCACATATTTCGATTTTTTTTCTGTTGAAGTTTAATTTCTAATATTTTTATACATGTGAGATCACGAAGCTTATGACTCGCCCCCCCTTGTCACACTTTGTTGACTCCTCCTTAATGTGTGACGTAATTTATAGATGGACCCTCATGAATCGAATTGGGGATATCACAAATTAAGAACTAGCCCCTGGACAACATTTACCTTTCCCAACATGGAGAACGTTAAACAGGGTGAGAATGGGAGTCGCACGATGTAACAGCAACCTAAAAAAGTGGGGCTATAAAAAGGACACTTGTGAATGCGGCGTAATCTAAGACAACCAGCATCTCGCTATATGCCCAAACATGATAGAGACTTACACAGAGGAATTTGAAACTATTAGATAACCGGCAACTGACAGCACTCTCAATCTAGAGAAAAACTGATGATTCAATGTAAATTCAAAATTTACCTTCCATCGTTTTTAATATCAGGTTTTTTTCCAGGACCTTCAACGTGACGATTGAAATCATTAGCTATGTAAGAACTGTGTCTGGTGTTTTCTTGTAAACACACCTGGCCGCCACTCGATTCCCCAATAGCGTTTCCCTCGATTGTCTGCGCTTCCAGTTTATCGCCAATTTGCTGCAGTTGAGGTTCTTCACGTCCGTGAATTTCAGGTGGCGCACTTCCAGCAGTTTCTACGTTGTACTTGGCAACATCGCGTCTTTCCTTCGGTTCTTGGAAAGTTGTCAACGTCGATGGGTTCTCTTCGATGTCGGGCCGTCTTTCGGGAATATACTGAAGCTGTTGATGATCCGTCGACGGCTGAGTTTGGGGATTGAATATTTCTTGCGAAACGTTTTGAACGGGTTCGTATCGATGTTGACCACCGTGATGGTACTGTTGCTGAGGCTGAAACTGATCTGTGAAAACATTTTTCGCCTCCGACTGATGAAACTCTTGCTTGACGTATTGCTGCGGCGAAGCTTGCGGAGGAAATTGGGAGTAGGTTTGTGGAGTTACCATTTGCTGTGGTTGGTATTGTTCTTGCGGTATGAAATGTGCTTGATTCTGATATTGATCTTGTTCTCGCGCCTCTTGAACGTCTTGTTGCATTTGCAGAGGCAAGTATTGCTTTGGAGGAACGTTTTGTGGCTGCGTAGAAAAGGGCATTCGCGGTTGGTTAGGTTGTGTGACTTTCTGTACTTTTTGAGCGTAAGCTTGTTTCTGTTGTTCGTATAGTTCTTGAGGAATATATGGCCGCTGCTCGAAATACTGCTTTTGTCTTTGTGTCGGATGTTGCTGTACTTGACGCGGATAACCCCCCTGCTCAGTATCTACAATTTCGTCTCCGTGTCGATTGGGGCAGAATTGTCGATGATGTGGAGTCATTAAGTGTTGACTACTCGGTCCTGCCGTATGACGAACTGGTATTCTGTATTTTTCGCGAAGCTGTCCGTTTTCGAAAAATTCCTGTTCGGCTCTTAGAAGAGAATCGACTGTCTCTTCCTGCCTGACTGGGCGATTTGTTGGATTCTGTACCAACGTTTCAGAGGGTTGTTTGATATGGACAGGGTCAGGCTTGAAGTACTTCGGATCGACATGCAGTAGCGAATGTACGGTTTCGGACTTGAAATGACTATTTTCATCGCTTTTGGTCGGCTGTTTTTCTTGTTGCTGCTGTGAGTTATGTTGCTGGTGATGAGGTTGGTATCCATGCTTCTGTTGTGCGCTATATTGTATATGAGGGAGATGCGTCTTTTGTACATTATATAAGGTGCGATCAGGTTGACGCAGATAAGTTTGCTGAGGAACATAACGTTCTTCTTGTTGCGGTATTTCATTTTGATTTCCCGCGTTTTCTTGATAATAAACATTTCTATCGTATGTGTTACCAAAATGTTGATCTTCTCTATGCACGACCGATTGAGATGCATGTGGTGTTTGTTCTGGCGACTGCAGTGTCTGATGAGGTTTGACAAAATAGGGATTCTCCTAAGGAAGAAAACAGGGATTGAGAACTTAATTTTCTCATTACAGTATTTCCATTTCTGGTTTTTACTGATATCGATGGTTGAAATTTTAAAATTCGTAATTATTTCTTCATGTGTCAACCAGAGTTGATTTGTAATCGGGGATTATATTGTATTCAACCTTTTAAGGCCTCATATTTATAACATTAAAATAAAACGAAGACAGAGAAATATATATTCGAAGCGGATTATAGTTAATAAATTTCAAATGCCATCAGGGAAGTACCATAAATACTATACTAAAAAGGATTCAACCATACCGCTTAGATACTGAAAAGAGTGTACCGGGTGGCTAGATAAGAATGCAAAGTGCTGTAACACGTGAAATATTCATCGTAGAGACTCGCAGTAAAAAACATAACTAAAGTGGCCAATGGAAAATCCTGGAAATTATTTTCAAGTACCTAACCGCCATTTAAAAAAATTTTAAAGTGTTTTTTCTCTGAAATACACCACGTGAATGTATCACAAAGATATATTTTTTTTCAAGCTAAGCTTCATTCGAATAATTTTTGTTCAACATTTTTTGATGTATCTATTGAAATGAAGGGGGGGGGGTGATTCAATGTTCCTTTGAATAAACAGCTGTAACTCCTGAACGAATGAACGGATTTTAACGAATTTAGTCTCGTTAGGAAAAGCTTGTATTGTTTCATCAAACTCAACTTATCTGTGATGCCGCTAGAGCGCGTTTTTTGATATAATAACAGAAAATTGCCAACTTCTCTGAAAAATTAAATGCAATAACCTGACTTTTTTTCATAAAAATATAGTGCAATGACACCAAAATAGGCTAGTGAGAACCGTATCTCGATATCTTATTGCTATCTTTGAATATCGAAGAAAAAAGTTATATAATTCTAAAAAGACGCAGTTACATCTGTATTTATTTTTATTTGTTTGTCTTTTTCCATGAATCAATTATGAAATTTCATAATTTTATGATTTTTAAATAAGAGTATTTAGTTCAAAATTTTTTTTTAAAACATGTATTAGCCTAGCAATCAATGTAATAATATTCAAGGTAGTTCGAATATGAAGAGCAGGTCATGGAGGAAAAACGAATGCCTCAAATAAATTTGTCAACAAATATTAAAATTATACTTAGGTATAGTAGCAGTATAATGAGTTTGTGTGACACACACAAGTAGGTAAGGACTGAAAACTATTGAAATGCGTTTACAAACCATGAATCTGTTAAAATGCTGCATTGGCACGAAGAGTATACAGAGCTCGATATCCAAACCGGCGGTTACGCTTTTCGAGAATTTTTCCGCGTTTACTGTGAAATTTGCGTAATACTGGCATCTTTCGACCCAAGGAATTTCAGATAAAAATTCTCTATTTTCCCCAAATATGCCTAACAAATTATTGTATGGCGTGAACGCCGATTTGGATATAGAGCTCTGTATACTCTTTCTGCTAATGAAGCATTTTGAAGATATTCAAAATATACTGACCATATCAACAGCTTCATCGTTTGTAAACGCATTTCAATAGTTTTCAGTCCTTACTTGTGTGTGTCACACAAACACATTATACTGCCACTATAAGTATAATTTTAATATGTGTTGACAAGTTTATTTTAGGCATTTGTTTTTCTTTCCTGGCTTGCTCTTCATATTCTAACTACCTTGCATATTATTACATTGATTATTATACTAATACACGAATTTTTAAAAATTTGTGAACTGAGAATACTATTTTCGAAAAATCATAAAATTATGAAATTTCAACATTGATTCTTGGAAAAGGACGAACAAATAAAAATCAATACAAGTGTAATGGCGTCTTTTTAGAATTATATGATAACTGAATTTTTCTTCTTTGATATTTTATGATACGAATAGGATATTGATATACGGGTTTCACTGGTCTATTTTGGTGTCCTTGCACTATATTTTTATGGAAAAAAAGTCAGGTTATTGCATTTATTTTTGAAAAAATTGGCAATTTTCAGTTATTATATCAAAAAACGCGCTCTAGCGGCATCACTGAAAATATCATAGATAAGATGAGTTTGATGGAACAATAAAAGCTTTTATCAACAAGATCAAATTCTTTGAAATCCGTTGATTCGTTCAGAAGTTACAACTGTGTATTCAAAAAAACATTGAATAACCCCTCACCACTTCATTTCAATTTATGTCAAAAAGTGTTGAACAAAAATGACTCGAATGAAACTCAGCTTGAAAACACATATATTTTTGTAATACGTTCACGTGTGTATTTTAGAGAAAAATCACTTTAAAAGTTTTACGCCCCCTGGCGGCCATCTTGGAAACATGAAAATGATTTCCAGGATTTTCGATTGGCCACTTTCGTCATAATATTTTTTACCGCAGGTCTCTACGACAAATAGTTTACGAGATACAGCACTTTGCATTCTTATCTGGCCACCCGGTACAAAAAGAAAAAAATATATAGCAATACAAAAGTTATCAATGGGGCGGCTCCGTGGCGGAGAGGTATAGATAACACTATGCCGTCTTCGTTGGCGGAGTCGGTGGGTTCGATTCTCACCGTGTCCTTGGGTGTTTGTGATTGTCCCATTACAATTTCATTACAATTTGATGAAGATTTCACGTGAGTCTGGGTGTATGTTCTAAGTTTGCGAGCCCATGAGGGTAGATGATGGAACACAGGCTAACAGTCGCCTGTGTCCCATCATCCCCTTTAAAAAAAAAAAAAAGTTATCAATTTCCTTTCAACGCCATCGACATCAGAATTTGAAAAAAACCGCAGCAGAGCTTCAACACTAAGGTCGTATTTTCCACAAATTTGTTTCACATACAAAGTCACAACTCCTTTGGAGGGACTTGAGAGATGCACAAAGCTTGAATAACTGCAAAAATGCATGAAATTTTCATTTGAAAATTGCGTTGGTGAGAAAAAACGTTTGAAACCATCAAATAGTACCTTTCTAAAATCAACCGTTTTCAAGTACAATTTTTCAGCTTTAACTGATTTTAGAATGGCTGTAGAGAAGAGCACGATGGAGATGACAATATGTTATACATACATACATATATATATATATATATATATATATATATATATATATATATATATATTAATTATATAATATATATATATATATATATATATATATATATATATATATATATATATATATATATATATATATATATATATATATATATATATATATATATATATATATATATATATATATATATATATATGTGTGTGTGTATGTATAACATATTGGCATCTCCAGCGTGATTGAGGATTTTTGGGGAAAATACGACTAAAAACACATTGTGTGAGCAAGACGGCATCAAATAAATCGAAAAAGTAAGGGAAAACCTGCCTGCTGCTCTGTAAACTGCTGCGCGTGCAAAGACTGTGCAACTTGAGATTGCGAGATTGGGGCATCACTCTGTTGACTTCGTGGTACGGTTGGAAGTCCTTCGGACATCCGGTAAACTTGTTGAGGTTGTAGCTGTGTTGGCCAAATGTGTCCGGTGGGTTGGTTTTGGTATTCGGCAGCTGGCAAATCGATATTTTGATTTGTCTGAACATTTTCTGCATATTGCATCGTTTGATACGGTAATCTTCTAGACTCCAATTCTTTCTCTGGAAACATCCTTATTTGCTCTTGCAATGGAGGTTGTGGAGATGCTATCTGTTTCACCTGGGAAGTCTGCGCGATATTTTGATTCTGTCCCACGTAATTCGTATCTTGTAATTGTTGGGGAATCTGTTGTTGCGGTATATTGATCACGGCAGTGGGTACATTCGATGATCCTTGATTTGGATCGAAATTATTTTGATGTGGCGTCATCTGGTGGTAATTTTGTGAAATTAAGTTTGCCATTTGCGATACTTCCGCACCTTGGGAGTTAGCTGGATTTAATTGATACGGTTGTTGGTATTGTGGGAACGGACTGATTTGTTGCGCTTGCGGACTGCTAGGGGCCTGGTAATTTTGAAATGTATGTTGCTGCGGTAAGGTATTCATAGAAAGAGGTGAAGGTGCTACGTCTGCGAATTGTTGGGAATAATTTAACTTTGGTACTTGATGACTAACTTGAAGTGGGGGATAAGATGAAGGTGATACGTTTGCGAACTGCTGAGAAGAACTACTCAAGTTGTTCGACGTTGGTACTTGATGACTAAATTGAACTGGGGGACAAGATGAAGGTGTTACGTTTGCGTATTGCTGAGAAGAACTATTCAAGTTATTCGACGTTGGTACTTGATGAATAGCCTCAACTGGGTAGTATGTATGCTGGTGAGCAGCGACATTCTGCTGATTCACCTGTTCGGGCTGATACTGTTGCTGACATTGTTGATTCGAAAGATTGTTTTGTCTATTGTTCGCACTGGAATGGAAGGAATTGGGGGATGAGGATAACTAAGGGAATGTGTAACTAACCTGACGGGTACGAAATTCCTTGCTATAAAATTCAGTTAATATTATTCCTATTTCCGCGTTAAATGTACTCACCTAGCAGGTTCACTATTTTTTTGGGACGTAGTGTTGTGGATTATCTAGAAAGAGCTGTATTAGATGATAAATGCATAACGGGATAGCGAATGTTAATATACCTGTCCCATACTGCAAGGGGGCCTGGGTGCCCCATATCGACCATAAGATGGAGTATTATGGGAGTATGCACTCTGTAAGCCGTTAGTTCGGTTTATGGGACTGAAAGTTAGTAAAAAATAATTAGTACAATTATTAGGATATTAGAATAGAAATATTTTTTGAATGTCTTACAGGATGGGCAAATTTCGATGTATGTATAGGGTAACTCGGTTACTATATGGAGGCCGCATTCTCGATCCTTTTTTTTAGACATAAATTCACTGGCGAAAACAAAAATTTGCAATCTTCTCTTGTTTTCGAGCTATGGACAAAATATACATTTTTCGACTTTTGAACACATGTCAATATCAGACTTGTTAATAACTTTTACATTCTCAAGTCGCTTTTTCTTAATAATCCATTGGCGCCGAGAAAATTTTAAAAAAAGTTCAGTTTAGAGTTATGATCAAAAGTTGTATTTAATCAAATGGGAATTATAGTTGGCTTTGGTTTGGTTGGAACGGATTTATTCAAAGTATAACAATTGTGATATTGCATCTGAGATATTTTTCAATCGCTATCCAGTTAAAAGAAAATAGTGCATGATTCAAGCCAAGACCAAAAAATGACAATATCAAAAATGTTTCATGATTAGGTATTTTTGATCGCTAGAAAATAGCTTCATTAGGTTGTCTTTTTTTCTGGATAGCGAATGCAATATCACAATTATTATTGATTTGAAAAAATACAACGTTTGGTCATAACTATGAGTTGCATGGATTAAAGAGAAAAGAATGTGGAAGCTGAAATTGTGCTATCCATGTTTGTTTCGATATTCAGGAGATCGTGAGAAATGTGGAAGCTATTATCTCGTAACTTTGCAAATAACTAAAAAATTCACATGTCTGATAGTCGATAAATCAAAGTTTTGTTTATTAATCGAAAACAATACAATAGCAAATTTTTGTTTATGCCAGTGAATTTGCAAAAAAAAGGAGAATGCGACCTCCATTTTTACAATCTAATATAGTTATAGAATTACCCTATACAAACATAGAAATTTGCCTACCCCGCACAAAACGAAAAGAAGGATGCTTGGTTAACCCTCCTGGTATAGAGGCGGTTCCTTCAAAAATATATCACTGTTTGGAAACAAACATATTCATAAATCATTTCTATCTAAGGATTTGTTAATTAAGTTGCTTTTAATGCCAACAATACATCAAACATAAGCAACAAGGTTTTCAAGTAAAACTACCCTTATCGATCATCAATTATTAGATCATCAGATTATCGAGCTAACTGATACCTATACTATAACTTTTTGGTATCGGCGTTAATACCAATTCAAACTAGCATTAACACGAAGTCAGATGTATAGAGGTCTAGTTATTTCGTGCTAAAAATTTGTCTACTCCAAAGTAGCTATTGCGGCTTTGTACCTATGCATTCTGTGAACCTACTTGTCTCAATTCAACAAACATCTTCTTCTTCAAGTGCCTCACCCGGTTATGGGTGTAGACGACCTCTCTACGAATATTCGTGTTGTGTGTGATACAGTGATACAAGAATAGAAGCGACCTACAGTTTTACGACGGGTCCGAACGTCTTTATAGAGAGGCTTTACAAGACAGAATACTTCTCGGTAGTCTGCCATTGCCTTCTGAGAGGTGGCTCCGCATTACTTTGTTGGTTCGGCCGGGATTCGATTCGCCGACCTTCTGTTCAGTAGTCCCACTGAGCTACGGAGCCACACAAAAACATCAGTGAGGTTAATTGACGACCCGTCATTAACCGCTCACTTTCATTCAGTTGAACATCGGACTACGTTGCCGACTTATGTCTCTTTTACAGATATTATGACGGCGGGTGTTCTGCAGCTATTGCTTCTATTATTCTACCGATATTCGATTTACTCATTATACCAGATATGCAAATAATACATACCATTTTGTGGTGCAAATAATATAAAAAACAATATATTTACAGAAATACTATATATTTCACAAATCGAAATTTTCTCATCAACTGGCTTGCTTGAAGAAAAAATTATGTATCTCATAGATGAATTAGTGAAAATCACAAAACTAACCGTTACTAATGATCAAAGTGAATAATGACGATCTTCCTTAATTGAACATAATAATTTTTATTCACATCAGAACGTAATATAAGAACGCTCAATTTAAGTAATTTGTTTTCTCCAGCAGAGCTGATATATTTTTTATGCCTACACTTACTTATTTTCAGTTTGTTCTTCCTTCTTGCCGTCAGGAAAGAAACCATCGAATACTACGTAGTTATTCATCTGCTTAACGGGACTGTGTAGATTGTAGTGTTTATTCAAAAAATGGAGAAACTTATCGCTAGGTCTATCGATGGCCAGATTTCGTGGTTTCACATTTTCTTTCTGAAATAAATTTATTTTATGACGAACAGAAAGCATTCTTTTAATTATAATCACGATGAAATGAAGAATAAATTATATCGAAATAACTGTAAGTGGAAGAGCTGACTTTCTCTCAAAACAGAAAAATTAAATGCCTTCGACTATACGATTCAAAGGTATGCACTAGAACTCGTGAGGTGGTGTGCAAAATAATCTTAAAACTCACCAAATAACATGAAAAATCTACACTAAAATCGCGGCGGAGAAAAACAGTTAAAACAACTAAAAGTACGAAATTTCAACTTAAATTTAAACTCAATCTGAAGGAAGTGAATAAAACCTCAAGAACCACGAAATCTTCAAATCAAAGTGGTTGGAGAAAAAAGTCGAATTCGATTTAGAGGGGCATTGGGAATGTAAAAATCATTCAAAACCTAGTTTTTTCAACTCCATACATCCTCAAAACAGTGCTAGAAGGCTGAATTGTTGCATTTGCCACCGATTTCGAAGAAGCACCTCGTCGTCACTCTTCTCCAAAATTAGGAGTTGCCTAAATTTTGACTGAATTCGCCCAAATTTTGATATGATTTTCATCAATATTTTCGGGGAAAATACGACTAAAAAACATAATTATTTTCACATCGTTATTCTTCACCAGATGTAAAAAGAATTCATAGTTATTTTCCAAAATTGGCCAATAAAGAAGGTACCTACTTGTAAAAGTTAGAAGTTGCCTAAATTTTGACTGAATTCGCCCAATTTTTGATATGATTTCTATTAATATTTTCGGGGAAAATACAACTGAAAAATATAATTATTTTCACATCGTTATTCTTCACCAGATGTAAAAAGAATTCATAGTTACTTTCCAAAATTGGCCAACAAAGAAGGTACCTATTTGTACATTGAGAAAATATAATATGTAATGGCTTTTATTTGAACGACAGAATTTAAATTCTCATCAGGGTATGATTAAAATGGCTCTTTTATTTTCGAATAAAGGAATGCATCAAACATTGATAAAGATTCTTGTAAATACAGAACCGATTCTACAAAATATTCCACTGAAATTCTCATTGGCAATATCTAAGAAGGAAATATTTTTTACTTATTGTCATGCCATTAGACTTTATTAACCATTATGACTTTCTTATATTTGACGAAACTTAATGTGGAATCAAAAAGAAATGCTTTACCAGCAGAGCTCTGTCGCTATGGACGTATGTTCCCATTAATTTCATATTTTTTTTAAATACAAATTCTTAACCTCTTAAGTCAATTTGGAGTAAGCCAAACCTTGAAACCTACGAAAAAAATATGATATTTCTACATTCAAGTGGTGTGGCAGTGATAAAGAAGAAGTGTTAAAGCTCACAAAGGATTATGCCTTAATTCTCAATCTACGTACCAAATTTTAATCCTCTAACTTAAGCTGAAGAAGCGGTGGAGTTTTGCAAAGTCTTGAAAATCACGAAAACCTAAGAACTCTACATGAAAATACCGAAGCTTAGAAAAAAGCTGATTCCCTTAGAAAGCACTCCAGTAACATAAACTTAATTCACATATAATATTCGAAGATGCCATAACTTTAACTGAATTTATCCAAATTTGGATAGATTTATTCTGAGTCAGAAACAACAACATATACCAAATTTCAGACATCAAAAAACCTCACTAATCTTGATCCACGAGGTATCAAATGGATTTATAAACCACTACCACAACTCACGGTTGACTTTGCAGTAGGTAGTCAATTTTTTTCGGGGAAAATACATCTGAAACCTAATTCGGTGCCCATCTTACCTCAAGCATGTATTCAAAAAGTTTTTTTCCTAAGCCACCACGCTGTCTCTTCTCGTGCACGTAGAAATCCAAGATGCATGGCGGTGTAACTTGGTAATGCTGACCTTCTCTGTCGAACACATAGAGTCCTTTCCTACCGACTTTAAGCATTCCTGTGACAGCACCATTACCACTGAAAAGAATGACTACTTTAATTTACGTACATAGGGTGAATTGTAATGAGGGAAACTCCCTCAAATTCTCGAGAGAATAATAAATATATGCGGTATGTATCTTATCTCATCAATTAAAAAAAAGTCGACTTTTGTAGCAATAGCACATCAAACAAAAACACGAAAAGTTTTTTTCCTAGAGAATATTACTAATGTTATTAACAAACGATATAGCTTTAATTAATTAAATCAGTAACTAATCGATAGAGGTTGTTATTTTTGAATTTTTATATATTTCCTACATAAAGTTGAAAATTCTTCAATAATTCAAAAAATGATCAACTTTTTGAGGGAGCTGGTTATATGTATTCCTCGACGTGAATACTACATTCACAATCCAACAGTGATTTATAGAAATCGTCAAGTCACCCCGACTCAAAATCTGCATACATCTGTTCCGATCTCATTAAATCCCATCAGTGCAGCTTATCTAACTCGGAGTGAATATACAAATGTCTAATTGTTCCCGAATACAAATCGTGGTCAGAAACACCATCTGGATCACAACCATTTCTAGAAATAAATCCTTGAAGAAATACACACCGTTAGATAGTTTTTGGTAATACCTTTCTAATGAAGTGCTACGCTCATATTCTGAAGGTTTAATGGTACAGGAGAGTCCTCCAAAGAGGAAATTTCACTGTATCGCACTATTTTTTCCCTGCCTTGGATGAAATGCATACTTTCTCAGTTTTTGGTATCGTTAGATAGGACCTAGATGGCTTTCAGATGGACGGAAGTTGGTACGCGTGCACCACTTGGGCCGACCCTAGGGTCCAAAAACCTTTTTGCTAGGACACAACCCAAAAAACTTGGAACTTTGGCCGTATAGATTCCTCATATATTGCTCTACAATATCACTGTGAGTTACTCTAAACTGAAGTGTCGACATCTTGGTTGAAAATAGGTCGCTTCGGTTAAATTTCTTCCATATATAATAAGATTTTTGATAAAGTAAGAGAGATTTTGGGCGAGAGAAATGGTAAACGAAGGGTGAGTCACTATTTCAGGAATGTTAAGAGATGAAAAACTACACGAAGACGTGTGCCACTATGAACTCGTGATTGAATGTTGAGAACGATGAAACACATCCGAATGTAATATGCATCTTTCTTTGTCATTCAAATCCAATGAAATCAAATCAAAATATGCTTTATTGCCTTAAAATTATAAACTTTATTGACAGAGCGAAAAATTTAGGAACTAAACAATGTAAAACATAAAAATAAACACACATCGATCAAAAACTATACAAACTAAACAATGTAATACCTAGAAATGAAAACACATCACACCACATTTATAACGAGATCGGTTTGAATTGTACAAAAAACAGCGTAGAAAAGAAAACAAATTTTGACTGAGAAACCTTAATTTTGTTAACTATTCATTGGGTCACAAATTCCAGCTATATACCCATAGCTGGAAGTTTCTGTATCAAAGTCTACCTCATAGTCCATATACAGAGTTGTCCAACGGAAAGTATTCACTTAGCTCTTCAATTTTTTTGAAATTGAACACAAAAATGCTCGGACCCGTGGAGTTTGCTTTTGAGGGGACACATTTTGGATATATTTTTCAAGCAGTGCTTCTAACCTCCTAGCGAGAGGGTGTCACAACCCTTAAATTTCAAATGGAAAGTGGGGTCGAATGATATATCATTTGAACGGGCACAAAATAATCTTTCCGAAGATACCCTATTTATTGAAATTTACTCAAACAGGTAATGCGGAAACGGCTTTAAAACATTAATCCCACAATTTTGGCATTAATGAAACATACAAATAACTTTTGGTTATTAGGAATCAGAATAACTAGAATCATCTCAATAACACCTGACATGCTAAAACATTTTAGAAATATATTTGAACAAAATCTGTATTATTGTATGGAAGCAAGTGGGTCACATTTTCAACACTTGTTGAAATACTCAAAGTTTTAATAAATTTAACAGCTTGTCCACTTTTTTTTACAAAGCACTGTTACAAGTAACAAACATTGAAATGTTGTACTAATCGTAAATCTTGTGATTCCTAATAACCAACAGTTATTTATTAATGCCAAATTCATAGGGTTAATGTTATTAAAGCTATTTTCGCACTAACTGTATCATTAGGAAGATAATTGTGGCCCGTTCAAGTGATTTATGACTCGACCCTACTTTCCACATAAAATTTTTGGATTGTGACACACCCTCGTTAGAGGGTTAAAGGCATAGGTTGAAAAATATTTGTAGAACGCGTCCCCCTCAAAAGCAAATTTCACGTCTCCGAGCATTTTTGCTTTCAATTCCAAGAAATGCAGAAAAGCTAGGTTCATACTTTTCGTTGGAGCACTATGTAGATTTTCATACTCTACAAAAAGGAAGAATCCTTATTACAATCAATATAATAAAAAAAATTTGTAACAATGTAACAACCAGTGAATATCGTACATTGCGATTGTGGACTTCGCAATTTGTTAATGTATTATCTTTTGTAGGATCTATTTGTATCGCATGAATAATTTGAATATTTTATATATCGTGTAATTAATTTGGAGAATGTTTGACACCTTCGTTAGCTGGTATAATGGAAAATTATTCTATCCCGTTTCCGATGAAACTTGAATGCGAGACGTCTCCAGTCAAGGAACATAATTCATGGCATTCAATATTCAAGGTTTTACAACACCCACGAAAACATTTGCTGATTATGATATATGTACATAATATTAGATTTTATCGATTATATTCGTCATGAAATTCGTTACTTTTTCAAAATATTAGAGAGTGCAAACTTACTGGGAAATACCAATCACATACCAATCGATTGCAATCAATCAAAAAAGAAAAAAGATAAGGACACGTGATTAATTTCTTCCGCAAGTAAGTGTGATAGCGGCGGGCTGCTTGAGTTACTGGCAATAACTCTTTCAGTCCAATGTACGTTACACTTGAATGTACGATTGCACTGAGGATGGGTAAGACCGAATAATTAATGCGAGTTGGGTTTCAGAGGATGAATGCTGTCCCATCATTCGCGTTTACAAGCAGTGACTTGCCCACGCAACCTCTTTGAAGAACGGGTTCGTACCCCAGAGTCTCTCGAACGATAATAAACGAGCATGACGTTCGGCTATTACTTCGGTTGACGGTATAATGAATCATATTAATGTCCCAATACGTAATCCAAAAGAACAAACTACGTAGCGTGTTGAGAAGTTCCCACACCCTGAGTCAGACAAAAAAGAAATGAAAGTGCCGATCAACTTCATACTTGCAAAGTAGTGCTAAAATGAAGTGATATCGTTTCATATCTATTTCCTCAAGCACGCGATGCAAAAGTGACGTCCCCTCATTATTTCTTAATGTTTTGAGCTGCTATTTATTTTCAGTATATTGCACCTTTGTACGTTTCATAATATAATTTTGGGAATTTGAAGAAAGAAGTTTCCTCTACCAAAACCTCGACCAAAACCATTTAACTACCCAAATATGGACAATCTACATTCATATATATATATATATATATATATATATATATATATATATATATATATATATATATATATATATATATATATATATATATATATATATATATATATATATATATATATATATATATATATATATATATTTATATATTTTCATTTTTCAATTGTATATTATTTGTTGATTTTACCTTAGATACGGTTGCTGTAAATACACTCATTATGCCCTAGGGCGTTATGAGCGGGCATTATGGATCATAACGCCCGCTCATTTTACGAGGACAACTTAAGCAACTTCCATTGATTAAATACTTCATAATCCTTTTTTTTTTTTTTAAAAGAGGTGGGACGTGTGCCCTCTCACACGCGTCCGACCTCCGTACAATTTTGGCTTCGTCAACTTGGACATTTAGCCATCAATTTACTAAATGAGGGGAACCACTTAAATCCGGACGCATACAAACACCCAGGAACACGGTGGGAATCGAACCCACCAACTCCGTCAACGAAGACGGCATAGCGTTACCTAAACCTCTCCGTCACGGAGCCTCCCTTCATAATCCTTGTCGTATACTACTCTGGATTTTTCTGGCAATGAATTATTCGCAGCTTTGGCTGCATTTTCTATGATATTCTTGGGTAAATTCATTTTTATTTCCATCATTTCTATAAGACTTCACAAAGAAAGCAGGAATGACATTAACTAAATATGATGACAAAAATATTCACAAACAAACGTCAAAATATCAACAAATGACATGCCTACTATGAGAAGGAAAATGGAAAGTACAATCCAACAAGCCTGTTATTGCTAATAATTATCAAGAGATTATATATATATATATATATATATATATATATATATATATATATTATATATATATATATATATATTATATATATATATATATATATATATATATATATATATATTTTATATATATATAAATATATATATATATATATATATATATATATATATATATATATATATATATATATATATATATATATATATATACCTAATGCGAGACTTTTTCGCTGAAACGAAAATCTGAAACCTTTGAAACGCTGCTTTTTTATTGCGATACAAAAGCTAAAAATGGGGACAGTTGAACAAAATTACACTAGTTGTGAATTTAGAGCTTTATAGTCTAATTCAGCAGTGAAAACTTGAAGTAGCAATTTCTTATATATTATGGTCTTTCTTTTCGAAATTGGCACGTTACTTCACGTCAGGTGGAACGAGATTTACACAAAATTGTGGCTATTAAATTAGTGATATTCATCAGTAAAATTAGAGCGTGAAGTGATAAAGATCTCGATTAAAAATAATCACGTTCACCGTCGATTCCTACCGAGTGTATAGTTATTTTGTAATTAAACGAAAGGTCGTATCAACTACTCAATAATTTGAAGCATATTGTTTCTATAAATGTAATTTTCAATAGCGTCAAACATGTTTTATACACTTATCAATAACTTCAAAGAAGGAGAAACTAAAAGAACAAACTTTTCATTCACGGTTTTTTCACTCTTTACTGAATTCATTTCTCAATCTAATATTCAAACAAACAACAAAGAAAATATTGAATTACTACAAGTAAATAATCAGAGCAACTAGAGAAAAATTAAAAGAGACGAATTATATTAAATAAAGTGAACTGAGAAAATTCTTCGATAATTCAAAATTATTAAACAATTTTCCAAGAGTGCTGTTTACGTATTCCGCAAACCGATATCTACGTACGATAATGTCATAGAGTAGACATTTTCATGTCAGGAACTTTTTGTTCTCTCGACAAAATTCTACATTTTCGGTTTAATTGTAATGAATTGTTGGTTCCTAATATCTTCGGCGTAGGACGCTATGGGTTATTATTCATTTAGTAGTGATTTATATTGGGGAACAATAAGAAATATGTCAATTCACTCCGGGTCGACTATGCTGCACTGAAGAGATCTAATAAGATCGAAGCAGATGTATGCAGATCTTGAGCTGGGGTGACTTGACAATTTCTATAATTCACTGTTGCCTGTTGCTTTGTGAATGTACATTTCGCGTCGGGGAATACATATAACCAGCTCCCTTGGAGGATAATTTGGTAATTTTTAATTATTGAAAAATTTTTTTTGTTCACTATATGCGATATATGAAATTCAGTGTGGTTAACAAGTATATTTCACATGAACTATAATAACCAAAATGTCTTCAAGATTGTTACATCCAATGATACGTTTGTTTATATACCTATTTTTGAAAATAGGTTGGGCCAATTTCGATGACAATTCGGGGTGTAGGTACTTCTAGCATAGATAGCCAAAAACAAATAGACTTTTCCTGCGCTCGATTTTCGAGATAAGTTCAAATATGAAAACCGCTTTTTGATACGTCAAGCGATTTTCAAAAGTTTGCATTCTTGAAAAGTCGCCATATCTTTTTCATTATCAGAATTTTCGATTTTCCGCAGACTTTTTTTTTAGTTTTTTAGAGACCAATCTACCACTGAAAATTAACAAGTCAATTTACATTTAGTTTTTGAGATATAACACGAACTTAATATTTTTCTCACGGAAACTATCAATTCCTCTAGATCTTTGTCTATCATTACATTTCTATAGATTTTTGGTCCTGGCTTTTTGAATGAACCATGCGATATTTGGTCGGCTTAATACTGAACCCGACGGTTTCATCCTCTCTGGATATCGCTCATGATAAATTCGCTATGATAAAGCTGTATTTTCATTCGCCTCTATGAGGAGACACTGGAGCATATCATACTTTTCGAAATATTGAAAGATTTAAATGAACTTTTGCTCTAAATTGACGACAATGAGTAATTCTTTGTTACCACGCCAATATTTGTAGGTTGGTTATACCCAAAGACTTTTTGTTTTTGTCAAAGCTCACTCTCAGAAAACTTTTTTTTTGACGGCATCTTACTTTGAACAAATGAAATATTTTTGTGTTGTACACCATGTCAAAGTCGCAGCCAACTATGGTAATTTTTAAAAATTAGAAATATTGAAAAAACTGATGATCAAAACCTTGCGTGTGATACATCATTTTGAAGGAAATTTTCTGTAAATTTAAGAGAAAAATAAAATATGGCATGTTCCTTTGGAAAAATATAAAGTTTAGGTTATATCTCGAAATCTAAATGTAATTTGACATGTCCGTTTTCAGTGGTGGGTTGGTATTAAAAAAACTAGAAAAAAGGTCTCTTCGAAAAATAGAAAATTTTGATAATTACAAAGATATGGCGACTATGCAAACTTTTGAAAATCCCCCTGTAGCTTGAAAACAACTTGACGTAGGTATCAAAAAGCGGTTTTCAGATTGAAACTTGTTTCCAAAATAGAGACCAGGACATGTCTATTCATTCTTGACTTTCTATGCTAGAAGTACCCTCAACCCCCAAATCCCATCGAAATTGGCCCACCCTGTACAATTCAAAGTTAATAGTATTTCCATTTTGTTGAGTATTTTCCAATAAACTCAAACTGGGGATCTGATAATTTGGTTAGTTTTAATGCCACAAAGACACGAGAAATCAAGCCCTCATGAAAAACTTCACTCATCTTATTATTGGAAAACCATATGATTAAGCCAACAAATAAACTATAGTAGTATCTTTTAGGAATCGGCGTTAACTCCAATTTAACCTAGCACGAACACGTCTGAACCATTCCCACCCAACGTCAGCTGCACAGAAGCTTCGTAATCTATTTCGTGATAAAAGTAGGTTTCATCTAAAAAAACTATTTCTACTTTAATAAGGCTCTAGTTCGTACAGAATTGGAATACTGCTCTCATGCTTGAAGCTCTGGATCTATGCAATCTTTGCACATACTTCAGGTGATTTGAAAATGAGCGTGAGCAGTAGAGCTATAGGTCACGAAGGTAATATTTTTATGAAGTGCATCGCGTCGAGATGCGATTCTAACGGTTCGAATTATATTTTGAAAAATCACGCTTTAATAATCCGAAAAAAATTCGCGAAGTGCGTACTGAGAACAAATTTCTGTTAATTTTTGATGGGAGCCGCTGGAGATGCCATTATGTACAGGGGAATATATATACCTATATATATATATATATTATATATATATATATTATATATAAATATATATATATATATATATATGTACATATATATATATATATATATATATATATATATATATATATATATATATATATATATATATATATATATATATATATATATATAAAATCAAGTCTAGGTCTACATCGAATGAAAACCTACTCCTGCGCCGGACTGTTTACTTTCGATACAAACAACAGCCTTATATTTCCGGAACAAAATACGACTAAACACAGGCAAAAATTAAAAACATCTCGTCGAATGACAAAGTTGTTGAGTAAAAGTGAAAATAAATAGATTTCGTTGAAAGTCTATATTACTTAATGAAAGGTTATAAAATTAATAAATAAATCAAAGGGCTAACTTAATTCATCAAGTTAGCAGACCAGGTGATTTCTCGAAATTGGTAAGGGCTAAAAGAGGGGAGTAGAGGCGAGGGTAGAGGCCATTATTTGTGTCTTGAAAAGTAAAACAAGATCCTTTGATTGATTTTCCGAAAAAGCGCTTTTCCGAGCAAGGAAAACGAAAAAACCAGTGTCATATCATATTTCGTATCACCAGATTTGCTGGGATGTTATAGAAACAAATCCGGACCGCTGGTGCACATCAGGAAATGAAATTACATTCTTAGCGGAATGAAATATTAAGCAGAGAAAGAAATATCTCAATATTTTCAGGAATGCAGATCATTCAGCTTAAATACCAGAATGCCGATTTTGGTCTGTACGGCTCTCAGAATAAGTGAATAAAAATGATATAGCCTTATTTCATAGTAACTGTTATCTTCTCAATAAATATTCGGCCTTCTATTTTCTGGTTCTCTGTTATCTGAATCACGTATCCGCACTGATCGCCCTAAAGATAATTATGAATCTTTGCTAGAAAACACCGAAATATGAAAGAAAACTCGGGTTTTTCGAAGTTGCTACCCAATCTGAGGTCCGATTGCCCGAAACATACAATTTTCCGGTTCTCTGAAAAACATATCCGTACCGTTTCAAACCCGCTAGAGTGCAGACCGCCAGAGATAAAATCGAATCTTCGCTAGAAAACACAGAAATTCGATAGAAAGCTCGAGTTTTTTCGAATTTGCTACCCTACCCTGAGGTCTGATCGACCGAAACAAACAATTTTCCGATTCTTTGTACTCTGAATAACATATCCGCACCGCTTTAGACCCACTAGATTGCTGACCGCCAAAGATACAAACGAGTCTTTGCTCGAAAATACCGAATTCCAATATGATATTATAGATTTTTTTTCCATTTCCCAGGCTCGAAAAAGCTTTTTTCTGGAAATCAATCAATGTATCTGGTTGTACTTTTCAAGATACAAACAAAAGCCTCTACTCCACTCCTCTAGCTCGCACCATTTTCAAGAAATCACCTGGTCTGCTAACTTAATAATTTGAGTTAGAAAAGGAGACAATACTATAAAACTCCTTTCAGGATTCGCGGCCCAATTTTGAATCATAATTTTCATCGCGCCCCCCGCATACAATATAATGTATACAATAGTAATTTAGTTTGAGTTTTTCGGCTTTAAACCTACACGACCATAATTTTAAACCTTATAAATTACATGCTATGAGTGGGTTAGTTATTCATTTCATAATATTCCCGAAAGGCTCTCAATTGCCACGGAATATACCTCCTTATATTTCACAAGTGGCGAAACCAGAAACTCTTTTAATTTTGGGTAGGAGTAGGTATGGAGTTTTTTGCACTACAAACAAGGAAATTTCGCATTCTGTTACCATTTCTAAGATCCTACCTTTGTGAAACTGGAGTTTCTGTGGTGGATTTTTTGAAAACAAAATATGGATCTCAGCTAAATATTAAAAAAAACATCGGATGTCTATTTCTACTATTAAGCCTTCTTCGAAAAAGTTTGCTCTGCAAGTCAGGCACAAGAAAGTTTACTAATAATTATTGAATTTGTTTTTAATTTAGTAAGTTTTCATTAAGATGGTTTTGATTTATTAATAAGTTGTTTCAATATAATAAGTTACCTACTTATTTAATATTATGACGAAATGAATATATTTTGTTTTGTATGTGTGTGTGTGCGCGCTTTCCTTTCAGTCAGTTAGTCCATTTCTTTGAATATTATTTTCTCTTGGTTATGCTCTACCTCCCCCTCCCTTTAAAGTGAATGCGCCTCCTATGGTTGAGAATCGGTGTTATACGAGAAAATGATAACCCTATTATTCGTGAAAATTTGAATGAAAAAAGAATAAGCCTTACTTCAATCATTTGATTCCAGAAATAGCATTCAACTAATACCTTCCTTTATTGAGCTAATATTTCAACCAGAAATAAGTCCCTGACCTACCACTTTGTGTGAATCAAGACTGCGCGCCACTGACAACTGAAACATCTTGTGTAACTATGACAACGGCCAGACGTGCGTATATCGATTTGCTGAGTAGCAAGAAGTTTTAAGTACGGGAGTTATCGAATTTAATAATAAATCTGAATAGATACATTACATAAAGCGGAAACTTCTAGCTATGCGTAATTTTTGATCAAAGGAATATATAAACGAAAGATATTTTGAATACGAAATCACGGTTACACTCAAAATTTGTTTTATTCTCTCTTAACTGTCTGAAAAGAATGAATCTGGTTCCAAATGACATAGGGAAAATTACAGAACTTGTATTGGAATCAAAATAGTTTTCTAAGAACAGAAATCGGAGATACTAAAGTCAGAAATATTCAGAGGGTTGCGTGTTGTCTTCAATATTGTTGCAAATCTAGATGGAGCTGTTCTGGTCCTCTCGGTCACCAGAAAATGGGTTGAGTGTTAGGTGTTCCATTCCTTCCTCAAGTATGTGTGAGTGTGGCGGGCTGCTTGAGTTGTATAGATGACGTCTTTTAACCAGATCAAAGGATACATCGATACTCGATAAATATAGGAGATACACAAAAATGGAGGTCGCATTGTGGATCTCTTTTCACAAAAATTAGCTATCGTCTTCTGTTTTTAAGTTGTAAACAACGATTTTTCGACTTTAAGACACATAATTACTTTTACATTCTCAAGGCAGTTTTTTCTGTATAATCCAGTGCATTATCATAAATATACATCTTATGTTTTGGTATTGGCTTATTGAATGATTCGCATTTTATGAAATTTTCTTCAAACATCTTGAAGATAGCTTCATTGGGTTGACTTCTTACTGGATAGCGATTGAAATATATCTCAGATGAATATCACAATTCTTATTACTTTAAAAACAATCCTCACTTTTACGATAACCTATATATATATATATATTTTATATATATATATATATATATATATATATATATATATATATATATATATATATATATATATAATATATATATATATATATATATATATATATATATATATATATATATATATATATATATATATATATATATATATATATATATATATATATATATATATATATAGGTATATATATACCTTGTCATAGATGACACCTGTCTTCACTTGCAATGAATATGAAGAAAAAGTAATCTAGTAAAATATTATTTTCGCTATTACACGTTAACATGGTTAGAAAGAGCAAAAAGAATCCGTTCCAACCAAACCATAGACAACTTTATATAACATTTGAGAAAATCCAACTCTAGGCCATAACTCGAAATTGCATCTTATTTTTCAAATTTCTCGACGAATTATACAGAAAAAGTGTCTGAAGAATGTAAAAGTTATTATCTTCAAAATATACAAACAACCATGATATCCACATGTGTCTAAAAGTTGAAAAAACTTCCGAATGCTAATAAACACTCACGACTGCTCGGCCATTAGTTCGGTTGTATGCGTATATCACAAGGATGAATGATCACAAAAAAAAACTGAAATATTGATTGCTGCATACATTTAGACAATTCCAAGTTGGATCGAATAACTCCCATAACGAAGACTTTGGAATTTTGTTGCGCACGTCTGTGATGAATCCAATCAAATCACCTCATCGATCCATCTGTTTCGATTGAAAACACTCAACTGATCATTTATTTAGCAGTATTGCGGACGGGAATTACACTCGCACCTATAGCTGCTATTGTACCTACTCGGCGCTCCTTTATTCATGGGAGCCTGATGCAGGTCGTTATCGCAACAAAAAAGTTTTTTCTAATCAAGATAGCGGAAGTTTGAAATAATGAAAATTCAGGGTCCATTGAACTATGAATTCTTCCGAAAGCGGACTACATACCTACGGACGTCGATGTTTTGATACATCGACGTGCATCCAAAAACGTGCAACCAATAACGTGCAAGCCGATTACGGTACGTACAAAACCATAGTTTTGTCAAGTCTATTAAACTGTTTGGCAAGATGTTTGAGGAAGAGGAATATTTAGCTCTAGTGGCAGTGGCGGGTACTTATGCACTTGTGCAAGAAAAAGGAAAATAAAAAGCGTCGCTGAATCTGGTCTAAAGGTTGGCTTCTAAAAAAAGAAACCTAGTCGTAACTCTTGGTAATGGTCACCCCATTAATAAAACGTCAAGACACATCGCCAATAACTGCATTGCTCAGATATTTAGCGACTGGAAAGAATTACCAAGATTTAAAATTTTTTTCTATAATATCTCCGAAACCCTCAAGGTATCACTTCTTTGCGAGATCAAAACTTTTTTATTTTCTTGCCGAAACCCACCTCGAAGGCTATTGATTTTAGAGACAACTGTACTATTTGTAGCATTTGGTTGAATTATTTGCAGTTTCTTTATCAATATTTTGTATGCTTCATTTTTTCATTTCGGTCTAAATAGTGTTTTGATATTGTCTGCCGCAAGCAGGGTAGGCTCAACAAATTTCCATAGAAATTCCCGGGACATTGTGCTGCAGTCTTAGTGAATAATATACAAATATATTGAGTGTTAATATTGGTTTTAAAACCCAAACAATGTGAAATACATTGAGTAATCTGAATATAACTTATTATTTCGAATACCTACTGCAGTAACCAATTGTTTGAAAAAACTAAACGCCGCTTCTGCCTCACGCACACACCACGGTAAATCGCCTCCACACGTTGACTCCTGCAAGTGTTCGTTGGAATGCGCATCCAAAAATTCAAGCGATTTCTGAAAACATGAACGCGGCGTTCATCCGGGTTGTGTATTCAAAAACGTGCGTTTTTTGCATCCACATTAACGCTATTGCATGTTTTTGGATGCACGTTGATGTATCAAGACATCGACGCCCGTGTGTAGGGACCTAAAAACAGGTGGATTGCTTGCAAATGAATATGTATCTTCGTAGCGGCCTATTTTGCAACTAAAGTCGACAAAAAGACGGTCAAGCGTATGCGTTTTTTATGAACGCTGCCTTTTTCATTAACGCTGCATTTAAAACTCACATAAACAACTTCTCAATCTCTGTCTATGAAAAACCTATTCCTCAAAAATATTTGGAAGAAAATTTATTCAAATACATAATAAGATCTAATTTTAACCGAAGCCAGTCTTGTCGTAAAGTTGCATGTATTGAGAAAGTCACTCGTCATATACATTTCCATTATATTGAAATCACATTTCTCCACTTTGTTATTCAAGATTTCTGCTAACCAAAGAGATGATAATTATCGTAAACAAAAACAAGGAACTTAATACGTGGGTAACAACCTACACACAATAATTCCGTAAAATACTCTTTGTTCATGGTTAAAACACAAGCGTTATGGGTAAATTGCACTATGTTTCGACAGTAGAACCAAAATTGATGAAATTTAGATACATTGCGTTCGTACATTAGAAAAACCAGCTCATTATTTACAGGAAACTCTCTTATTTGTTCAAGTTATACCAAAACTGAAAGGCACACTATTTTGACTGAATGAAACCAAATTATTAAATGAAACGGTTATTTCTGTCACATTAAAAAAAATTCACAATTTTCATAGTTTTCCGCTGTATTCATTGTCTATGTTTTCCTATTAATGATACAATGGTGACAATATTGCTATGCTTTCCTAGAAAATGAGAACGTGAAAAATCAAGCAACAATGTACCAGTACAGGAAATATAGATATAAGTATTTTGATTATTCACTTGTTATTGGAACTGAACTGATGTTTTTTGCTAATTTATTTCAAATACTACGAAAAAGAAAGAACCGGCCAAGTGCGAGTCGGACTCGCGCACGAAGGGTTCCGTACTAGACCTGTGTCGATCGATCATTTGTCGAGACGCGGGTCGATCATGACCCATTCGTATGGTGATCGGGTTAAAAAGATTCGATCATTTCGATCATTTGGGTTGCAGTTCCTTTGTAACGAATGACGAACGCTGAACCGTTGGACCGGGTAAAATATATATTTTTATGATAACCTACATTAGTGAAAACAACATAAAAATGTTAAAAATAAAAATAACTAATAGTTTTTAATATCAAAAATGATAATTTATTCCAAATTGTGATTAAGAAATAAAATTTGAGAGGCTCTTTTCGTTTTTAAAGAGCTTCTTTTATTATATATAGACGCTTCATTAATCTATATAAATGTGGATAGAGGAGCCGACGATAATATCAACTAAGTTCACTAAAACACACAAGCAAAACCTGAATATAAAATCACATGTCGCGTTCATACATATATATGTCACTGATTCGATCTCAAACTAAATTCGATCTCGATCACGACGCGATCGAGTTCGCGACCCAAAAGACAGTGAGATCGACAGTAGGTACATATATCAGCATGTCACTGATTCGATCTCAAACTGAATTCGATCTCGATCAAGACGCGATCGATCGAGTTCGCGACCCAAAAGACTGAGAGATCGACAGGTCGCGACTCTTCTACGCGAGCGTTCCTGAAAATATCGGTTCCTTTTGGATTACGTGTCAAAATTCAAAACAACACAAGAAAGAGTGCGATGAATGAAAGCATGTAAACGATTTTATCAGCAAGCAATTAGTTATCTACTGTTGTGTAAAACATATGAAAATAAATTGCATTTTGGTTATTCTTGTCAAGTAAATCGGGATCGGGTTGAATAAGATCGGGTCTTTTAGAAATTCGTGATTCGATCACTCGTGTATAGGTTGCGATATCAAAAAGATTCGATCAATCACGATCGACACAGGTCTATTCCGTACCATTGACTATACCCCCTTAAATATTTGTTTTATTTTAATTTTATTATTTATTATTCAAGTTTTTTTTTATCTCGAGGGGAATACAGTTTACCCTAACGACACAAGTACATCCCCTGTACATCCCAGGGACGTTCTTCATTTGCTACTAGGACGTCCCTGGGTTATCCTTTGTCGGGACATGGTACCTACTAGGGACGTCCCAGGGACATCTACTTTCCACCGAAAAGGACACCCATGGGATGTTCTTCTGATATGTCCCAGGGATATCCCGAAGATATATATGAGGTACATCCCCTGAACGTTCTGGCATTTCCATTTCTTTAATTCACATAATTTGAAGAATTTTATGGAAAATTTGGAGAAAAAAATTCAAAGATTCTCAACACAAAACAAGTTTAATTCATAAATGAATGCAACATTGTGTTAAAATATGATAATAACAAAAAACGACAAACAAAAACTCATCTTTATATATATATATATATATATATATATATATATATATATATATATATAAATGAATATAAGATAAATCAACAAAAGAATAGAAAAAAAATTAAAAAAACTACAAACAAAAACTCATTCTAAATATAAATTCTTATGATAAATAAATAAAAGAAACTAGATAAATTAATCAGTTTGAAATTATACATATATATTTTAGGGTGAAGGTGCATTTGTTGCAGGCATTATTGCATCATCTTTTTCTCTGTGGCTCCTCTCCTTGGCCCTTAATGAATAAACTATAAACATAATATTCAGAATGGGTTAACCTTATATTATTGCATCAATTATTTGATTCAGAGCAAAAGAGTACATTCAATATTTTAATATTATACCAACCTCAAACTCAATTCTTTAAATTGTTCAACTACACCTTATATAACTACACCTTATATCAACTGATAAAATCCTTCAAATGCTCACGAAAATTGCTAATCACAAACAATAAGAATGCCGAAATGCCGTTGATCTTCTAACAACACAGAACACAGAAAACAAACTTGCGCTTGCGCTTTATATTATGAGGTTAATTTACATTGTTGACAGATCACCAAATAATTCAAACAATGTTGCCAAAAGGGACAAAACCACAAAAACCGAAATGCAATTATTGAGAGTTGTGCACCTATAACATATGTATATATCATTTTTGGGAATTTAGAATAAGGATATACTATGCATTAATAATTTTCTACTTGTGAAATGGTCACTTCCCAGAAATGTATGAGATATATTTCATTTTTCTCCATAATTATTATCCAGAAGAAAAACAAGCACTTTCAACATTTCGACGAGTTTCGACGATTCTTATTATATATGTGAGTGGATATCGAAAATTCCAGGGACATGAATGGGATATCCTATGGATATTCCAAATGGGATGTCCTCTGGACAAATTATGCGGGACATCCCCTAGATATCCCAATCATGTCCTTGTACCGCGGTACATCAAAAGGACATACCTAGGACATCCCTGTGTTGTTAGGGTAACGCCGGTTCCGAACGGCCAATGGGCTTGTAAACAATGTACATTACCCAACAATTAATCTCATAATTAGAACCACTAAATTCAGGACATACACAACACCCAAGAGCAAGGCGGGACTCGAATCCACATCCTCGGCTTACAAGCGGTGCACCTTACCGCTGGTCTACCGAGGCCTCATTTTTAAAGTTAAAATACATCTGAGTATTTTGTGATTATTTCAAGTGCCTACCTGTTGCCATTATTGATATCGAGCATAAAACGGCAAAAAAATTGCGTTTGTTGTATGGAAGCCCCCTTTGAATACTTATTTTATTTTGTTTTTAGTATTCTTTGTTATAGCGGCAACAGAAAAACATAATTTGTGAACATTTCAACTGTCTAGCTGTTGCGATTCTTGAGATACAGCCTGCTGACAGACAGACGGACAGACAGCTAAGTCTTAGTAATAGGGTCCCGTTTTTACCTTTTCTGTACGGAACCCTGAAAATAAAGTACAATAACATATATCACATAAACTGTACAAGGAAAATCCTTTAATAAAAAAATATCAAACAATCCTCCAAGGAAGCTGGTTATATGTATTGCGCGAAGTGAAATCTGCACTCACAATGCAACAGTGAATTAAAGAAAATGTCTAGTCACCCTAACTCAAGAACTACATACAACTGTTTCGATCTTATTAGACCTCTCCAGTGCAGCATACTCGACCTGGAGTGAACTGACATATTTATTATTGTTCTCCAATACAAATCGCGGCCAAACTACTATATGGATAACATTGAATGGAATTGGCATTTACTTGGTGAAAGTTCATATTCATAACTTTATAAAGAAATAAAAAACTAACTTTTCACAGGTTGAAATAAAAATCTATTGAGTAAACGCGTTTCGTCATAACATTGACTTCATCTCGTACTAAACTATGGTATTACAAAACAATCTATTTATACGAAAATTGAATATAACAGAGGGGGGTTCCTAGAGAAACTAAATAACAATAAGTAATTCATTCTGAGCTATTAGTAGGTACCTACATTGAACAGATTAAGGAGAGGAGAAGGGTTTACTTCAATCTGGTCATTAACTAAATTACCGGAATTTTTATATTTATTTATGTATAGGGATTCCCAACAGTTGGTTTTATGGAGACTATTTTCAAATTGTAATATATTATAATTGTGATTAAAGGTATGGTTTTCTTGAATAAGATGACACGCATAATTAGAATCAGTTTTCTGCTTAATATAGCTACGTTGGTGTTCGTGTATTCGAGTTTTGAAATTTCTAATTGTACGTCCTATATAGAATTTTTCACAATCGTTACAGTCGAGTTTATAAACACCAGTACGTTCATCTCTATGAATTTTTGATTTGTTGTTTTTAATCAATTTTCCAATGCTATTATTGGTTTTATATGAAATTTTGAAATTTTGTTTTTGAAAAAACAATTTCAGGTTTTCGGAAGTTTTGCCCAAGTATGTTAAACTGCTAAATACTCTACTTTTTTCGGATATAAGTGGGTAAATTTCTGAAATTGCCATTTTGTATTTTTTCCTCTGAATGAGGCTGTCAATCATATTAGGTGAATAACCATTATTTACTGCCATTTGTTTAATTATATGCAATTCCTTCCGAAAATTAGCTTCGGACAACGGAATTTTGAAAAGTCTATGAATCATACTATGATAAGCCGCTAATTTATGTGAAAAAGGGTGTAGTGATGTGTTATGAATTGTAATATCTGTATGAGATGGTTTATGAAAAATTGAAAATTCGTGTTTGTTGCTTTTTCTGGTAATAGTTAAATCTAAGTAATTAATAGAATTATTCATTTCAGTTTCTAGAGAAAATTTAATACGAGGGTGTATGGAATTAATATAAGTAATGAAATTATTTAATTGTCTATCTGTACCAGTGTAGCAAACAATGACGTCATCAACGTATCTATACCAATAAAGAAAGTATTTACTGCTGAAGTGGTTCATAATAGTTTTCTCTAAATTATCCATAAAGATTTAAAATCGGATAAAGGTAATACGGTAGTAGCGTTAAATCAAGAAACCTATTTATCCAAAACTAAAGAATTCTTAAACTCTGGTAATTATACAATTTTAAATAAAGATCCAACAACGAAATTTTCGAAAATTATCAAAATTGCTATTAATGAATCAAAGTCAATAATTAGTGATGCTGATCTAAGAAAGTTAGTCATAACTAATCCACAAGCACCTCAGTTATATTCTTTACTTAAATTACACAAAAATGGTTACCCCATCAGACCAGTAGTTTCATATACAGTGCTTTCATGATGAAAGGAACAAATTCATTAAAAAATTAGGTTTCTATTTCATGTTAAAATCCTCGGACCGGTCGATTAGTATTTTTATTTGGGCATTTTTCGCAATAAAAATTTTGTATACAGGGTGTCTCATTCAAGAGCTATGACTTTGTCATTAGTTTTTTTAAAGGTAATACCCTGTATATTATTTCACTTTACAATTCTACGATAAATTCTTATCACTTTTTGTGAACATACCATATGCCTCAACTCGATGGATTGCCAGAAACGGAGATAGTGGGTAATGAGAGGTACGATATGAAAACACACAAATGTAATTACTAATTTAATTTTTACATATGTTCAATCTGTCGTCCGTTTACTTCGAGACATTTTTGAAGTCGATTCAATGTTTCCCGTTGCACATTTTCAATTACTTCTGGACTGATAAGTCTTATTTCCTGCCTGATTCTCTCTTTTAGATCATCAATATTATTTGGCCTATTCAAATAAACTTTAGACTTCAAATAACCCCATAAGAAAAAATCCAATGGGGTTATGTCCGGTGATCTTGGCGGCCACTCAATCGGACCTCTCCGTCCTATCCATCTGTGGGAAAAGTTGCATCAAGAGAAATTGTCGAACAGCGATTGAATAGTGAGGAGGTGCCCCATCTTGTTGAAAACCATATCTTCGTTATTAGGTATGTCAGGATCTTGTGGGTTAGGAAACAAAACAAGCTAAAGCCGGAATGAGTTCGAACTGGAGAAAGTTCAAGTAGTCCTCTCCGTTTAGTGTTCCTTCAAAAAAAATAGGGACCACAACTATACGATTTCGAACAATCGCTGCCCATGTATTAATTTTTTGAGGCTGCTGTGTGTAGCATTCTAGAATACAATGAGGATTCTCGGTCGCCCAATACCTACAGTTTTGTCTTTTGACGTGGCCATTTAAAGTAAAGGTGGCTTCATCAGAAAAAATTATGTTTGTAATGAAATTTAGATGTTGATTTTGAATTTCAAGAATCTGCTCACAAAACTGTACTCTGCGGTCAAAATCGTCTTCTAATAATTCATGTACCAGCTTAATTTTATAGGGATGATACTTATTTACCTTAAGTATTTTATGCACGGACCCTACTGATAAATTGAAATTATTGGAAATTGTAGTAATGGATGTATGAGGGTTATCTTGGGTTTCTAGTAGAACGTTCAGCACTGTTTCTTCAGATACTCTCGTGGTCTTCCCTTAGGTAAATCTCTAACGTGGCCGTATCTCCTGAATTTTGATTCAATTTTGCTGACTGTCGATCTAGTAATTGGCGGACGATCAGGATGATTTTTCATTGAATAGATTGCAGACTTCTTCTTGTGAACGCACCCTATCTCCAAAAACCAATAATCATAAGTACTTCAATACGTCTCTCTCAAGTAATTGCATTTTCTTAAACAATGAAGTAGTGTAGTGCCTGGAGCGTTAAAAACGTGAAAACTGCGGACTATACAGCACCAGTGAATGAATTCAGATGGTACATGTGAAATTTCATTCTTCAGATTTAATGACAATGTTTACCTAAATTTTTTTTTGTACTTTTAATCCACATTTTAAATCTCCAGGTGCTCCACAATCTCCGTTATAATCTGGGAATCCATCAAGTTGAGGCATATGGTATGTTCACAAAAAGTGATAAGAATTTATCGTAGAATTGTAAAGTGAAATAATATACAGGGTATTACCTTTAAAAAAACTAATGACAAAGCCATAGCTCTTGAATGAGACACCCTGTATACAAAATTTTTATTGCGAAAATTGCCCAAATGAAAATACTAATCGACCTGTCCGAGGATTTTAACATGAAATAGAAACCTAATTTTTTAATGAATTTGTTCCTTTCATCATGAAAGCACTGTATAACAGCTCCAGCCGTTAAATTATCAAAATTTTTGATTGACGTAATTGAGAAATATACGAAATTTGAACCCAAGTACGCCATTAAAAATTCAAACGAGTTGATCAAAAACATTCAAAATATTGTATTACCTCACAATTCAAAATTATTTTCTTTAGATGTGAACAATCTGTTTCCTAGCACTCCGCCTAATGAAACTGTAAATTTAATCAAAAATTTTCTTATTTCTAATAATGTTCATCCACTTATACAGTCAGATATTACTCATTTACTGGAAATTTGTTTAGAACAAAATTATTTCAGTTTCAACAACGTGTGTTATAGTAATAAGGTTTAATTATGGGAAATCCGTTAAGCCCTTTGTTATCAGAAATCTTTATGGATAATTTAGAGAAAACTATTATGAACCACTTCAGCAGTAAATACTTTCTTTATTGGTATAGATACGTTGATGACGTCATTGTTTGCTACACTGGTATAGATAGACAATTAAATAATTTCATTACTTATATTAATTCCATACACCCTCGTATTAAATTTTCTCTAGAAACTGAAATGAATAATTCTATTAATTACTTAGATTTAACTATTACCAGAAAAAGCAACAAACACGAATTTTCAATTTTTCATAAACCATCTCATACAGATATTACAATTCATAACACATCACTACACCCTTTTTCACATAAATTAGCGGCTTATCATAGTATGATTCATAGACTTTTCAAAATTCCGTTGTCCGAAGCTAATTTTCGGAAGGAATTGCATATAATTAAACAAATGGCAGTAAATAATGGTTATTCACCTAATATGATTGACAGCCTAATTCAGAGGAAAAAATACAAAATGGCAATTTCAGAAACTTACCCACTTATATCCGAAAAAAGTAGAGTATTTAGCAGTTTAACATACTTGGGCAAAACTTCCGAAAACCTGAAATTGTTTTTTCAAAAACAAAATTTCAAAATTTCATATAAAACCAATAATAGCATTGGAAAATTGATTAAAAACAACAAATCAAAAATTCATAGAGATGAACGTACTGGTGTTTATAAACTCGACTGTAACGATTGTGAAAAATTCTATATAGGACGTACAATTAGAAATTTCAAAACTCGAATACACGAACACCAACGTAGCTATATTAAGCAGAAAACTGATTCTAATTATGCGTGTCATCTTATTCAAGAAAACCATACCTTTAATCACAATTATAATATATTACAATTTGAAAATAGTCTCCATAAAACCAACTGTTGGGAATCCCTATACATAAATAAATATAAAAATTCCGGTAATTTAGTTAATGACCAGATTGAAGTAAACCCTTCTCCTCTCCTTAATCTGTTCAATGTAGGTACCTACTAATAGCTCAGAATGAATTACTTATTGTTATTTAGTTTCTCTAGGAACCCCCCTCTGTTATATTCAATTTTCGTATAAATAGATTGTTTTGTAATACCATAGTTTAGTACGAGATGAAGTCAATGTTATGACGAAACGCGTTTACTCAATAGATTTTTATTTCAACCTGTGAAAAGTTAGTTTTTTATTTCTTTATAAAGTTATGAATATGGATAACAACCCATAGCGCCCTCCGCCAAGGATATTAGTAACCAACAATTCATTGTTTAGACCGTCTTCGAGAGCACAAATACTTCCTGATATGAAGATGTCTACTCTACGACAGGGGCGTATGGGATTCCATAGCACACTAACTTAGTGTTTAAAAAACTGGACTTACTCATGAGAGCGTGCTCCGTGAATACTTGGAACGATATTCGCAATATTCAACAATCAAGTCATGTTAAGTATACAATACTTTGTTGGCAATAGTCAATGTTCATATATCACATAAAGTGAACAAGGAAACATTTTCAATAATTGAAAATTCTCAAACAATCTCCCAAGGGCGCAGTGGAATACATATAACCAGCGTCTATCGAGGATTGTTTAATAATTTTAAATTATTTGAAAAATTTCATTGTTACTTGTGATATAAGATCATCGACAGTCTCAATGAAGGCTGGAGTATTATCATTCTCCGATATTTTCGATTAATTTTGTGGGAAATAAGTGAAATTAAAAAGTGAAATTTTGTGAAAAATCAGTGAACCCAATAGTGAAATTCTCATTGAAGCATACCTCATAATTTTCGAGTATTTATTGCGTATATGCAAGTGAATAAAACTAATTGAAGTTACAAAAAATGGACTATCTTCAAAACAGAAACAAAAAACGGTATAAACTGATAAGAAGTGATCAGATCCACAAGAACAACAAAAAGTGGTAAAGCTGGAAAGAAATATATAAGTGTCTACGTTCCTTATCTAGAATAGAACACAAACGTCAGTGGCGCACGTATTTCTGCTATATACCCAATGAAATGGATCAAACTAACAAATAAACATGGCAATGCAATGCTCAGAATGCAATAATATTTTACAACCAACTAAGGAACAGAAATATCCATGTTCTACATGTGATGAATGCAGAAAAATTTATTGCAACGAATGTTCAGAATTATTCCCCTCAGAAATTCGATGTATGCTCCTACGAACACGACTTCTGAAGTTTATCTGTAAAAAATGTAGAAACTATGAATTGATTGATTATCTCAGGAAAACAGTTGAAGATAAGAACGAAATAATAAATAGTAAAAATGACATAATAGAACTACTTCAAGAAAAAATCAAACAATATGAAGAAAAAATAGAAAATACCATACAATCCTACGCTGAGACAGTAAAACGAAGCAAAGTTGATAATGAAAGGAAAACAAATCCCCCCAAAGTAATCATTAAACCAAAAATATCACAAGATGGATCAAAAACCAAATTAGAATTAAATAAAAAGATTAACTTAATCAATCTGAAAATAGGAGTAAATCCAGTCAAGATGGGAAAAAATGGCACCATTATTCTTTCCTGTCAAACAAAAAGAGATACTGAAACTCTGGAAAAGGCTGCTCAAGATAAATTAAAAGATACGTATGATATATCATTAACAAAAATGAGAAAGCCCAGAATAAAGATCTGTAACTTCAGTAAAAACATCACACCAGAAGAAATAGACAGAAGCATCATAGAACAAAATGAAATATCAGGAGAAGTTAAAACCACTTATATCAGAAAAACAAAAAAAGGTGTAAACACTATATACTGTGAGTGTTCAGCGACTGCATTTAATCAAATAATGAAAAAACAAAAACTATGTATTGGTTGGGAGAGGCTTCCAGTCTATGAAGATTTGGACATTCCCCGCTGCTTCAAGTGTCAAGGCTTCTACCACAAAAAAGAAAATTGTAGGAGTTCCACTGACGAGAGACTATGTCCCAAGGTTAAAACTTTTTGTAAAAGTTGTAAAATATCGAATGAAAAATTCAATACAAACTACAACTGTGAGCACTCTGCACTAGATTTGAGTTGTCCTTCTTTACAGTACCATAAAACGATACTTCAAAATAAAACTGCATATGCAGATTAGAAACAAACCAATTTTAAATAATGAATATTACACAGGAAAATGATTTGTTGAATTCTATTGAAAATGATACGATTAATGAAAGCATTGATGCTATCAAATAAAATTAACATAAACGAAAAAATTCTAAATGTCCTACATATCAACATTAGAAGCATAAAAAAAATTTTTTGATGAGTTATTAATATTTTTAGAAAGCTTTCAAATTAAATTCTGTGACATAATAATATTATCTGAATGTCTTCGATTACAATCAACTACTAACTTCAATCTACCGAACTATACCACATTCTATAACAATAGTGACATAAACAGAAACGATGGTGTAATAATATTTATCAAGTCAAATCTCAGTGCAGAAGTCAATACCACTAAATTGGAATTATCAAACATATGTGTCACTAGGGTGAGTTTAAAAGTTAATAATTTATCCTTTGGCGTTAGCGCTATATATAGGTCTCCTCAAACCTCTGTCCACACATTTATCCTCGACCTTGAGAGTTTTATAATTAACTATCTAGATAAAAATATTGAAATACTAATAGGAGACATGAATATTGACCTTCTAGATGTAGCCAATAACATTACAAATGATTATCTGGCAACCCTACACTCAAATGGATTTTTGTCTCATATCAATACTGTTACAAGACCACAAAGTCAGTCATGTCTAGATCATATTTTTTTAAGAAATAATATAAAAACTGAAAAAATACTTACAAGCGCATATGTAATCAGTTATGATATAACAGATCATAACCCTATTATGATAAACATCTCACATCCATAAAAAAAAAATACATCATCATGTGATACATATAACACAGTGATTAAAACTGACACTGATGCATTAATAAGGCATTTTGAAGTAGAAACTTGGGAAAGCATATGTAGTGAAAATAATCCAGAAATAGCAAAACAAAATTTTTATGAGAAATTCCAATCCTACGTCAAAACTAGTCAAACAACTGAAAATATTAAGATCAAAGTTCACAAAAAAATTAAACCATGGATAACAAATGGCTTAATTAATTCTATAAAAACCAGAGACAAACTAAAAAAACAACTGCAAAAAAATTACACAACGGAAAAAGCAAATTACGTTAAAACGTTTAGGAACAACTTAAATAAAATAATATCCAAAACTAGAAACAACTACTATAGAAATGAATTAAACAAAAATAAAAATAACCTAAAAAAACATATAAAATAATTTTAGAAGCAACCAATGAAAGATCTAAAAAGGGTAATAATCTTCAAATTGTTAACAGTCAACTTGAAGAATTTCAAAATGACAAAGAAATGGCAACCTACTGTAATGCCTATTTTTCTTCCATTGGTATCGAAATGCATGAAAATATTCCCCATTGTAACACAGTGTTTCCCGTAAACCCAATAAATAAATCAATGTTTCTAAAACCAGTTTCGGAAAATGACATCATCAAATATATAAATAGTCTAAAAAATAATAGCGCTCCTGGATTCGACGGTATAACTGCTAAATATCTGAAACTATTACATCCCTATTTACTGAAACCCATAAAACATTTTATAACTCTTATATTTAATTCTGGAATTGTACCAGATGAATTTAAAACCTCTGTAATAACACCCATCTATAAGGCTGGAAATCCTAATCTAATAACTAATTACAGACCAATCAGTTTAATTAGCAATTTAGCGAAAATATTTGAGAAATGTATAAAGGAAAGATTAATGGACTACTTGATAACCAATAACCTACTCCCTAAACATCAATATGGATTTACCGAGGGCCTAAACTCAAGTGATGCCATGCATGAATTAACATCACATGTTGCTGATGAAATGAATAAGAATAATAAATGTATAGCAGTATTGCTGGACCTAGCAAAGGCCTTCGACACGGTACCCCATCGAAAACTCCTTGATGTCCTAGAACAAAATGGAGTGAGGGGTCTTGTGCTGAGGGTCTTTGAAAACTATCTAACGAACAGAAAGCACAAAGTCAAAATTAGAGAAACTATTAGTACTCCTGAAAATGTACGGATTGGTATACCTCAAGGAACAGTTCTGGGTCCAATACTATTTAACCTATATATTAAAAGCTTAACTGAAATAGATATTCAGGGTAAAGTAATATCATATGCAGATGACACCGTACTTGTCTTTAGTGGTATAGATTGGGAAGCCGTGAAGATACGAGCCGTTGCAGGAATTAAACACGTCAAAAATTAGTTAGATGCCTTTAAACTATCACTAAATGTTAAAAAAACAAATTATAGTGCATTTTCCAAAACATCTGCTGATCGTCCCCAATTTAAGAAATTAATATATGATAACCTAAACTCCGAAATACAAGAAACTAAAACCTCTAAATATTTAGGTATTATCATCGATGAAAATTCAAAATGGGACTCCCACATAACCTACGTAACAAAAAAACTTAGATACTTAGTTTACAAGTTCTATCTTGTGAAACAATTTCTTAGCTTAGACCTCTTAATAACACTGTACTTCAGCTTAGTGGAATCTATATTACGTTATGGAATCCTGGTATGGTGAGGCTTATATGAAGTGGCTCTGAGGCCATTAAATGTTATTCAGAATAGAATTTTAAAAATTATTTTTAAGAAAAGTCGAAGGTACTCTACTCTGCTATTATATAATGAAAAAATTCAAAATATTAGATGCATATACATTCATACCATATGTTGTTATATACACAAACACGAACATTCAAAAAATTATATTAGTGATTGTCATATCACTAGAACATTATCTAACAAATTTATTGAAGTTCCAAAACCAAATAGTGAATTCTTCAAAAATTGCTCTAACTACCTGGGCCCAAAATGTTACAATAACTTACCGATTGAGGTAAAAATGCTGCATAAACCTCACATATTCAATAAAACTGCCTCAATGTATATTTATCAAAATTCTAGAAATTTCTACAGATATTTTCTGGAATAATATATGTTATATTATGGTAATTATATATTCTTCTCACATTAGTTCCCAAGTTTAACGTTTAAGTTTTCCCTGTGTATTGTATGTAGTTCTATCTCTCTTTAGACTTATTGCTTATAACTCTATCTCCTTTTAGACCTCTAAGACCTATTCAAATGGCACATACAGGTTTCCCTAACCTAGGTGCCAAATAAAAGCCATTGAATTTTTATCAAGTGTCTATGAATCTAGCATTCTTTTATGTTTTTATCTTTTCTTTGTGATTCAAATTCTATCTAATAGTAATAGTAATGTATAACTAGTATATGAATACATGTAAAGAATGTAATGTAATCAATTAATTAAACAATAAATAAATAAATAAAAAAATAAATAAAATATGAAATTGACAATGATCAACAAGTATATTTTACAGGATTTATATGATATCACTCGATACTACAACGCTCTATCACTCTTTTGTGCCCGCCGTTAGTCATCAGATATTTTTTTCGGACCAGATTATCGGCAGATTATATGCCGTAAGAGTGAATTTTGCACAGAAAAAGCAGAACATTATGACGGGAATACTATAATCCCGTCTCAATTGATGACTTCTGGAGACTAACAAGGTTGTTACTCACAAAAAGCATCATATCATACATTTCCCCTTCAGGAGGAGAAACCATTGAAAGTGATCCTACGGAACCTGCCGTACCTACGAGATACCCGTGGAAGATGTCCACGAAGGTCTAAAACGACAAAATTATCCATTATCCTGGGTCACGAGTATAACCTCAAAAGGATGGACCCTCTATTGATGGTTACCCTCGGAGGAACTACGGAGGCAAATAAAATATTTAAGATGAAACACGTCCTCCACCTCGCCATGTTGGAGTAAGGACCTAGGACGAAAATTGGAGCTAGCCAGTGCCGTAAGTGCCAGAAGCTCCATCACGGCCAGAACCAGTGCCCCGCACCAGCAAGGTGCGTGAAGAGTGATGGGGCACATCATATCTCCCAAAGTATAAAATAGAATCAGCTAAATGCACAAACCGTAGTGGCCCCTATCTGGCTAACTACAGAGGTTGCACAGCTATTTTGGCAAAAGAAACAGAGATGAGAATTACCAAAATCCACCCAGTCGAACATTCTTATTAGAATGACGAATCTAGTACGCTTAAGCTACGCGAAAGAAACGGCGCCAACAACAATATCGACACGAAAACAGAATGATATCCCTGAGAAGATTGAAGAAACGTCCAACATCTTGTCCGATCTATCTGTTATACGGAATCAACACAGATGAAATTCTGGTCACCATATCCCTGCCAGGCGCTAAAACTGCAAGAGAAATAATGACGGCACTAATAAACTGTGTCAGACATAGTGGCAATTTGTGTTTGATACAAACAAAATATAATCTAAACACCATACCCATACCAAATTTGCCCAGATCGTGAGGTTGATATATTTAACTATAGGACTCAACAAAAAAAAAACATTTCGTTTGGAAAATTAACAGGTCAGTTACCGACATTCAGTCGTTCAGTTGCGCCACCTGTCGCCGACGGTTAATAGACCCCATTTGATACAACACCCCCTGACTTACGGTTACCGGGTTCGAATCTCGCTAACATATGGATATATGTGATAGTTGAAAGGTTTCACTGGTTCAAAATAATTAATTGTTGGGTTATGGATATTGTATCAAGACCATTGGCTCTTCGGAACCGGCATTAAACTGTGAAAAAAAATGCATACCAGTTGTTTATCGCGTCAACACTTACAACGTTCGATCATATTGGGTGTGTGAAACCTGCATGCCCGGTGTTTCACACTTATGCATACAATTAAAATAATCTACTTCGTATATGTTTATATACCTGCGTTTAACCATTGAAACGCACTTCTACGACATGAAAAACGGGGCCGCGATGGTAAATAATTACGCTTAAGCGGGTACAGTTAGTTAGTGGTGAGATTGAAATGCACACACGAATGTGGGTGGGTGTAACTAAGATTGACACGCAATTTATACACAATGCCGAGAAATGCGATGCATGTGAACGTGGTTGTCTGAACACGCCTACTGTATTTAAAGTGAGATTCTACGCGAAGAGCGATTAGAACGAAATGTAGATATTGCATGTTGCCGCATGCAATTTTCGCGATTTAGTGAAGTACTATATAAAAATTCCATGTCAAGTGTACAACGTTAGAGTAATTTAACGTAGCTACATTATCAATTTTAGTACGTTATGTTTGACTCCGTAACGAAAGTTATTGAACTTTTTGGGATTTATTCAGCAGTATCAGTATTTTTTTCAACTGAATGTTCCCTTTTTTAAAGAATTATACCTACTAAATTAATGCTGACTAATGGTCGAAATTTCACAGTAATTCATTGAATTTTTGAGGTTTAATGTAATTGAGGTTCTTTTGTCAAATAGTGTACCCTTATAATAATTGCAAATATTATTGAATTTGGTCTTGTATTTCTTAGAAATCGCGCCTCCGCGACTGCGAGAGGCACACTACACAGCCAAGAAGATTACCCTCTAAGGTCGTATTTGATGGGAATTTCGTCCACACGTGCGTCGTAGAAGAATAATTTCGGTGGAGTCGGCAGAAAATCAAACTTCGGATGCTCGATTCATGCGAACTGTTCGGCTGATCGAAACGGGACCCACTCATTGTCATAAAGACCGCTTTCGGCCTGTCGAAACGGTCTCGCGATCCATCTCACCTCAGCTCCTGCAATTAGGTGAAAAGGGCGTTCTTCGGTCGCCCGCTAATCCCAACAAACCGAAATTTGTAATACATGATATATAAATTCAAGCATTCTGTATTCCTTTTATATTAAGACATCAACTTTGCCAAATCACACATTCCTTGGAATGTGCTTAGAAAGGGGTACAAAGCCTACTCATAATAAAATATATAGATTATCAGGCTACCCATTATCTGATTATTTTTTACTATTTCACTCATTCCATTTTTAGTGAGAAAGTTTCCATAGCTACTCTCGTTTCACAGCGATAAAACATGCAAGCCGGCTAAACTTACTATGTTAGTATTTCAGCGATAATATTTTGACATTTCTCACATGAATCGTTATTTCCTTGACTTTCTGAAATGTGACCATATTACTGTTAGACATTTTTTCTCGTGAAATAGTCATGTCGAATACCACTCGAGATGAAATTTAAGGCTCGTTTTCGTGGGACATAATAATGCCATGACACTTTAAGTCATGACAATATGACATTTCTAATGGTTGTTTTCATGTATTTAATGTCACGATTTTTGCAGTAAATTAAAAATGGCGTCGAATGAAGTGATTGCGGCGGCTGCACGAGTTTGAAGTTTAACTATAAGTGAAGGAAACGCACAAAAAAGGAAAATTGAAACAAACAATTGGTTGTTGGTCTTAAGAGTCTATCGGCAACTTAAAACCAAAAAAGCTTTGGGACACATTTCCCGTTCCACTTCCAGTCTTTGTGCTTTTTTTAGTTTTTCATATCTACTTCTGTATTGTATGTACCACGAATCCTCCTTATTTTTTTACGCAATATTTTTACGTCTGTAATCCCAGTTATAGCTAACACAAATGTTCTTACGCTTTGCTTCTTGCAACTCTGTCTTTAAATAAACGATTAATTTTGTTCCACAAACAAGACAGATTCTCATATTCCTCCAAAAAGTGGACGATATCGAAAACAACATTTTCTTTTTCCATTGTTTATTTATTTGTAAACCAATATATTTTTTTAACCTCACTTTCACACGTGGTCACGACAATGCGGCACTGCTATTTTCACGAGGTATGTTGCGTGGAACTAATGTAAAATGTCACGAAAATATCAACATGATTTTGATATCGCGACACTAATGTCACGGCTTCAAATAATTGCCGCGACAACGTGACTTTGAAGTTTGCATGTTTAAAAATGTCGCGACTTTTAGTGTCATGGCACTAAAGTCGCGACATTGTTGTCGCATGAAAACGAGCCTTTAAGCAGGTAAAATTTCTCTCTTGTAACATTCAAGTTTGTTGCTTGGACAATTTCGCTCATGACATTTTTTCCAAAATCACTCTCCTGACGGCTCGTGATTTTGATACAAATGTCATTCGCGAAATCGCCTAAGCAACAAACTTTCATATTACAATCGAGAAATTTTGCCGGCAAAATTTTATCTCTAGTGGTATTATATATGACAAAATTAAATTTTTTTCAGTGGAACTTCAATATACTTACGTGAGAGTAGAATATCCTCGTAAAATATTCATTATGAAAAAGCCATTCTTTATTGAGCAAATGTAAACTTTTTCTTCATTCATCGTTTTATCAAACTATCATCTATTTCATCCTGCCTTTGTTGAGCTATATAGGAAGGATTACATATGAACACACACATACACCACAACAAAGCTGGTTCAGTGATAGGTCAAGCTATAGAGCTTTTTTGGAGTAAAAAGAAGGAAATCAGCTGAGGTATTTTTTTAGTTTTTCGCTTATAAAATTAAAACTGTCAGAGAGAAATTGTATAGAATGAAAATACGAAAAATATGAGAGATCGAACGACTCGATCAGACCGTTAGTTTAGGAGCAAATCAGGAAAAACCGGCAAAACTGCAGCTTTTGCATGACTTTACTACTCCTTTATTTTTTGAGTTGTAACGTTGATACTCCGGCCAGTATTATTTTTTGGTATAAACTTTATATGTGCAAAAAGCAGACACTGTCCGATGCATCGTTTCTGTCTGTGGCCATTTGAATATTTGACTATGCAATTTTCCAGCAGGCCTGGTCCGATTTCAATTTACAAAAACGATTTCGAAAGTAGAATTTCCATACTTCAAAATTTTCATCTTGGTTTTACATCAAAACTCTGAGATACCTATATCTTAGAAATTAAGCTAAACAACACAAGAAACAGACGAGCGCGAGAGTAGTTGAAGAGTGGGAGAGAGAAGCATGAATATAGTAATAGTAAACTGTCTGATCGAGTCGTTCGAACTATTATTTTCTTCTTGTTTTCATTCTCTACGATTGACACCATCACGATTTCCCTAACAGTTTCAATTTTATGAGCAAAAAACTAAAAAAAATTGTTAGTACCTAAGTTATGAATAATAAAGTCAAGTGGGAAATATTTCACCATATCATATGAAACTCTTCTCCACACAATGGCGCAGCAGGTCTTCTTCTTACAAAATCCTTACTCCAAATCTCTATAGCTTGGCTTATAAAGTAAGCATCACTCGGGAGATATATGCTTTTCATCTTTGTTTGAAAACTGACGAAGAATAATTCTTCAATTCAACAAATAACACCTCGCATACGAAAAGAAATCCTGGATCTTCGGTGTGAAACTTTAAGACCTACATATATTTCATCAGGAAGCTTAGAAATATTATATATACTTTAAATATCGGCTTCTGTACAAGCAAATTTCAAATCCAAATGGCCTTCTAGCATCCAACTCTGGAAATGTACTTAGAAAACCAACATCGACTTTAAGGCCTACATATATGTCTTCAGGGAGCTTAGAAATAATTTACATAATTTGAACTGCATCTGTACAAGCAAATCACAAAACCAATGTAAACTTCTAGCACCCAACTCTAGAGATGTACCAGAAAACCAACATCAAATTCATCTGAATAATTCAAAACTATTAATAAGCACTGTCAATTCACCATGATACGTACATCCACAACGAAGATATTCACAGCGACTCGAAAGTGCATATTATGGTCGAAGATGAGATTAAAACATGTGCAGGCAATCATCAGAAAAGACTAGAAACTCACGAAAATGTCGAAGTGCTCTTTCTACTCCACAACAACGGAATTGTTCGGCGGCTAAAGAGACTAGAACAGTTCCAACGAATGTAACGTATGTGAAATCGCTCAGGAATTTATAGCAAATTATAATCACGAGAATAAGTGCTGAGTATTATGTGGAGTGTGACGCTAAACAAATATTTATTAAACAGCTTAGTTTGGATATATGGAAAACTTGTTATATATTTGATTAACTAAGCCTCATTTTAATATCTAACACCGTATGGTAGTAACATGAAAATATGATTAAGGGCTCGTTCAGACACGGCGGGAACCGCGCGATTTTAGAATCGCGTGGGAATCGCGCGGGTCTTATTTATATAAGTACTTTTGCAATCGTTCAGACGTAACCGCGCGGTTAGTCAACCCGCGACTCAACCGCCAGAAAATAGAATCATGCGGTGCCCGCGCGATTCTGTTACTATGGAGCCTCTCATCAGCGTTCAGTTGCATTGTGGGAACCGCACGATTCGTACCTACGACACAACAAGAACACGTGCGACATCGCTATGGATCGCTTCGAAACTGAGTTATTTATTGATGGTACCGCTTGTAAGCCGAGGATGTGGGTTCGAGTCCCACCTTGCTCTTGGGTGTTGTGTACGTCCGGAATTTAGTGGTTCTAATTATAAAGATTAATTGTTGGGTAATGTACATCGTTTACAAGCCCATTGGCCGTTCGGAACCGGCGTTAAACTGTAGGTCCCTCGAGTTAAAAAAAAAAAAAAAAAAAAGTGGAGAAAAGGCCTGAAATCTGGGATCTTCAATGTGAGGATTATTCCAATAAAGTTCATTAGTTCATCAAAAGATTTTATTGACATTCTCAAATAGTCAAAAAACTTCTCCTCGAACATTCTTAATTTGGGATATAATGTTACGAATTGGCCATGTACGAGTCGGTCACTTAATACTGGATGCACCCAATACTGCCTTCTTTTCTTTTTTGTTAGGAGCAACCACAGTAAACATAGTATTTCTTCGTCGACTTCCATTTCGAAACTGACGCTATCCGCTCGCGCCAATCGCGTACTAACCGCTCTGTCTGAACACATAACACAATTTTGCGATTCCAAACCGCACGATTCTAAAATCGCGCGGTTCCCGCGTGTCTGAACGAGCCCTAAGGGCTTGTACAGTCACGGCGGGAACCGCACGATTTTAGAATCGCGTGGGAATCGCGCGGGTCTTATTTATATAAGTACTTTTGCAATCGTTCAGACGTAACCGCGCGGTTGGTCAACCCGCGCGGTACCCGCCACTCAACCGCCAGAAAATAGAATCGTGCGGTGCCCGCGCGATTCTGTTACTATGGAGTGTATGGAGCCTCTCCTCAGCGTTCAGTTGCGTTGTTGGAACCGCACGATTCGTACGCCAGAACAAGAACACGCGCGACATCGCTATGGATTGTTTCGACATTGAAATATCTCCTTTGATCAGTTCATCAGAAGATTTTATTGACATTCTCAAATAGTCATAAAAACTTTTCTTCGACCATTCTCAATTTGGGATATAATTTTACGAATTGGCCATGTACGAGTCGGTCACTTAATACTGGATGCACCCAATACTGTCTTCTTCAACCACATTAAACATAGTATTTCTTCGTCAACTTCTATTTTCAAACTAACGCTATCCGCTCGCGCCAATCGCGTACTAACCGCTCTGTCTGAATACATAACACAATTTTGCGATTCCAAACCGCACGATTATAAAATCGCGCGGTTCCCGCGTGTCTGAACGAGCCCTTAAATATCTACAAACGCATAAAAATACAGTTTAATGCTGAATTTGTATCTGATGTAAATAACATTGGATGATTGGATGGGCAACTTTTACTAAAGAGCATGAAATACGCCTTCGCATGTCTGCGCTATTTGAATCCAGTTTAGCAATTTGAAGTAGTAAACTGTTAGAAAAAAAACTCGTAAGCAGCAGAGCTATAACACTAAGGTCGTATTTTTCGAGCGAAATGCATCGCGTCGAGATGCGATTCTAACGGTTCGAATTAGAAAAATCACGCTCATAGCAAAACGGATTGAAAAGAAGAAAATAATTCGCAATGTGCATCGAGTTGAAACCAACGAATGAACGCACCTCGACATCAACTCAATTCACATACCAAATTTCAACCCTCTATCGTAAAGTACATCGCGTACTGATAGCGAAACAGATCGAAAATCAATTTGAACGGAATAGTTCAAATACCGCGCGAAATGCAGCGCGGTAGGGAAAAAGAGTTTTCTTAAATTTATTATGTTTTGTTTGTTATTGCTAAAAAAAGACAAGTAATTAACAATACAATGCAGACAACAGAAATTAATATATATATATATATATATATATATATATATATATATATATATATATATATATATATATATATATATATATATATCTTTATATACCTATACCTATATATATATATATATATATAGATTTATATATATATATATATATATATATAAAATATTTTCCTTTTTTTTCCACGTATGACCTTCAACTTTATCGTACTTCACAATTTTCCAGAGAGTCCGAAAAAGGGAACGATGAAGTGTTCTAGTTCTTCGGGTCATTAAAAATTCAAGAGTATGCAAAATATTGAAATTAATAAATCGTGAGCGAAGCCATTAAAATTCTCCGATATCGACGGCATCGCTCACAAAAAGCGAATATGCAAATGTATCAAACGAACGTGAATACTAAGAAACTTATGAATAATGCCCGAGGTTCAAGGACGCGTCTGAAGTTCCGATCCGGTAGGCACCCTTCGTCTTATGCGACCGGAAAGGCATGTCGACTTCTTGAGAATAAGCGTGCCATGTGATACTTAGCGGCGGCTGTTAAATAAGTGTCATACGAGATGACATAATTTTCGGTGAATTGGTAAGAATAGAGTCCAATAGTATATTAAATAACTAGGTTTGAAAACGAGTCTGCGCACAAGCGAGACAAATTGATGGACTCGGCCGAAGGCGTAGTCCACAGGTCGTACGAGTGTGCAAAGACGTTTTCAAACGAGTTTTTTAAGATACTTTTTATACGACTGCAAATAGAAATTTTCTTCGAAAAACTTTGGAAACAACAGTTTTTTGAAGAATTCAATCAACAATACAATAGAGCTGTGACGATTGTTATGGATCTCAGCCAGCTAGAAATATTGCAGGTGAGAATAAAAAAAATTACAGTGAACGAGAGATACGTGCGCTAAGATGACATATCCGTGCGTAAAGTGTTTTGCACATGACGTGTGCAAAATACCGCTTTCGGAGTGAGTAATCCATGAGGCAGTCATATAAAATAGTATATCAAACAACAAGGTTGGAAAACGACTCTTTGCACGCGATCAATAGAGCTGTGACGGTTGCTACAGTACTCAGCCAGCTTGAAATATTGCAAAATTTTGACATTGTGTGGAGAGTACAAAAAAAAATCAATAATTATATCACAGTGATATTCATAATCATTGACCGGACTACTGAGTTGCATTTTTAATTGATTTAGTTAAATTGCAAACATGGCTTGTGACCTCTTTGGAAATTATGTTTTGTCTGATCGAGTTGCTTATTTAACTTAGCTAATAATCTCCAAATAAAGAGCAAATAACGTGATCAGGTGCGATAGAGTATCAACTTTTCATGAAAGCAATATACTGAAATCAGTTTATGTGGATTATGATTGATGATATAATTGGGGCGAAAAGAGCCGAAGGCGAGCGAAGCTCAACACTCTTCCTCGATTTTGGGCTTTCGGTTGTAACGCTTCTTCGACTAGACCACTAAACCGATCTGCATCTAATTTTCCATGATGATAACACAGAGCTCGACGGTAGAAAAAGAAAATTGAAAATCAGACATGCCATTGAGGAATAATCACCGAAAAAAACTAAGCATTTGAAAAATCCTTTGAAACAAACTGCACCTTCGATCAGGGCCGGATTAACACTGTCCAGGCCCCTAGGCAACAACCCTGTCTGGGCCCCAGGTCTTTTCAAGTAGATAAAGGGATGTAAGTAACTTCCAGATGATCGACTCCAGGTATCCTGTTACTTCAAAATCTTATTTGATATTGCAACAACATGGTTAATTTAACTTGATGCTGCAGCATCACCTTACCTGACTCGTTAGCTTTATTTAAATGGTTTTAATGAATAGGTTATAGATAAGTGATGAATGATGATCCAGGATGCATGATGAGTTAGGAAAGAGAAATGAGACGGGGCGCGGTTATTTTAAATTTGATCTTGTTAAACGCAATAAAATATAATAAACTAAAGAAAACAGTTTTGTGAAGTACAAATTAGAAAAAGTCAACTTCCAAGATATTCATTGTTTTTGTACAGTACTACAGTAAGTTTGACTATTTACTCCTCTAACTTTTTTAGAAACACAATCGTTTAAAACCTCTTGGAAGTTGACCCTTTCTAATACATCATTTTCAATGACCATTATCGACAATGAAGTCAAACGGTTCTGAGACATTGTTGAACGATTGTATGAAGTATTTCATCAATTGACAACATGCGTCGAAAGAAAGTAATAATATTGTTGAGGAATTTCATACAAATTTTCCAATAAAATTTTCATTCGATGAAATTTTTTTCTTGTGTCGTGCACGGGCCCCTAGTCGATGCTGGGTCCCTAGGCAGTTGCCTACACTGCCTAATGGTTAATCCGGCCCTGCCTTCGATCGTTCCGCGTTTTAACAGATTCTTATTACACTAGGTTCATACATAACCGCTTCTCCCATTTTCATCATGCAGTACAATGATTACCTGTAGTAATAATAATGATTTTATTGTCTCACATACATTTACATACACATAATAAGTCAGAGAGCAAAGGAAAGGCTCTAAAGGCGAAGTTAAGCAATCGCTACTCTACACCTCAAACTACAAGGCACAATTCATCAGTTGGAAATGAAGACGGACGAGAGATAAGCCTGACAAATAGAAAGAAAAAATAAAGTGAACAAAGAAAATTCTTCAATAATTTATAAAATTATTAAACAACTTTCCATAAGGGTTGGTTATATGTATTCTCTGACAAGAATTCTACATTCTCAATCCAACAGTGAATTATAGAAATCGTCAAGTCACCACGACTCAAAATCTGCATACAGCTGTTTCGATATAACTTGATCTTAATGAACTCAAGTTTTTGAGATCAATTTATTGAGAATTCAACATTCACAATATTCTCATAATATGACAATCAATCAACAACATTTATTTATAAAACTAACTTGATATTAAAAAAATATTCATTTTTTTTAATATCCTTGACAATATAGAGGGTGAAGAGTCTATTTCATTATTTCCAACACCCCACCTACTTGTCATCTTCGCAAAAATATTCTTCAATGTCCATTAAACCAAAATCATGATAACATTTGATAAATTTCTCAACAGGGAGTGGTTTTGTCAAAACATCTGCTTTCATATTATCTGTTCTTATCGGTTGAACTAAAATTTTTCAATTTTCTAATGCTTCTCTTATAAAGTGGTGCCGTATATCAATATGTTTAGTTCTTCCATGGTAAATATTATTTTTAGAAAGTTCTACTGCTCCTTTGTTGTCACAATAAATCTGTATTGGCCTACTAAAATTGTTATCAAGATTCAATTCATCAAATATTTGATGTAACCAGAGTGCTTCTTTTGTGGCATGGCTCAGTGACATATATTCAGCCTCCGTAGTCGATAAGGCTACAGTGGATTGTTTTTTACAATTCCAAGATATTGTTGAATTTCCCAATTTAAAAATATAACCAGCATACGACTTGCGATCATCTGAATCACCTGCCCAATCCGAGTCACAAAAACCAATGATTTCTTTCGTCTTACTCATTTGATATACCAATTTCTTGTTCATAGTCCCTTTCAAGTAACGTAAAATTCTTTTTACAGCAACCCAATGAGCACATCCAGGGTTGTTGTTGAATTTGCTCACAACAGATACTGCATGACTTATATCTGGTCTTGTCCACTGTGACAAATATATAAGTTTGCCAACAGCTTCTCGGTAAGGAACACGTTTCATATGTGTTATTTCTTGTGATGTTTTTGGTTCCATTTCTTTGCATAATTTTACATCAGTCTGCATAGGTGTCTTAACAGAATGACAGTCTTCCATATTAAATTCTTTTAAAATTGATTTTATATAAGATTCTTGATCTAAAGCTACTATTCCTGTCGTTCTATCCCTGTGTATTCTTATTCCAAGACACTGATGTGCTGACCCCAAATCCTTCATCTCAAACCTAGCTTTCATTGTTTCTTTAAATTCTTGTAACTTCTTTTTATTGTTACTTAACAACAACATGTCATCAACATAAATAGTGACTAAGAAAATTTCGTTGTCTTCAAATTTAAAATATAGACAAGGATCTATCTTGGACTGCGTTAGACCATATCTAAGAAGTTCGCTATGTAGAGTCTTATTCCAGGCTCTTCCAGCTTGTTTCAAACCGTAAATGGCTTTATTAAGCTTGCAGAATACTTTTTCGTCATTATTGCTTGCTTTTGGCAACTTCATATAAATTTCCTCTTCGAGGTTAGAGTTCAAATAAGCTGTTACAACATCCATCAGCTCCATTTCCAAATTTAGTTCCGCAGCAAGAGCAAACATAATTTTTAAAGTATTTTGCCTAACTACAGGAGAGAAAACCTCATCATAATCAATTCCCTCTTCCTGAGAATAGCCTTTCGCCACAAGTCGTGCTTTATACTTGTCTACTTTGCCATCTGCAGCTTTCTTTATTTTAAATACCCATTTACTATTTATGGCTTTTCTTCCAGCAGGAAGTTTGTCTACGACTGTCCAAGTATTTTTTTTCATATGAGAATTTAGCTCTTCATTTATGGCTTGTATCCATTCTTCAGCATCTTCCCTACTTAATGCTTCAGAAACGCTAATTGGATCAGAAATGTCTTCTTTTGCAATACAAACATAATCTTGCAAATATTTTGGCTTTCTTCGATTCCTTACATTTTCTCCCTCTGACATTTCTTCTGTTTCTTCTTTATTTTCTTTGGATTTTTCTTCAGTTTCAATCATGTCGTTAACTTGATCTTCCGGAGATTCTGGTATGTCTATTAAATTTTCTTCTTCATTTATAAAAACGATTTCTGTTTCTTCTTTTCTTTCACTTTCTTTTTCTTCTTCTAATGATGAGAAATTGATTTCTTCATCAAACACAACATTTGCAGAAATTATTATTTTCTTTTTCTGGATATCATATAATCGATAAGCTTTAGTATTTTCTTCATATCCAAGAAATATACATTCTATTGATTTCATGTCAAGTTTTCTTCTTTGTGATTTATCTATTTGTGCAAAACATTTACATCCAAACGTTCGCAAATGACTTATGTTTGGTTTTTTTTTACACCAAGCTTCTTCAGGAGTTTTGTTCAATACTGCAATTGTGGGACATCTATTCTTCAGATAAACTGTAGTGTGTACAGCCTCTGCCCAGACATTTTTCCCAAGTTCTGCATCATTAAGTAAACACCTAACTTTTTCGATAATCGTGCGATTTGCTCGCTCGGCTACGCCATTTTGTTCATGTGTGTACGGGGCTGATAATTTATGAATAATACCATGATTTTGTAAGTATTCTTTCATATTTTTATTTACATATTCTTTTCCATTATCGCTTCTTAACTTTTTAATTTTTCTGCCCGTTTGACTTTCCACCATATTTTTGAAAATCTTAAAAATGTTTAGTACTTCATCTTTGTGACGTAAACAATAAACAAAAGTCTTTCTGGACTTATCATCTATAAAAGTAATAAAATACTTGTTTCCCCCAATGGATTCTTCTTCCATGGGACCACAAAGATCGGTATGGATCAATTCTAGAATCTCTTTGGCTCTTTTACCTTTTCTTCCTTTAAAAGAAGTTCTACTTTGCTTTCCCATTACACAATTTTTGCAAATTTTATCGCGCACGGTCAAATTTTTAGGTAAACCATAAACAAATCCATTCATGAGTTTCACCTAAATGGCCAAGTCTTCTATGCCATAGCTCGTACTCGTTCGAAGTTTTAGATATACATATCTTATTTTGAACAATATCTAAAGTATAAAGACCATTTCTATTTCTTATACCTTTTCCAATAATTTCTTTATTAAATCTGTTTCGAATTGTAAACTTTTTATCAGTGAACAATATTTCATTTCCTTTATCTACTATTTTTCCTACAGACAACAAGTTGATTTTAGAATCTGGTATGTAGAAAACATCTTTTACTTCAATATCTTGTGATTTGTTATATACATCTACAGATAAGGATACATTTCCAATACCTTCCTTCAGCTGAAATAGTAGCACCATCTACTGTTTCAATATTATGAGGTCTAGTGGTTTCTTTAACAAAATCAAATAACTCTTTTTGTGAACTACTATGACATGTAGCTCCAGAATCCAGATACCAATTTTGATCATTATTTCTCGAAGTATTTTCAACGGAAACATAAGCTTGTTTGTTAAACCTATTTTTATCTTTCTCTTCTTTTAGCGTTTGGTTTTTAAATCGACAAAATTTTGCCAAATGTGGCTTTCCACATATGTAACATAATTTGACATTTTTCTTCGATCTGTCAGGCTGATAGTTTGTTCTATCAGATTGATAGTTAGTTCTGTCAGGATGAAAGTTTGCATTTGACTTAAAATGTCTCTGTTTAGAAATAAGTACAGATTCTTGTTTACTGCCTTCACTTCTTCGACTTTCTTCTTGTAAAAGACTAGTAATCACATTGTCTAATTCTAAAGACTTTCCACTATTTTCTTTAGCAATTACGAGTGAATCATATTCTTCTGGTAAGTTTGCTAACAATTTAAATGCCATATATTCGTCTTCTACGTCTCTACCAACACCTTTTAACTCATTTTGTATTTTAACATTTTGTTTATATAATCTTCCATTTTTGAAAAAACACCATACCTTGTTGTTTGAAGTTGACGATCAAGCAAAATTTGACGTCGCAAACCACAACTTTCAAATGCTTTTTCTAATTTACTCCATGCTTCTTTAGCTGTTTTTGCAGATTTAGTGCGTACATAAATATTTGGAGAAATGTTTAAAATTATTGCAGCCAGAGCTTGTTGATCGGTCTCTTCATCTATATCGTCGCTTTCTATAGACTTCCATAACTTTTCTCTTATAAGTAACATCTTCATCGCGTACTTCCAAGTTCCATAATTCTTTGTACCTTCCAATTTTTCTACTCTGTAGACTGATTGACCAGACATCTTAAACTTAGTCTTCTATTGTATTTCTTAAATAAAATAGCTTCTAAATTTTATTTAATACAGTGCGTAAAAGCCCATAACCTAATGAACTCAAGTTTTTGAGATCAATTTATTGAGAATTCAACATTTACAATATTCTCATAATATGACAATCAATCAACAACATTTATTTATAAAACTAACTTGATATTAAAAAAATATTCATTTTTTTTAATATCCTTGACAATATAGAGGGTGACAAGTCTATTTCATTATTTCCAACAGATCTCATCATTTGACTCGGAGCGAATTAACAAATTTCTAATTGTTCCCCAATACAGATCGCGATCTTGACTACTATCTGGATAACAACCCAGAGCGCCCTCCACCAAGGATATTGGAATCCAACCGCATAGATCGAAAATGCAGAATCCCGTCGGGAGAATACATAACTTCATGACATGAAATGTCTACTCTGCAACTGTGGCGTATGTAGTTCAAAAGCATGCTAACTTAGCGTTTTTAAACACCCTGGACATTTATGGAGCGTACAGAGTTTAAAAAAAAGTACACAATATACTATTATTCAATAATTTACGTTTCGTAATTGATTTTTCGAAACTTTTGATGGATCCATCAACATCATTGAAGTTGTCGTCTTTATCGCGATCTTAATTGATAATTTACTCATAAAAAGCATTAGTTATTACTGCGACATATCCGATTGTCGCCACTGGTATTCAGTTGTAATTTTTGGTTATGTTCTCATTAGTCACGGTAAACAACATCAGTATTTTCATTAAATATTGCGCTTCCGTCAAAGATGATGTAACATGGAACCCCGCCGCCGTTAACGAGCGTAATCGCCATAGCCGACGGGAGTTTCGCACGATCACCTCGCCAAAGTGTGAGGCCGCACGAAAACTGAAAAAGGGGTCGCTGTGACAGCCTCCGGTGCTCCCGAGAAGAAAACGAAATCCGGCCGGCCTTGACCCCCCGTGAGCTACTGGCGTTGAGTCAGCACGCCCAGACGGTCGTCAGACTAATCATTTTGTTTAAGGACATTAAAAATTCATAGAATTTCTCTCTCTCTCTATATATATAAATATATATATATATATATATATATATATATATATACATATATATATATATATATATATATATATATATATATATATATATATATATATATATATATATATATATATATATATATATATATATATATATATATATATATATATATATATATATATATATATATATATATATATATATATATATATATATATATATATATATATATATATATATATATATATATATATGCTATTAACTTTTGGGATTTGACAATTAAAAGATATAACAATAAACCCATGATTTCGATTTTCCATAAGCCATCACATTTGGATCTCACGGCGATACACAATTAGTCCTTTCAGTCTTACCAACATAAATTGGAAGTATATAATAGCATGATACATAGACACATAAATTCTCCCTTACAAATTATAAAACGCGAAGCTAATAATATTGGATATCCTTCAAAAATTATAGATGATTGTATTTTACGAAAAAGATTATATAATGCTGTCATTTATCAAGTATATCTGAAAGTAAAAGATATTGATGAAGACTTCAAATTATTAACTTATATAGGTGATCTAACACACAAAATTTATACTTTCCTGTCAAACCGAAATGTAAGAATATCCTTTATATATAATATATTATACTCTTTAAGAAGTTTGGGGTTTGAGGCGTTCTAATAGAATAAATACTTGTTTAACATCGACGGTGTTGTTTGAGAAAGTACTTTCGGTGTTATATATAATTAAATTTTTATACATTAACTGAACCTATAGCATTTTCGTAGTAAAATTTATCTAATGCATACATTGGGTTAACGAAACTAGAGGAAAAAATACATTAATTTCTAGATGTCGCCATGCAAGTTCAATATACTTCGGTGAGACAATTTGATGAAAAGTAAGTCGTCTAGAGTTCCGAATTCCACAAAACCGCAAGATGAAATTTGCCCCCCTAACTTTTTTACGGTATCTGCAACAGTTGCTTTGGCATTTAATTACTCTTACGTGAAGTTTTACCTTATAATGTGAAAGCGTCTATAATTATTATTCAGCATGGGATACTGTACGTGACGAATTCATAGGCAGAATTCATACCATGAGGAATTCCGCCGAATTTAATTCATACGACGGAGTTCATTCGGGTACGCTATTACTATTAAATGAGGTCCTTTGATGTATATCGAATCGATATGCTACGTGTTTACGTAGGTAATATCTAATTGCTAGGCCAAGCTACAGAGATTTTTTCATGTAAAAAGTGTTAGAAGAAAACCAGCTCCGCCATTGTTTGTAAAATAGTTCCACATGATATAGTGATATGTTTTTCATTCGACTTTATTATTTATGTCTTTGTTATTAACAATTTATTACAAAAATTTTTTTTTGTATTTTGCTTATAAAATTGAAACTATCAGAGTAATCGTGATGGCGTGAATAGACTTATTGTAGAAAATGAAAAGACGAAAAAAATGAGAGACTCGATCAGACCATTAGTCTATGGGAAAATTGAAAAAAATCGGCCAAAATGCAGTTTTTTCAAAAATTCATAACTCGGTTATTTTTCAAGTTGAAGCGTAGATCCTCCGGTTAGTATTATTTATCAATATAAAATTTATTTGTGCGGAGAGCAGGAACTGTCCGATGCATAGTTTTCGATCTGTGGCCATTTGAATATTTTACTATGCAATTTTCCAGCAGACCTGAATGCGACAGGTATGGTCTGATTTCAATTTACAAAAATGATTTTGAAAGTAGAATTCTCATAGTTTAAAACATTCATCTTGGTTTTACATGAAAACGCTGAGAAATATGTTAAAAATAAAGCTGAACATGACGATAAACGGCCGAGAAATAACCGTCATGTTCAAAATGCCAACGCTTTCGAATGTCATGCTTATCCTTGCCTGCTGCTCTACCCCCACTCTTCAACTACTGTCACGCGATCGGTCCTTTTTCGTCATGTTCAGCTTTATTTTTAACATATTTCTCAGCGTTTTCGTGTAAAACCAAGATAAACGTTTTGAACTATAGTCCGGGGAAGTAAGATCAAAAAATCTATCAATGAGAAAAATAAAAAAAGTAGAGGTTATTATTTTTTTTAAGTAAGTACACTGACCCCTCATCGCTTTTTAAATTTCTGACAAAATCCCGTGAGAGCTCGAAACACAGCTTGCAAGCACATTTTGAAGCACTAAAATTCGATGATTTTTTGATTATAACTTTTTCTGATGTACTCGCACAAAAAAATCGTAGAGATCAAATTCACAGTAAATTTTATGCCCTACACGATGACGTAAGTCGATTTTTGAAATGAAAATGTTTTCGACTCAAAATTTTCCAAAAAATGAAAATTGTTTCGAAAGGTCGTGTTTTAACCGGCAACCATACTGAAAATAACCATATCGAGATCAAAACATAGGGAAACATAGATGGTGTGCTATAAAATATTTACGTATTTTCAGATTTGAAAAATTCAAAATGGCGGCCGCAAAAATCGAACATATATATTTTTTTTTCAATCACGCTTCCTCTTGGAAACATTAACGATATCTAAACGCGGTTAGTTTCAATCGATAGGGGAAAACATGTAGTTTTAGGCATAGAATAAAAAAAAATTTTATAAATTTTTTTACATAACTTTTTTTAAAAATTTATTAAAAAAAAATTTTGTTTGTTGAGTTTTTCCTCATTTTTGCATTGAAAAATGAAGTCAATCATTATACTCATACTCGAAATGTATTTGCCGTTAAAAAACGCGTATTTCAAAAAAAAAATTGTTTAAATACAATAATCAGAAGCCGAGATATAGAAGCTCAAAGTTCGCTTCGTACTGTGACCATACTATTAAAAATTTTCAAATTCTTATTGTTGCATTAGATTGTTTCACCTGTGTGGTGATTAAATACAGATTTAAAAGAACGTTGGGTCACTGGCTGCATCAAAAATAAATCATTAGTCTTGCCGCGTTCGCCCGAATATGAACGCGGCAGCTGCTCGGCGTAGTGGCGGGGAGACCATTGTCGCCGAGCACCTTAACGGGTCTTCACTAATACACGCGCATTTTTAATTTTTAATAGTATGGTCACAGTACGAAGCGAACTTTGAGCTTCTATATCTCGGCTTCTGATTATTGTATTTAAACAATTTTTTTTTTGAAATACGCGTTTTTTAACGGCAAATACATTTCGAGTATGAGTATAATGATTGACTCCATTTTTCAATGCAAAAATGAGGAAAAACTCAACAAACAAAAATTTTTTTAAATAAATTTTTAAAAAAAGTTATGTAAAAAAATTTATAAAATTTTTTTTTATTCTATGCCTAAAACTACAACTTTTCCCCTATCCATTGAAACTAACCGCGTTTCGATATCGTTAATGTTTTCAAGAGGAAGCGTGATTGAAAAAAAAATATATATATTCGATTTTTGCGGCCGCCATTTTGAATTTTTCAAATATGAAAATACGTAAATTTTTTATAGCACACCATCTATGTTTCCCTATGTTTTGATCTCGATATGGTTATTTTCAGTATGGTTGCCGGTTAAAACACGACCTTTCGATACAATTTTAATTTTTTGGAAAATTTTGAGTCGAAAAAATTTTCATTTCAGAAGTCGACTTACGTCATCGTGTAGGGCATAAAATTTACTGTGAATTTGATCTCTACGATTTTTTTGTGCGAGTACATCAGAAAAAGTTATAAGCAAAAAATCATCGAATTTTAGTGCTTTAAAATGTGCTTGCAAGCTGTGTTTCGAGCTCTCACGGGATTTTGTCAGAAATTTAGGAAAGCGATGAGGGGTCAGTGTACTTACTTAAAAAAAATAATAACCCCTACTTTTTAATTTTTTCTCTCTATATACTTACTTCTCCGGACTACTATGAGAATTCTTCTTTCAAAATCTTTTTTGTAAATTGAAATCGGACCATACCCGTCGCATTCAGGTCTGCTGGAAAAATTGCAAAGTCAAATATTCAAATGGCCACAGATCGAAAACTATGCATCGGGTAGTTCCTGCTCGCCGCACAAATAAAGTTTATATTGATAAATAATACTAACCGGAGAATCTACGCTTCAACTCGAAAAATAACCGAGTTATGAATTTTTGAGAAAACTGAATTTTGGCCGGTTTTTTTCAATTTTCCAATAGACTAATCTGATCGAGTCATCCGACCTCTCATTTTTTTCGTCTTTTCATTTTCTACAATAATGCTATTGACGATTACTCTGATAGTTTCGATTTTTTGCATAAAATTGTTAATAACAAAGACATAAATAATAAAGTCGAGTGAAAAACATATCACTATATCATGTGGAACTATTTCACAAACAATGGCGGAGCTGGTTTCCTTCTAACATTTTTTGCACAAAATACTCATTCTACATCTCTGTAGCTTGGCCTATGTGTGTATTTATATGATTTGATAGGGAAAGTTTGGGGTTATTCGATATAGAAAATTACTTAATTCCTCGCGCGGTTTCGACTCGATCAATCAATGTTTCGTTGCAATTTTTTCTGTAATTGAGAAATGTTAAGTATATTATCGATAATGAACTATTGTCGAACAATTCAGGATTATTCAGTTTTTGATTTAAACATTACACAACATAAACAACAATGTGATCATAATTAAATCAAATAAATGGAGACCAGGTCACTAATATAATAATAACTAATTATTTATAATTACAAAAAAGGAACTATAGAAGGAAGAATTGCCTGTACTAAGTAGTAGTAAAGGTAAGAAGGTAAGGTGAGAAAATAATTTCAAAAATATCAAAAACTAAAATCAAAAAAATACAATCATTTATGAGAATGCAAAATCGATAATTAAATCAATACAAAAACCTTGAAAATGGAACGAAACACTTAGAATATTGTTATAACACACTTTTACTTTACATCATAGTTACAAGCTGTGTGCCTCAACTTCCTCCTCACACCACTCTTTGAAACATTCAAAATTTTTGTTTTATTGAACAACAAAGTACCTACTTTCTGTCATATTAGACATAGTTTCTTTGACCAACCATCAAAAAAGAGATTCCAATTATTATATCGATATTACATTTATTATTGACTACTTTCGCTATGCTCTGGATGGCCACGTGATCGGTTGATGCTTCACTTTCGTTGCTTTCTCGTGTGCTTTCTTTTTTTATTTGTGTATTATTGTTTTCAGTCTTCGTTCGTCTCGTCGTTCCTAATTTGTTTAATGAGGTTCAAGGTTAGCAACTAGCTTTAGGTTTTGTAAGTTTTTATTATATTTGATTGTAAGTTTAGTAAGTTTGTCCATATTCTATTAAGTATATTTTTTAGCTTTCTCTTGATGAAATCAATAAAGTGTTGACGAAGTATAGAGGAAAACGGAATGAGTTAATTTTCATAGACCTCTTTCTGATAACTTACACTTCTAATGCAGAACTTTTTATAAAGAATACATTTTTCTGATAAAACAAATAATAAAAAAGTTTTCCATATGTAGCCAACTTAGGTAGTCACACTGTATATATATATATATATATATATATATATATATATATATATATATATATATATATATATATACTTGTCTTTTCTAAGCAATAACAGGCCATTTGAGTTAGTGAACTATATTGAATAGTTAACGTTGTGTCACCAAATTCGTGACTTCCTCAAAAGTTTTGAGAGTAAGTTTGGCAACTTATGTTCTTGTTACAGATATTAACTTGGCAGATGTTCTGCAACTATTGAATTCATTATTCATACAAGGTATGCAGTTAATAGACGTCAATTTGTCGTGCACATCCCCAACAGCCAGAACACCGGTCTATCTTAAGTCGAACCAAGTTACAAATCAATGGAACGCTTTATCTTTAGAGGTATTTTCGGTTTGCTATGATTTGCAGCGGTTTGAATGCGGCATAAACAACCATTTGTTGAAATCATCTCGGAGCGCATGAAACACGTTATATGATTTCGCTTTTTCCGAGAGTTAATCGGGAAAAAGGGGTTAAGTATGGAATAGCATTTGGAGTGAATTCCGTTTGTATGTACCTGATACGTATTCTATTATCGAAATTTTCCAACTCTATTCTGCGTTAATTCTGGATCAACAAAACGGGAAATTGCAATACAAGGAAACACTGCTCTTCAATAAATACATATATCGACTGCATAACGTAGAGAAGAACTAAGGAAACCTCTTTAAAAATCACGATTTTGTATCGAAATAACCATAGGTTAGTACTCACTCGATCAAAAGATAACAAACAAAATGATGTAGGCTTTTTGGCTCGTACCCAACGTTTAACAACTTGAAACGGCTATGTTGATGATAGCACCGTTAATCTACTCTTACAAAACATCTCTAAATTCGAGAGATATCTTCAAATGCGACAAGCGCTTCCATCAATAAATTGTACTCCTACGCAGAAAGTCTCTTTGCCAGTGATCATAGATTCTATTCAACTTTCATCACCTGATCTAATTCTGCTTGGATTCACCTATCGAAAGAATGCACGAACAGTACAGCTGCATGTTACTCCGTTACGTCAAATGTCAAGTGCAATTATGTTCACTTCAACCGTCAACGAGAAAATTATAATTCACATTCTAATCTTATGTGAAATGTAGGCTTTTTCACTAATTACATACCTCAGTAAGCATCTATTCATGGAAACAGTTAGTCAACGAAAAGTCCGTTTACCTAAGATTTTCATCTATATCCATCCCCGGATGACGAAATAACTGTCACGTTATGCACGAAATCCTAAGTATGGTATTTATATTATTATTTCTGATAATTCCATTCCAAGAAAAAATCCTGAGATTATGGTTACGGCATCAGAAGCACCAGTCGTCTAGAGTATTCAGTTCTGTATTTAGATACCGTTGACGGTCAGGTCGATGGTTACGGTTAATGAACTGAATAATATCATCTCAAACAAATCTATTAACTCAATTATTACGTTTTGAAGACTAAAATAAATCCCGATAAAATATTGCCTCTGGTAGATTAGATGAATCTGGGTTAATGTTCCATGTCTAATGGTTATTAAGGCCCTTCCCTCAGAACATCAATCAAGTTTTCGCCTGCATAATCAAATTAAAGAAAGATACTTAATAATCTAAGATCATGATAAGTAAAACACAGTTATCATTACTGTCGGCGCCATCAATTTCGCAAATTTCCCAGGCTTGGCAGCCCAGATTTGTTGATGGAAGATAGTATCTACCTATCGATCCGATAAACGTTTTAGATATATTTGATGATAACTGATACAAAAAGCAAGAAATATAATACAACAGATAATATTCTAATTTATATATAGTTTATATAGTCATTTAGAAGTTTGTAATATAGTAGTCTCGTCATCTACGAACTGTTACTATGCGATATAATTTTCTGGTTTATCTTGGTCCCCTTTTTCTATTAATTTCGAAGAGACTATTCTAGAAAAACTGTCGCAATTACTCATTCAGACAAATATACTATTCATGCTTTCAAGTAGGAAATTGGGTGATGCATCAACGAGATTCAGCCATATTCATCCAAATCGATCAAAGAAAATTTCGACAAAAGAGTGTGTAAATGCCAGGAAAGCCTTGGGGGCCATTTACCCAATATTTATCTCGATTAATACACTCCTATTCTAAGAAACAATGAGATTTCTTCAATTTCTCACAATCGGCCAATTAACAGTCATTTTCAACGACTACCTAGCTTTCCCAATAACTGATGAGGCTTGTTTTGAATCAACATAGTCTTGAATTAAAGTATTTACGGTCTATACTTTGACAACTAAATAGTCAGATTAATTTCGAGTTTTCTCAACACAACGTCGTTTCAAAATTAAAAGATTTGATGAAGAATCTTTAGAAAATATCGAAAACACTGTGTGTTCCAAAAAGAACAGTTAACAACCAAAGGTCAATATGGAAATTTGAAATATTTGTGAAAGAGAAACATTATGATCTTATAGAAAATAATTCAAATCAAGAACTTGAAAGTTTTTCCTTTTAATGTGAAAAGAGCTGATGGTAAAGATTATAAAGACTATGTGGAAAGTTACCGTAAAACTCATTTAGGAAAAATACTATAAAGAGTATGATCGAAAATTCAATCCATTTGCAGACATTGAATTCGAAGAAGCAAGGTTTGCAACAAATGCGAAAAGAAAGCAGCTTCAGTCTATTCCCGACAAGATAAAACAAAGTTCAACTGCTCTAAGTAATGAAGGAATATAGGAAATAATAAATCTGTGGAACGAAGATTTTCCAGAAGGACTTAAAAAAAAACTTCATCATATGATGGCACTCAAACTAGCCTGGAGAGAGGGAGTAGCATCAAGATGCAAAGCGCACTTTTTTAAAGAAGTAAGGAAATCGAATGGTAGCGTAACCAGAAGTAGAGCTTAGCAATACCAAGAATAAGACTAAGACTGGCCAGTCTTGTTCCTGAGAATATGTATAATCTCGAGATCAAGACAAGATCCCTGTGAACGATCAAATTTGTTTGACTAATTAATTCAAAAAATTTCGCGTGTTCTTCAAGCAATAGCACAAACGATCAAACAAATTTGTCAAATTCGGTAGTTTCGTTTTTCTCCTTGCCGTGACGCATTCTTAGCGTTAACTCTAGCACTGTGTATTAAGAAAAAAATAGCAGTAGATGGTCTAGAGAATGGTTTAAATTAAGAGAAAAGTTTGCCCACGATAATTTGTTACGGGAATTATGGCGCACGGGACCAGATAACTACGCTAACTTAATTAATTTCCATAACACCGGCAAATATCGATAAACGGAGATGAAATTCAAAAGAAAATCTTTATCGTAATCAAATTGTCCTCCACTGGTGCTTTCAAGACGACGATTGAGTTTTTGCTAGACCAACACTGCTGCATATGTTCAAATTTGTTTGTCAAAAATTCCGTCAATCTATATTTTCATCAAATACATGAATTGATTGACAAACGCATCAAACAAAGCCGTATACCATCAAATAATTTGACATACACCTAAAATTTGACAAATAATTTGATCGTTCACAGTGCGAGTTTAGTCTTGATCTTTCCTAGTTATTGGCACCAAGATCAAGGCCAGGACATAATATTTTTTGAACCAAGACCAAGACTGGTCAGTCTTGGTCATGGTTTTGCGAAGCCCTAACCGAAGAACTGAATACAACCAGATTTTTTTCAAAATATGCCAGGGTGGAGCTCAAAAATTATCAGACAGTAAGTGGTTAGTGCCTAATCACAATAATCTCCATGTGACCCCGTAAGGTTCTTTGAAAAGCCTAATTTTAAATGCACTATTCGAATTACATAATTCTGGATGGTACAAAAGTATGCCTTTTGTGTTGAATGAGATGAACAATATTCGGAAAGAAAATGGCTTGATACTGTTAAAAAAAAAGATCACGAATCACTCAAATCGATCATCAAGTGATATATCAAATCTCAGGTCAGGAGTCATGGAAAAAATGCTCATCAAAATGACTGGACATGCAAATGCTAAGTAATTAGGCCCTTTTTACAGTTTTACAGACTGAGATTTGAACTTTATGATATCCAAGCTACAAGATATATAAACATTAGACAAGAAAATTCTACTACGAAAAACATTAACAATGTCTAAAATAATCTGGTCATAATATAACTATTGAACTTCTAACGTTTATACTATGAAGGTTAATAAAGATCAGTCAAACTTCATAACATGTGAATAATTTAATATATTTTCTATTGATTCAAATGTTTATTGTTGATTTTCAATTCTTACTTCTGATTTCTGAATTATATTTTCTATTTCAAACTAAATTGTCTTTAAAGTGCAGCTGTGTATTAATCTCCCAAAAATACATACCAGGAATTTTTTTTTTACATAAAAAGATTTTGAATTGTTCTCAAATTTTACTGTCATTTGATATAAAAATCTCGAATCAAGGAAAATCAAGAAAAAATCAATATTTTTATTCCTTGATTCTGGATTGTTGGCCATGATAATGAAACTTGCATGAAAGTTGAACATGCATTCATCGATAAAAAAATTATATCTTATATATTCACATACTTTTGGAATCAATTGAAAAATCACAATTTTTATTAAAAATTGTGTTTTCCATCAAAATCACTTATTGCGTGAATTTTGGGACAATCTTTACAGTTTTGAACGACAGACACGTATAACAACTCACTCGTTTCCTTCAGGATCGATGAGTAGATACAGACTCTGGTCGGACTGTCTGAGACGCTCGGCGGTCGTTATTGGCTTATTCAGTCCTTGAGCGTGAGCAGACGCCTCTCCCATCTCGTTGATCACTTCCGCCACTTTGTTCACCGTATTCCTGGAAAGCAAATAATTGAATTTTGAGCATGTTTCAATCTCCGATTGATGTATTAGGAATTACGGTTGAAGGAGAGGTCTCTCACCGAATGAAATTTTATGGAAGTCCACAGTTGTGTATAAAATAGGATCTAGTAACGCACGTGGTGCATACAATATTTCATTTTTCACGAAAAAATTATACATAGAAAATGCAGCCAAAGCAGCGAATAATTCATAGCCGGAGAAATCCAGAGTCGTATACGACAAGGATTATGAAGTATTTGATCAATGGAAGTTGCTTCAGTTGTCCTCATACAATGAGCATGCGTTATGATCCATAATGCCCGCTCATAACTCCCTAGGGCATATTGAGTGCATTCATAGCAACCGTATCTAAAGTAGAAAAAGTATATATATATATATATATATATATATATATATATATATATATATATATATATATATATATATATATATATAAATAATAATGATTCTAATGTCTCACATACATTTAAATACACATAGTCCGTAGAAAGCAAAAGAAAAGCTTAACCTTCAATGCACAGCTCATCAGACAGAAATTGTGTCAGATAAGACAGAACCTTATGAATAGAAAGAAAAGAAGAAAAAGAACAACTGTATATAAATGTAAACAAACAGCCTTATGAATGGAAATACACGCACAAATTAAAAAAAAGGAATCTTGAGTCGATTAAAAATATAAACTACTCAAATGTATGTTATAACCTTTTTTCTTAAATAGTAAGAGAAGAAACTTCAAAATGATCTTCTAGTCTAGAGCATTATAAAAGTAACAGACCTATCTTGAAAACCAGTTGTACGATGTTCGGGTATGTTGATAACTGAACCAGCACTTAAATATCTGAAGTGATAATCGCGCCTATAGTTAAATTTCTCAGGTAGGATTTCTGAAGAGTCTGAAATATTTTGTGCACAAAAATAAATAATGATACACAATTAGATATTTCATTTTCAACCACCTCAATACTGAATATTCATCCAAAACATGGTCAAACTTTCTTAATTTGAAGAAAAACGAAAGTATTCTTTATAATCTGTATTCTGTTTCTCTTCAGATAGTTATTTCAAGGAAAATAAGGCATATCACAATAGTTGAGTACTGAAATGACCAACGATTCACTCAGCTTTTTACGTGATTTATATATATATATATATATATATATATATATATATATATATATATATATATATATATATATATATATATATATATATATATATATATATATATATATATATATATATATTCTTATATCGCAAATGTTTTGATACGAATAACGAATCCGTGTCACCAGCTACCCGTCAACGCGTTTAACAAAATTAATTTTTACAGAAACTATACGGCTGATTTTCATTATTCACAGAAGCTACCTCGATGAAAAATTAATCATGTGTATCAATTTTTATGGCAATCGTTTGAATGATATAGAAGATAAAGCGCTGTAGCAGCATTTAAAACATTCTCTGTGAAATAACAATTAGAGTTATCGAATTAAGCGATGATCGGTCAAACGGTGTTGGTGTTCATATATAGATATAAAAAAATCCATTTTTAAATATGAGATAAAATGAAATATATCCAAGAAACTGAGATTATCTTCATCAAACCAAAGGTGGGGAAAGTTAGATAACATAGAGATGGCCACTGCAAAACATTGAATAGATAAAAAGGCTGTTTCGGTCTTATTAAAGACTCCTCAGTATCGATTAGAATGACTAAATCAATGTCCCAACGCTCAACAGTTTAGACGTTTGAACTTTGTACCGTGTTGGCGAATGGCAAATTGCGTGTTGGGTTTTGGGGATGAACTCCTTCAGCCAGATCAGAGTAAACACTTGTATGTACAAGTGTATTAAGACGGGAGAGACAGGATATTAATTTATGGAAAAGAGGAAGTGTCTGTATGGTTGAGAGGATGAATAGGTACTTGCCCAGCATTCGCCTCTGTAAATTTGCAACAAATGACTTACTTTACTCTATGAGAAAACCTCTGAAAAAAATCATGGCAGATAAGTCGACCACGGGACCTCCCAAATACCTACTGGTCAGCGTACCTAAGTACATGGCCAACTAGCTCGGTACGTATCGTTTTGAAAAACACATAACATCGTTTGCCCGAGTTGTTAAAATCCAGTACCTCTAATCAGAGACACCAGGATAAGGACGATTGATCAAGAAGTTGCTGGTATAAAAATCTCGTATTTCGTACTTGAAATATCTTCTGCTAAAAATCTTCTTTCGACCAAACATCACAAATCTATAAGCTTTGCTTTTCTGTTCCTTTTTCGCTATACTTAAGAGAAAGTGATATCTAAATTTGAAACTGATTACTTTTTAATGAAAAATATAGTGGTCTCAGAGAAATTTTATATACTAACTTCAGATTATTGAGTAACAAATTACGATTCATTTTCTTAAGAGGAAGTAATGCCGGATCTTCATAAATTACTGTGCGATAAAACCTGACATTCACAATAAGTCTAATTAAATTCATAACACTCCAAGGTAACATTCAGTGTACCAGGATCCCCATAAAATATTAACAACCGGAAGAAATGCCTTGGTGAACGTATTTTAATTCGTACCTACTATAGAAATTCATATCAGTGGGTGTCATTGTCTGCTACATAACTTTATAATGATTCGCATGAAATGACTATAGAAAGTTTTGGGAACAAAATTAACATTATCAAGTGATTCAAGCGTCATATACACAAACTAACTGAAAAAATGGATGTAAATAGGGTTTCTGAGGAATGGGTGTCATGCCCGATTTCACCAACTAATTCCTAAAGTTAGGCAATACTGAAATCGGATTTAGGAATTCCTAAGTGCAATATGCGTTAACTAATGCCTAAGGGCGATAGGAAATACCTAACATTAGGATAGTTTGTTAGGTCTGCCTAGCTAGAGTATTTAGGAAATGCTTAACCTCAAATTGTTTAGTTGTCAATTGTCATCGAGGATGATACACGTCAATCTTGCAGAATTTAATATAATAAAATTATTATATTTCTAACATTTTTTCTCTTCTTCTTACTATTTTTTTCAAATTTACATGTCTAGTATTAAACAGTGGTACCAATTATAGGTATGTACAAAACTTTCCAAATCAAGTTTTTAAGAAGGTATTTCTTAACTAAGGATTTCTTAGGTTGGTGAAATCCGATTTAGGTAGGTAAGTGTCGGATTTAGGTAATTCATATCGTAGGAATTACTTAGTTAGGAAATTCCTTATATCTTGTTAAGTCTCGTTTTCGAGACGATACTCGGACAAGACGAGACGAGACTTTCATTGGTATCGTCTCAAGTCTTGTGCATGAGGTTTCGCGTCTCGTACGAGACTTTCGCAGGTGAATATTTCAACGTGCAGACTGAAGTATGAAACAATTTTTATTGAAGATATTGTATCTACTACATTTATTTGTTTTGATGAAAAAGGTGTTAAAAATTCATATATAATAGAATTTCTTTCAAGAGGTGCTCCCGGCGTTATCGGTTGACGGCCATTACTTTGTTCACTTATTTGCTTCGGTTTGTCTATCTGAATAGTAAATTTTGCGATATTTTGGATTGATTGGGCCGATACATGGTGTTAATTAATAAACATATTAAAAAAATGGTTAATAATAACAATTTACACATTTATTAAATGAAATAACGCAAATGGTTTGCATAATGTGAATCCGAATTTTGACTTTAATCCAAGAAAATCACACCGAACTACCTGACTAGCAGTTCAGAATTGGTTTTTCCTATTCTAATAATTATTTGTAACCATCCTCTTATTCACCCTTTCTACATAATGTGTCATCTCTTTATTTATTGTTTTCGATATAATGAAGAAACATATTTAGTTTGCCTTTAACATCTGAAGAAGGTGAAGTTCCACCGAAACGTGCGTCATGCGTTATTTCATTTAATAAATGTGTAAATTGTTATTATTAACCATTGTTTTAATAAATTTTGCGATATGTACGCGTAGGATGTACTATTGTGTCCGAAGTAAATGAAGATATTAAATAAAGTTTGAATTTCTTCCAAGTTTGGTTATTCGTTGTTCGGTGCGTCGAAGGTAGTTTTTGAGCTTGCGGAATTGTGTCAAGTTAGAAGTTAATTCAAGAGTGAAATAAGCAGATATTTGGCTTCAGAAGATCAATCAAATTCCGGTTATTTTTTTAGTAGAATTGAGGATATTTGAGTGGCTTAATATCAAAGGCGGACATCTGTCACAAAAATTGAAATTGAGTTAGCAGTGAATTCTTATAGGATTTTTCTCGTTCTTTTCAATGGTGATGTTGGTTTATATCAAAACCGGACATAAGTATGTTATTTTTAGCTTCAAAGGTGTAGGTAAGTTTCAAAAACGGACTTCTGCTGCAACAGTTGGTTTCAAAAATGGACATCTACCAACAAGCGAATAGAATAACCAGATTTTGGTCACGTGATTCAAAATTCAATACGGCTGACACTGTTGTTGTAGTTTGTACCAGGAGCGTTCGCCTGTGTTTCATTATTTTTGTTTTTGGTGTATTATAAATATTTTATTGATTTGAAGTGAAAAAAAGTTGTTCCATGGAGTCCAACATATCAGTTAGTGATAGGAGTACTAGGAAGAGGAAGAGGGATCCAGAACAATGGAAAATAAATATCCAAAAGCGACAAAGGTGTGTATACTCTTTGATTTGGGCTACACTTTTAATTTGTGCTGTTGTACAATGTTATCGGTCGGAGGGTGAAAGTTAGATGTCAAAAATATTAAAACTTATTACAATAAATCATTTGGATTCAATTTCTAACCATTTATGTTGTGAAAAAGGTGAGATATTCAACCTGAAATTAGGCTGTGGTATTGAGCTGGGTATAGAATCACAACCTACTTTCAGATTCAATAACACAACTTTCTCACCAATTTGATAGCTGTTAGATCTTGGATTTCTTTTGATAACTATCATAGTTTCAACAGCTTTAACTCACCAGATGATATGTATATTGTACAATATGCAAAACCAAATATTAATGACATACCCCAAGCTTATCACTGTTTTTTTTTTGTTCTGTATGTTCAGGTACTCTGCTAAGGGCCTTCCAGAGTATCCAACTTGCAACCATAGAGTTGGGTATCAGTGCTCACTTCTAACAATGCGTGATGTCAGGGAGTTTCACACAGCCTTTTATTCAATCCCAGAAAAAAGTAAGCAAGACGCATTCATTTTGAAATATGTCCGAGCCAAACCACCTAACCCCAAAAGGAAGAAGCGTGAACCACAAAAGGGGAAAAGCACAATCTTCCAGTATTCAATTGTTAACCAGGCTGGCAATAATCTCAATGTTTGCAGGGATGCGTTCCTCAAGGTTCTGCAACCAATAACCAAGCACAGGATCATCGGAGTTTTCAAGAGATTCAAGAATGGAGTCTCTCAGGTCCCAGTAGAAACCCGTGGAGGAAACCACAAGGAAGCTAAGTTTGCTGCCAAAAGAGAAGCAGTCAAAAATTTCCTATGTAGCTTAAAAGCCATAGAGTCGCATTATTCGAGACATCATTCATCACGAGTATATTTACCATCAGAATTGAATATCGCTAAACTGTGGAAAATATTCAATAATGGCAAAGACGAATCGGAGATAGTTACACTATCATTTTTCAGAAAAATATTTTGCACAAATTTTAATATTGGATTCTCTTGTCCAAGTATGGATGAATGCAGCACATGCATTGAATTGAAAACCCGCATCGGAATGGAAACAAATGAACCCGAAAAACGTTCACTCAAATTTAAACTGGAAGTGCACCAAAGACAGGCCCAAGCTTTCTTTCAACATTTGCGAGAAAAACCTGCCGGATGTTTTCTTTTAAGCTTCGATTGCCAGAAGAACCTCGTGCTACCCAAAGTGACTGACCAAAGTGCATACTATTCCCGGCAGATTTATTGCTATAATCTTTCTGTGGTGAATGGCTTGTCAACTGAATGCCTAAATCCCAGCACTGTTTCGATTTACTCTTGGACAGAGGATGAGGCCAAGAAATCCTCTAATGAGGTCGCCTCCATTGTATTCAATGAAATGAATTCAGCGGATCTCTCGGATTATGATTCAATTCGGTTGGTGGCAGATGGTTGCGCAGGACAAAACAAAAACATCAACGTTTTAACTATGTGCTGCAAGTTCCTAGGCAGTTTTGCACCTGCAAATATTAAAAAAATTGAAATAGTATTTCCCGTTACGGGGCACTCGTTCCTTCCTTCGGATCGAGTGTTTGGCTTGATAGAGAAAGCATTGAAGAAAACTAACACAATTGTAAATAAAGAAGAGTATCATGCGATTTTCAAATCTTTTGGGACTCTGAAATTGATAGGAAGAGATTGGGAACCGTATGATTGGAAGGAAGAAGCCAAAAAGTTTGTGAAAACAGCAGCACAACTGCATTTCAAAATCTCCACATGTAGACGAGTTGTTATTCGGAAGACAAAAACAGGGAACGTGGTGGTAAGAGGAGAGATGGCCTATGATATAGACACTGGAGCAGAGAGGAGAGTTTATAAGGAGAACTGCGATGCTCAACACATCAACCCCAACAAAATATCTATAGGTGTTCCACTTAAAAAAGAAAAAGTGAAAGATGTGGAAAAACTATTGGAAAAACATTTCGGAGAAAACTGGAAGGCGAATGCTTCTCTGGAATGGTATAAAAACTTAATACCATCAACAAGCGTTCTTGGTTCCCAAGATAATAATTTACCCGAGTTTGACGACCAATGTGAATGTGAAAATGGAGATGAGTTTGATAGTGATTTCGCTTTAATCATTGAAAAATAATACTATTGACATAAGTTTGATGTACACTGTATTTTCCTTTTTGTACGTAATATTTTACTTTTTTTATTTTTGTAACACAAATTTTATTCTTATTTGTAATTTTTTGATAAAACATTTTGAAAAAATAGTTGGCGATGAAATTTTTATTTCCTATTTTTAAATTTCCATAATTATAATATGATAATAATAATAATAATTATTATTATTATTTATTTCATCAAAAGGTCCTATTTGAGATTTTTCAGATCAGTAGATTCATTTTTTACAAACGATTAGCTCGTCACAACAAAAATGGACACCTACCAACATGTTGGTATCAAAAATGGACATCTGACGATTTTTGTTTCAAAACCGGACATCTGTATTTTCAAAGCTGAATTTGAACATTTTTTAAAACTATATTGATGTCAGATGATTCACAGTATTAATTTAAATTTTTAAAGTGAATCATGAAAAAAACTTAAACGAAAAATAATAAATACCGGCCAGGATACATAAGAATGGGATTTCCTCCACATTATTGAAATGTCAGATGTCCGCCTTTGATATTAAGCCACTCATTTACATACCAGACCATGATAATGTAACTCAAAGTGAACTATCGTCTTTGTTAAGTAGCAGTAGCTGTTCGCCTCGCATTCAAATACGAAACGACTCACACACTCAGAAAGGCAAATTCAATACTTATTTTAACATTGATTTGAAAGAAACAAATCGAGATAAAATAGCCAGGTGCAGAATAGGTTGACTATAAGAAAGGCATTTGTTATGCCTAAACGTCTGGGTGAAAAACAAAATCATTTGCTACCGAGAGGGCCGAGGGCTGTTTTTTTAACTTTCATTTTTTCACTTATTTCATTTGTAAAATAATTGAATAATGTTGAGTTTATTTTTAGATTTCTTACTCTCAAAAACATGATGTTATCTTTCAACAGTTCAACAGTAATTTTTTCTTCTGACTCTTACATTGTAGCAAGTATTTAAGTATTGCATCGAAATAATGAGATTAGGCCTCGGTCTTGGTCTCGATGTTTCAAGACCAAGACAAGACTTTTTTCAAACGTTAATTTAGTTTGCTCTCGAATCCCATACGCTGCTGTTGCAGAATAGACATCTTCAGCGTTAGGAAGAATTGTTCTCTCGACGGAATTCTGAATTTTGGGTCTGGATAGTGAATTGATGGTTCCCAATATCTTTGGCGGAGAGCGCTATATGTTGTTATACATATAGTAGATCGGTAGCGATTTATATTGGGGAACAATAAGAAATATGTCCACTCCGAGTCAAGTAAGATGCATTGAAGAGATTTAATAAGATCGAAACAGCTGCATGCAGATTTTGAGTCGGGGTGACTTGACATTTTCTATAATTCACTGCATTGTGAATGCAGATTTCGCGTAGAGGAATACATATAACCAGCTCCCTTGAAAGATTGTTTGATGATTTCAAATTATTGAAGAATTTCACTTTATGTGACTGTTGTAACGATTTTCGTGGGGACGGTTGTAGCATTAGTTTTCTAATATTTTTGCATTGTAAACCCAATAAGAACGACTTCGAGGGATGGAAGCGATATATTGCCCAAAATAAGTGATCACGTTAGATCAAAATCTCGAAAAATTATGTACAGTGTGACAAATATATTGCATGTGAGAGAGCTTTTTATTTATGAATATTCGTTGCTTGTGTTTAAGATTATAAGAAATAAGATTTCAACTAATTGATCCATTTTAAGCAATGAGATTAATTATTTTCTCCACGATCATCACAGAATTCGGCAATTCTGATATCAAATTTGATTACAGAATGCTGGAATTCTCTCTCTTGAGATTGAAGAAATATTCTGCAACACCTCTGCCCCCATGCAATTTAAATGTATTTGCATTCTCTCCCTTGTTATAGAATAATATTCTCACACTGGCTAGCAATAATAACATTAGCCTTGACGCATTTGATTGTCATCGTAGTGGCAAATTTGAGTAAGTGTCAAAATTATTGCTGTCACGTTTCCCTTCGAAAATATGAAAAGTATCATTCAAATATATTAAATATTTAAAATCTTTGATCGTGGAGAAAGTATAGTCTGCCACTCGGTTAGAATGAAAATTCGTGATGCTCGTGGTTCCTCACGCTCGTCTTCGGCTCGCGCTCGGAACTTTTCCACTCGCATCGAATTTTCATTCTAACCTTGTTACAGAATACCTATATTATTCTGACTACGCAGAAACACAACTTTCGACTACCTCTCGCCAGAAATAATCATGGTGTGAACAGTTTCTTGTATAAGTGATTGTTATTTTTTTAATGGTTCAACTGCCCAGCTTAGGACGTCTGTAAGTACTGCGGTATTCAGACAGAATATTAAGTAGTATACTGTAACGCTACAAACGGATTTTTTGTAGTGGTTATTTCTTAATTTTTGGCGTACTTTGGTTGTGATTGCTAATAATCAATGGAGTGTTCTTGTTGGTATAATGTAGTGTTCCTTTCTTCTACTTATTTTATATATTCTTTAACGTAGTTCAGATTCAGTTAGTAGGTACTGTTTATATGTAGTTCAGATTTAGTTAGCATATTTTAAGTCTTGGTATTCAAAAGTTTACTGATAACCTGTGTTAGAATTGGAATTTAATTCCTCTGTATATTTTTTGTATAGCGACGAAAGGCAATTTTAAAACATTGAAAATAACCTTATTATTATTATTAAACATTTTGAGATTGTATGAAAATGATGACAAACATTCTGGAAAAATAATTTAAAGCCGCCAACATAAAATTGCAGGATTTGAAGAACTGTTTTTACCACATTTTCATTTGAATTCAAATGGAAATTGGTACATGCAAGTATACCGAATGATATGTTAATGAATAAAACCTATATAACTTATAAGAAGTTCAAACATTCGCGTGGGAGTTTTTGAATTATTCCTCAATCTGACGATTCTTGCAATACTTAATAGATTTCACATATACAAAACTATTTATATTCCTACTCGTTGAAACGAGTAGATTTCAACTGAATATTGTTCATTTTGTAAATTATCCTGATAACATTTCGGCAGATGATTTTGAAAGATCATTATCATTATTATATTATTATTATCATTTTAACATTAACTTTGCACAACTTGAATTAATATTACAGTTCGTATTTAGAAACTAAGTTTTTTATCGTACGTTACACCCTAGACACCAGGAGAATGAAAGCTAGGCTTAAAAATAATGAAACGTAATATAAGCGCAACAAAGGAGATCATTTTCAATCGGGCGGCATGTTCCATTGTTCCAGAGACGGATAAATTCTACATGTTTGAATAAAAACTATATAATATTCCATCTTCCAATTAAGAAAATACTAGTGACAATTTTATGTTGAAAAAGAACTGTTGTTAACTGGTTTATTATAAATGAATTATTTAAGTGGAGAATTGATTAAAATTCATAAAAAATCAACTATTTATTCGTATAATAATCAGAAATAGGTATAATGATCAAATGAAACGAGGTATATATAAATATATATATATATATATATATATATATATATATATATATATATATATATATATATATATATATATATATATATATATATATATATACAGTGCTTTCATGATGAAAGGAACAAATTCATTAAAAAATTAGGTTTCTATTTCATGTTAAAATCCTCGGACAGGTCGATTAGTATTTTTATTTGGGCATTTTTCGCAATAAAAATTTTGTATACAGGGTATCTCATTCAAGAGCTATGGCTTTGTCATTAGTTTTTTTAAAGGTAATACCCTGTATATTATTTCACTTTACAATTCTACGATAAATTCTTATCACTTTTTGTGAACATACCATATGCCTCAACTCGATGGATTGCCAGAAACGGAGATAGTGGGTAATGAGAGGTACGATATGAAAACACACAAATGTAATTACTAATTTAATTTTTACATATGTTCAATCTGTTGTCCGTTTACTTCGAGACATTTTTGAAGTCGATTCAAAGTTTCCCGTTGCACATTTTCAATTACTTCTGGACTGATAAGTCTTATTTCCTGCCTGATTCTCTCTTTTAGATCATCAATATTATTTGGTCTATTCAAATAAACTTTAGACTTCAAATAACCCCATAAGAAAAAATCCAATGGGGTTATGTCCGGTGATCTTGGCGGCCACTCAATCGGACCTCTCCGTCCTATCCATCTGTTGGGAAAAGTTGCATCAAGAAATTGTCGAACAGCGATTGAATAGTGAGGAGGTGCCCCATCTTGTTGAAACCATATCTCGTTATTAGGTATGTCAGGATCTTGTGGGTTAGGAAACAAAACAGCTAAAGCCGGAATGAGTTCGAACTGGAGAAAGTTCAAGTAGTCCTCTCCGTTTAGTGTTCCTTCAAAAAAATAGGGACCAACTATACGATTTCGAACAATCGCTGCCCATGTATTAATTTTTTGAGTCCGCTGTGTGTGGCATTCTTGCATCCAATGAGGATTCTCGGTCGCCCAATACCTACAGTTTTGTCTGTTGACGTGGCCATTTAAAGTAAAGGTGGCTTCATCAGAAAAAATTATGTTTGTAATGAAATTTAGATGTTGATTATGAATTTCAAGAATCTGCTCACAAAACTGTACTCTGCGGTCAAAATCGTCTTCTAATAATTCATGTACCAGCTTAATTTTATAGGGATGATACTTATTTACCTTAAGTATTTTATGCACGGACCCTACTGATAAATTGAAATTATTGGAAATTGTAGTAATGGATGTATGAGGGTTATCTTGGGTTTCTAGTAGAACGTTCAGCACTGTTTCTTCAGATACTCTCGGTGGTCTTCCTTTAGGTAAATCTCTAACGTGGCCGTATCTCCTGAATTTTGATTCAATTTTGCTGACTGTCGATCTAGTAATTGGCGGACGATCAGGATGTTTTTCATTGAATAGATTGCAGACTTCTTCTTGTGAACGCACCCTATCTCCAAAACCAATCATCATAAGTACTTCAATACGTTCTCTCTCAAGTAATTGCATTTTCTTAAACAATGAAGTAGTGTAGTGCCGGGAGCGTTAAAAACGTGAAAACTGCGGACTATACAGCACCAGTGAATGAATTCAGATGGTACATGTGAAATTTCATTTTTCAGATTTAATGACAATGTTTACCTAAATTTTTTTTTGTACTTTTAATCCACATTTTAAATCTCCAGGTGCTCCACTATCTCCGTTATAATCTGGGAATCCATCAAGTTGAGGCATATGGTATGTTCACAAAAAGTGATAAGAATTTATCGTAGAATTGTAAAGTGAAATAATATACAGGGTATTACCTTTAAAAAAACTAATGACAAAGCCATAGCTCTTGAATGAGACACCCTGTATAACAAATTTTTATTGCGAAAATTGCCCAAATGAAAATACTAATCGACCTGTCCGAGGATTTTAACATGAAATAGAAACCTAATTTTTTAATGAATTTGTTCCTTTCATCATGAAAGCACTGTATATATATATATATATATATATATATATATATATATATATATATATATATATATATATATATATATATATATATATATATATATATATATATATACCGGGTGTCCACGGAAGGCGGCTTGCACTCATAACTTTTTTATTTTCGGAGATAATGGAATAAAATTTGGAGGATCTGTTTAACGCTTAAAACTGATTTTTTTGACAAGTAAGTAAACTTCATGCAAATTCCGGATTCATCGAAAGTGACATAAACTTTCAATTTTCAAATGGGACACCTGGTATATTATCAGTTTTTTGTCTCCATTTGACGTTTAAAATACAACCATGTATCATTTGTTACTGTTGGTAACCGTTGTTTGATTTTTTTCGATATGAATTTTTACTCTAGAGGGCTATGGATACGTTCAAATTATTGATTTCAGTCCTAAAATGTTTGTAAAAATTCAACTTTACTGTATTCAATCAAAATGTCTCATCTTTATAATGTTTGATTTCAAAATTTATTACTATTTTTTTTCAAATGGTGGCTCATCGGCTAGAAAAGTTATGTCATTTCCGGCAAATCCGAAATGTGCATGAAGTAAAGTTACTTGTCAAAAATGCAGTTTTATGCTTTAAACAGATCCTCCAAATTTCATTCCATTATCTCAGAAAAAAAAAGTTATAGGGGCGAGCCACTTTCCGTGGACACCCGGTATATATATATATATATATATATATATATATATATATATATATATATATATATATATATATATATATATATATATATATATATATATATATATATATATATATATATATATATATATATAGAGAGAGAGAAAGAGAGAAAAAATTATCTATCTATATAATTTTTAAAATACTTCGTATTATAGATACAGAATAATACATACTTATATTTCGAATAATAATGATAGCATAGTTATTCACTCGGTTATTCATTGTTCCCCTCGTTGTTCCTATTACCTATTTGTTTTCATATTAAGATTGTTATCAGTAAATATGTTACATTCAACATATTTTCTTCTATTAATTCTTAATAAACTTTTCTTCATTGTTTTAAATGATTTCCATCTGCTCTCTAAGTACTACTAATATATAAATCGTAATATAAATAATTGTAATTTTATTTTCATTTAATTACTCTCAAATGTTGTAAATTCTTTCACTTGTGCCTTCTATTTAACCCATTATACGAAGCGAAAGGAACTTCGTCCCAACCGGGCATCCTACGACACCTTTCGTTCTTTTTATTTTTTTTTATTGCAATCAGAATAACTTCATCAAATTAGAGAGGATTACAATTTGAGGGATTGTCAAATATATATAAAAATCGGAGGTAGGTATTTTCAAGATTCCATCTTGTTGAAAGAAGATCAGTAAAAAACCTTCAGATATCACAAGTCCACATGTTGTAGTAACTAATCAATATTCGTCGTCATATTTGGTACTCCAGCATCACTCTCCACTTCTGGCATTTCAAGAACGTAACATTGAAATTTATACGATTCAATTAAAGTCGAAAACATTGACACATTTCATCGCTGTCAACTCCACAAAATCATTACGATCAGATAAATTAGTACTGAAACGAGATGATGATTTTCTCAAATATACTCACCATAGCGCCCTTCTGTCTCCGGCAAAATCCGGCGGAAGTAAGGTGTTGCGTATCTCCACAATCGGTTTTTTGAAATATTCGTTCACATTGAATCGAAACTCCATATCCGCCTTTTATTTCGGTCTTAGGCACTAAACTTGATTTTCGATAATTGGTATAGGTCACTTGAAACAATACGATATTTCTTGCGAATTTTACAAAAATAAAAAATTGTTTCCACAAAGTGCAAATTTGACGTATTGTTATGAATATTGTTTCCCAGCCTTTGCGATTATTTCGTTATTCTACCGAGCGCATGCAAACACGTCTTACTAGCGACTTCGAATGACTGAATGCTAGACTTACTTACTTACACTCTTCTAGACTAGATGCTCCGTGCTCCGTTAGAGAGGTTTACTGGAGTTCTGTGGGCTGTGGCAGGAATCAACATTGGCGGAGGAACAGGGTTTCAGCAGGAATTATATGTAACATGTATATCTGAATATTTCGATGGTATGAGTAGAGAAATAAAAAAATTGTAACTGTTCGCCTAATCTATTCCAATTATTAAGACATAGACTCATCATATTTTCTGTGAGCGTAGAAATATGACATATAATAGAGTGAATATTTCTATGGTATAAATAGAGTAATAGAACAACTTTGTTAAACAAATGGAAAGTTTCGTGAAATAACTGGTTGGAATGAATGGTCTTTTGCTATTAGAGCAAGATTCCAGAGCCGCCAGATGTCCCTTCTCAGTAATAAAATTTCTGGGATGAAGTAGTGCTCGTATGTACTTTCAGTGTATGGATACTCGCTATCTTGTGCCGACGGCCAATTTCCAGGTATCAGGTGCTAAAGATGGAAAAAACTCGACCTGCTTCTCTTATTTTCTCACCCTTGATTTTATATATGATACTCAGGGAACCATTTCAATACCTTATGCAAGCTGTCAGACCGATCGAATGGGCCAAACATCCCGCCAGACACACATCAAGTGTGAGTATGACAGTATGAGCGAAATGTCATGATCGAAAGTACGTATATTCAATGCTTCAGTAGACAGTGTATACTGTCATATTATGTGTCACTTAATGTGTGTCTGGGGGGATGTTTGGCCCATACGATCGGTCTGGCAGCCTGCATAAGGTATTGAAATGGTTCCCTGAGTATCATATATAAAAATCAAGTGTGAGAAAATAAGAGAAGTAGGTCGAGTTTTTTTCCATCTTTAGCACCTGATACCTTGGAAATTGACCGTCGGCACAAGATAGCGAGTATCCATACACTGAAAGTACATACGAGCACTACTTCATTCCACAATTTTTATTACTGAGAAAATAAGGGAAGTCTGACGGCTCTGGGATCTTGGACTATATATCTTATGTATTAAATAGCAAGCACAACGAAACAAATAACAATGTCTGAGACCAACTAAACGAAAGAAAGTTTGAGAGAATTTAATTGGAAACGCATAAATGAAGGAATGGTAATACAATTTTGATTAATAATTTTTAAAATTTATTGTTAATTATGAACTGAATCAGTACATTCAATCTTGGTAATAATTGGTTTGTGGTAACTGAAGAACAACACATATATTGACTAATCAATTTTATGCAAGCGTCTCAAAAAAATGCATCGATAGTGGTATTGTATCTGGTTGTAGGTAGATTTTGCTGGATCATAAATAATTCTTGAATCAAATTTATCCAAAAGAACCTGTAACAAGAGCAGTGAGATTTTATCATAAAAGTTGATGTTGAAGTCACTACATTTTTGTATGAAGGAAAATTAAGAATTGAAAAGAAATTGTTTCTTTTGATTAGGTATTCTTTCAAGTCCCTGACTATCATTCTATGAATATTCATAAGATTATTTTCGAAAATTATAATCAACTCTCCACTTTAAGATCATATGTAGGTAATCTATAATAGAACCTGATATTATACCCATATATTTGAAATTATATAGAGTATATTACTAAAATTTACAAATGCTGGTACTTATCTGACTTTATCATTGCTATTCTCAACTTCTACTGAATAACTTTCACATTTAATTGATTATCAATAGAATAATAATAATACGCATATACGATGTCTTATTTTATGATAGATGACACTATATATACTTCTATGCTAAGAACAAATATTATTCACTGATCGAATTATTTGGTCATTACAAAGTTCAAACTTCCGTATTTGATATAAATATGTTCAAAATAAATTTCTTCTGAATGGTTTTTAAAACCTTCTATTGAGAAGAAATCATCACTTGGTTCTCCAAAGCAGGTTAAGATCATTGAGAAAATAGTTGATTTCATAACATTGGGTTGCATGTTACGTATATACAGGGTGTCCCGAAATAAGACGTCAATATTTCAACCACGTAATCTACTTCAAAAATTAGAGATAAAAGTTCATATAAACTAGGGTCCCCAACTTCTTCGTTTTTTAAATACAGGTTGTTGAAGGTCAAGATCTGAGGGTGGTTATTTGTGCATATTTTCAAAACCTGTTAAGGTAATTGGATAAAAAACTAAGTGTGTATTAATGAAAACTCGACGATCGGGCACTTGACGGTAAGGAAATCGTCTACGGTATACTTGTGCAGCCTCCATTGCTCTGCCATTGAATAAACCGTATACAACGTGGATATCTGCTAATTCTCTATTTGAAAACCTCTGCATTACTACTAAATAAATTTTTTCCGGCAACAAGCAGCACAATCGAAAACTAAGAGATTAATAATTGACAGCTAATTTTTCTTTACCTAGCGACTCACAAAGCATCATTTGTTTCCAGGTCTACTGATTATTTTCTCCTCGATTTGTACATTGAAAAACAAAAAATCAATTCGTAAGGAAATATTCGAATGTATTTTTCTTGAAAATGCTGCTTCAAGCGACGTATGAGAAGAGTACCTTATTTGTATAAAAAGCTTAATATTTTCAAATATATATAGTCAAAATTACTGAAAATCAATCACCAAAAAATTTAAGCCAAATTTTACGCTAATAGCTCCATGCAGTCCCCACTTCTGAAAATATTGTAATGCTGACTTTTAGTATATTAAATAGAGCGTAAAAAGTTTCGTAAATATACCAAATTTCATTCAATTACCTTTACAGGTTTTGAAAATATTCACAAAAAACCATCATCAGTTCTTCACATTTAACACCCTGTACCTTGAAAACGATGAAGTTGGGGACTCTAGTTTATATGAACTTTCATCTCTATTTTTGTAGAATGCGTGGTTGAAATATTGACGTCTAATTTCGAGACACTTTGTATATTAATATATATATATATATATATATATATATATATATATATATATATATATATATATATATATATTTATATATATATATTTATATATATCTACTAAGTTTTTTTTCTCAACAGGCGATGACAGGTTGAATTAATATTTTATTGGTGAGCATTTTCTTCTGAAATTTCCAAAAATTGAAAAGATACAAAATAGACAACATACCTATATATATATATATATATATATATATATATATATATATATATATATATATATATATAATATATATATATATATATATATATATATATAATATATAATATATATATATATATATATATATATATATATATATATATATATTATATATATATATATAATATATATATATATATATATAATATATAATATATATATATATATAATTATACATATAATATAAAATTCGTTTTTTTATCCGGCAAACTATGCAACCGTTGACGCGTGTTTCGGACTGTTAGAAAAAAAAAGGTACTAACAAATGGAATCCTTTGCTGTAGAAGATATTCACACAATGAAGGTTATGTTGTTCATTTTCTGGGTTAGATCAAATCTCTAATACCGGATAGTTCGAACTTTAGCCACAATTGTGTGTTGTAGGTTTGTAAGGCATCAACAAACTGTTGCATCAATTTTCGATGTAATGGAATTGAGAGAACATTAATTTCATTCTGTGCTACAAAAACTCCCCTTTTGCCCCGCATATTTTCCGACACTGTTACATTGATATCGATTCGACGATGAACGCTCTCCGCAGGAGCGTGCGCTCTGAATGAAAATACACATGGTGCACAAATACCTATACCTATCGACATTCAATGCGATGCGACTGCAGCAGGAGCTTGGGTAAGGCAAAACTAGATAATCTCACGTACGATCTTAAGTGTAATGCATTCACTCACTACTCGTAAATATGGGTTTAATTATCAGGTGAAGTGTATGACTCACTCGCACTCACTCTAGCTTGAAATGCAGGTGAATAACAGAAACAGGTGGAAAATAAGTTGTTGGGCATCGTCAAAGATGGTATTGTACTACAGAAATAATACTTGAAAAATTTAATTCAAATACTTTATAGCTGGTGAGGATATCTAACCCAAAATTCAAAGAATACAAAAGAAAATAATTGTGGAATTTCGGAAACTCCAGGAAAGTTGGATTTTGGTGAACAATGTCTCCTCCTGGATCACGATTTCGGAGATTTTTGTATGTCTCAATTATGTAATAAAATCATATGATAGTAACATAAATGGTAGTAAGTATTTGCCACAACGTTCTTCCATGCTAACGATTACAAACAAACTATATAGTAAACAATATTGAACTGGGAAATAACATTATATAATCACTAATCTTATCTATGTAATATACACTGCACAAGATAACTGTTATGTTCCTTAATGAAGGTGGACAAAGAGGTTTTTCATAATTATATTTAACTATTGAATTGAGAATTGGAGGTGCCATGAATGCAAACGAAGCTCTAAACTTCGTTGAGCGATCTCGCCTAAAGACAATATATTTATTCAGATGGGCAAGGTAGCCAGATTTGAGATGTACAGGGTGTTGAAAACAACGTTTCAAAATACTTTGGGAGCTGATTATAAACCTCAAAATAAGTAAAAAATTTCATATAAACATAACGCAAATGAGCGCTACTAGCGCAACCAAATACAATCTTCATCCTTCAGATGCCTTGTTTACTGAACTTACAATTAAAATGTTTTTCAGTCGGTTCATGAAAAAAAAATCACAGGTTTCATATGAAATTTACGTAAGTAGTTGATTGAGAATTTTGCATCCGATCCGTTATTATTTCTGAATTTGAAATGCCTTGTTCTTATATTGAAATGAGTGATATGGTTTTCATGTATGGCCGTGCCAACGGAAGTGGTCCTGAAGCAAGTCGCCTTCAGGCAGAGGCTTAGCCCGATCGTCAACTTCCTTCTCATGTGACTTTCAATCAAGTTTTTAGATGATTAAGGGAAACTGGTTCCTTAAAAAAAACGCACGTTGAAGAGCAAATTTTAAGTGTAAGAAGAATTTCAGTAGGAAGTGGCCCCCTTGTCTGGAGAACTATGCATCAACAACTTCTCTATCCATTTCATATTCAACGCGTGCAAGCTCTTAATCCTCCTGGTCATCAAGCCAGAAGGACATTCTGTCAATGGGTTTTAACAAAGATTGCTGAACATCCGCATTTTACTTACAATATTCTTTTCACTGATGAAGCCGACTTTAGCAAGGATGGAATTTTTATGTTTCATAATAGCCATATTTGGACGGGTGAAAATCCAAACGTTATTCATGAATCCAGGCATCAACAGCGTTTCAGTTCGAATATCTGGCTAGGTATTTTAGGAGATCGTTTATAGGGACCAGTAGTTTTTCCACAAAATTTAACAGGAGCCTCATTCCTCAACTTTCTTCAAAATACCTTGCCCGATTTTCTAGACTTGGTAGTGCCCCCAAATTATACACTTGCTGTTAGGGAACATTTAGATCAAACATTTCCCAGAAGATGGATAGGACGAGGAGGCCCAGTACCATGGCAAGCTAGATCTCCCGATTTGACTCCTTTGGACTTTTGTATTTGGGGTTATTTGAAGAGTTTAGTGTATGCAACGTCAGTAAATAACATCAAAGGGTAGCAACATCGGATTGTACTATCCTGTCAAACGATCCGAACACAATCAGGTCTTTTTGAAAGAGTACGTAAGTCCTTCATGCGACGATGTACTTCCTGCATTGAAATGGACGGTGGTCATATTGAACATCTTCTGTAAAACAGTAAAAGGCAAAAATAAATCAAATATCTTTTGTAAGTTATCGTATTTGGTTGCGCAAGTAGTAGTTGAGTCGAAAATCACTCATATCTCCAAAATGGCTCGATGAAATTTTGTTGTTATCGTCAATATATTAATCAATATATCTATAATATCAAATCTAAAAATGTATCGTGCTTGCTACATACGAATACGATAAAAACAACTCCAAAAATTTTTTTTCACTAAATGTCGAATATTTATAGTCAATTTGCACGTAGAAAGACGTTGACACTGTACTATGTAGAAATTCTTTCAAAATTATGACGTCAAAAATATGGCCCCCACATCGTGGCGTTTTTGTAGTTACACGATTCATTGTAAAATTTTATCAATTTTTAATTATTTGTGAAAATTCAGCCTTCTAGGGCTATTTGGAGAGCGTATGGAGCTAAAGAAGACTATTTTAGCACACCATAGGAGTAGCTTGAATTGATAACAGAAAAGTGCCTTATGGCGATGTGAACTTTTTCTTCTAACTCCTGCATTTTTATGTTTAAATTTCTAGTTTTTCGTAATTCTTGAAGTTTTTGGAAACCTCAACAGCGTCTGTAGATTGGGTAAGAGGGGTGAAAAATTCAACACTGGGTCGAAATGTATTTCAAAAGAATCATATACCTATTAATATTGGAATAAAGTGGTTCAAGCTGTTGTGCGAAATTTGAGCCACATAATCAATATTTTCTCCCAAAAATTACAGTGTTCAAAAACCAGCGGTTGGACCAACATAAAGATAATGAAAAAATTCCCATAATTTTAAAATTTATTGGAGGTTTAATAATTAATAAATAGTGGATTTGGATTTTAAATGGAATTCAATAATTATTTATTGATATAAATCAACACGAGTAACACGCCACATGATAAACAAAAAATTATAAATGCAGTAAATAAAATTAGCTACCTGAGGTCAAGGATAAGATGGTACTGGAAACCTGAGCGGTATGTACAGCGGGGTTCAGGTCCGAATATTAAAAATAGCGAAAAATACTCCTTTTGTACACTGCTCTGCACATAATCTTAATTTAGTTGAAAACGATTCAGTGGACAATGTAGAAAATATTGAAAAGTTTTTTGATTTTTTTCAAAATTTTTCGCACACAGTACCTATTGAAAGGTAGATCATTTAAAGGTGAGTCGAAAGTAAAACTTAAAAAACTATCAACAACAATCAAGTGGGTCTTCATGCAGTGATGCTATCCAAACACTTCGTTTTAGGTATTTTAACGTTCTCAAAGCCTTGTCAAAAATTATTTTAACTAATAATAAGACCCAGATAAATCACTGGAAAAAATTTAAAAATACATTCGACGAATTCTAGACAGTGTTTTGGATTATTTTACAATCTAAAATTTTGAATAGCATACCTAGATATAGTATCAAAACTCTCACAATATGAGCAGCAAGATATCCAAAAATCTAGTGAACTTTAAGCAAATGTTTCAAATAACATATATAAACGTCGGAATGAATTTTACGATATAAAAAAGAGGCAGATATTACGCCAAGTATATGGGGTTATTTCCAGAATTTTGCCAAAAGGGTATTCGCAAACGCAAATCTTTTTTTGATGAAGTTGCTGACGATTTTTTTTCGAAAGTGCTGAAGATATTTTCAGAGTTGAAATTATTTTAAAGATATTATAATCATTCAGTTAAAAAGTAGGACAATCAGTTTACATCAAATGGCCACTAACTTCAATATTTTGGATACAGACGTTCTCTATTATATTTTTATACCCTAATATTTACCTTATAATTTTTCATTTTTAACATTTTTGTTAATAATATATCATAACTACTTTTATATGTTTTAGTTTATCTTTTTCCTGTGTTAATATTTATTTAATGAAAGTATGTTGTTAATATATAGTCTTTTATATTTTCTGAGGAGCAAAGCCGTTGATTTAAGTATATATATATATATATATATATATATATATATATATATATATATATATATATATATATATATATATATATATATATATATATATATATATATATATATATATATATATATATATATATATATATATAATATATATATATATATATATATATATATATATATATACGTGGCTCCGTAGTTCAGTGGTCAGTGCGTTGGGCTACTGAACAGAAGGTGGCTGGATCGAATCCCGGCCGGAACAACGAATTTATGCAGAGCCACCTCTCGGAAGGCAATGGCAAACCACCGAGCAGTATTCTGCCTAGTAAAGCCTCTCTGTAAAGACGTTCGGAACCGTCGTAAAACTGTAGGTCCCTTCTATTCGTGTATCGCTGTATCACGCACAGCACGAGTAGTTGTAGAGAAGTCGCCACACCCTAAACCGGGTACTGCACCACAAGAAGAAGAAGAAGAATATATAAATATATATATATATATATATATATATATATATATATATATATATATATATATATATATATATATATATATATATATATATATATATATATATATATATATATATATATATATATGTGTGAGTGTGTGTGTGTGTACAGGGTTACCCACGTTATTCGACACGAAGAGTTATGGCTAAAGGATTTGATTTTATATGAGTTTTTTCTTTAGGATGAATAGGGACCTATTAGAACTACATTTTAAAAATATTTTCATGTTGTACGGGGTGTACCAAAGACACAAAAAGAATCAAAGTTGGTATTTTTTAAATGGATTACCCTGTATATTATTTCATTTTTGGATTTTACAGTGAAAACAAATGCCAGTTTCATTGAGGTTTAATTCACCTAAACCTTATGGGTTTTGAAATATCTCGTATTTTGAGAAAATGTAGTATCAGTTTCAATGCTTAAACTCTCAACTGGTGTTTTCTTGTTTTTAACCAAATAATTAATTATAAGGCATACTAACTGGATCAAACTTTATGTCGCACTTGTGAAATATTGAGTAACTTAGACTTGGTGTGTAAAAATAAAGGTAAAATAATTGCAATCTTTAAACGGCACTAGCTTGTTTAACTTAAATGGGACACCCCGAATTTTATTTTAAATAGTTGATGGAATCCGTCGTTACTACGTGATAATTTAACATGATGAACAAAACTAAATTTGAATTTACTACGTTTATTATCACAAAATATTTTGAAAAATTTAACTCAATCTGCCGATGATGGTCTAGTGACCGAAATTGCAATCGCAGTGTTACATTTTTCAAAATATTCTGTGATAATAAACGTAGTAAATTCAAATTTAGTTTTGTTCATCACTAATTTTATGTCACCAACAGATGTAAAATTTGATTGTCTATCGAATATCTAAATACATTCCAATCGATATCTCTTCACGTTTTCAAATAAAATAAACATTTTCATCATGCAAAATGATTTTGAGAAATTTATTATTTATCAAGTCACCTATGGCATTTTGAAAAATGAGAATTGATTGAAATAAACATCAAGATCATAATATATGCGTTTGTTTTTCAATATCTCAAATGTTATGTACTAGTTCAAATTATGAAGGAAAAAAAAATATGGATATGAAATAAGCAATATTGTATAGGGGAGGCCGGGGTTCGACGTTCCGATTTTGGAGTAAGACGCAATATGAATGTAATAGAAAGATTTGTAATCCATGATTACTATATAAGTAGATACAGCATTTATTCTATTTTCAAATTTTAAAATTGAATTCATTGAAATAATAATGAATTTTGGCACAGGATAATTTTTCTGTAGGAAGTCGTCAAGGAACAAGTCGCTCCACGAAGGGGCTGTTCCTCAGATGTTCCTCAGTTGAGGCAAGTTGTGCCGCTGTCAACTCTAGTCACTAATAATGTAATATCAGTTGAAAAGCTATGTATTAAATGAATAAGGCACACCTAACCGTTTATTCATGACAGTTCCATTTATAAAAATACAAAATATTAATGGTTTTGACAAATTTTCAACAAACTTTGAGGATCTAACGAAAACAAAACTATAAAAAACTAGTAACAAGCATTATTACTAATAATGTAATACAACCTGATTAATAGGCTTAAGAATAATAAACAGATTTAATATTAATGAACTTTGAAAAACGAAAATTATTTATTTTAATTAAAACACTAAGAAAAATCAACTTATTTAAACATTTCAAAGTATAGTTTCTTTATTCAGTCTCAAAGCATTAACTTTATTGAGATCAATGGTCTAATTAATGGTTTACTTCAATAATGAGTCTTCCAGAACTTAGAAAAAAATTATATTATTCAAAGGATTCTTCTTCAGAATTACAATTCGGACATACATAGGAATGAACATCTTCAGATTTTAGGCATTTGGAATGAGCCCAATTCCTATACATGACGCATTCAATCCATTGTTCTCTTGGTTTTGAATTGGAATATGAGTCGCAACATATTAAACAAAACCATTCTAGGCTGTCTTCTTCATCATCACTTCCATGGTCATGATCTTGAAGGACTTTACGTTTCGTATTTTCTTTACCATTTGCGGATTTACTTGTCGCTTTACAATTTCGCTTGTCTTTACTGGTTGATTTTTTCTTTCCGACTTTATATTTAATTTCCTTCTCCTTTATTTTAGTATTACTCTTTCCTCTTCTTGCTTTTTCTTCAGCTAAAGCGTTCTTTTCAGGTGTGTCTGTCAGTATTGCTGATTTTCTTATTCGTCGCTTAGTTGATGTAGAGGATCTTGGTGGGGCTTTTGGTAAGGGTTTGACAGCTTCAGGAGAAAATGTGCTGGCTGTGGCTTGAATTACAACATTGTTTGGCAAATTAGCAATGTTCCCTGGTAGATGTTGGTTAGTCGTTGATCCTATTGTTGCTGGACGTGGCTCGCTACCTGGGGTGACTTCCATATTATGATCTATCTGAGACTCTTCAGGGTCTGCTATTTCTTGGAGCTGCGATTCCTCATTTTGGCCCAATTCCAATAATGAAACATTAGTGTCTGGCAAAGGCCGGTCAGTTACGAAAGACGGAGCAAAATTTTCATCCCTAAATATATCAGGGTTGTATGGACTTATGCCTGCCATTTTGAATGCGTTCATGATGTTATTTGGGGTCGCTGCTAGAGGCCATGCATGCTTTACGATTCCAGGTATCTCATAGATAGATATTGTCTTCCCTGGGTTATTGCGTAAACAGTTTGCTTGAGCTTTGGCACAATAAGTTTCAAACGGTCCATTAACGCCAACGTCTAATGGTTGCAAATTATGCGTACAATGTGGCGGGAATGACAACATGATAACCGAATTGGCCTTTGCCTTTTCAACAACATCAATGTCAACATGTGATTGATGGTTATCAAGCAATAACAATACTAGCTCATCGGGAGTGGGCTTTGTGTGTTTTATAAAATGGTCCATGAAGATGAGAAATTATTTAGCCGTCATCCATCCCGAACTATTTACAGCTCCAATACTTTCTGGGGGACCATCACGAAGGAAAAGGTCTTTATAATTAAGCCGAGGAAAATAAACATAGGCGGTATAGTATTTCCAGCTGCATTCGCTGCTAATTCGACAGTAACTAAGGTTCCTCGCTCCGCAGACACTATGGCACCCACCTGTTTAATGCCCTTTGAAGCTACTATTTTCTTTGGTTTTAATACAGTGGTGACTCATGTTTCGTCTAAGTTCCATATTCTAGATGGTGACAAGTTATATTTCAACATAACATCTCCGAGCTTCTTAAAGAATTCATTAACGTTGTGCCGGTTGAAAGAGGATGCGCGTCCTGCACTTGTTGCTTCGGGAGTTCTTATGGCCAAAGACGGGTTTTCAGAAAACCCGTAAACCAGTCAGCTCCAGCTTGTTTATTTTTATGCCACGAGACAGGAATGTTAGGCATACCAAACTTAAGAGCACAAGTATATGCTTACTTCCTCACTTCTTCTGGTAAGAGACCAAAATAAATTGACGCGCATTTTAACAAATATTCAGCTAACGTCTTCTCTTGGTCGTGGTTGAACACCTGTCTAGAATAGTAACCCACAGTTGGTCTTATACCGGACTTCAACTTCTTGACATAGCGAAATAATGCCATATGACAAATCTCTAATTCCCGAGCTACTGTCTTAAGCTTACGACCATCTACAATAACAGCATCAGCTGCCCGCTGCAAAAGGTCAATCGAAACCTTACCCCGTTCTGTTTTCCGTTTATAGTTTCTCATTCTGAAACAAAGTTTTAGTTTAATATTTACGTGTTTATTACGGGGCACGTTGTTCCGCGGCACAACTAGCTCCCCGCCAGAGAAACTTCTAACCCCAAATCCCATTTTTAAAGTAACCGCCAATTATAATAGAATAGGTGATAAAAGGCCAACAATGATACTTAAAAGATAAACACTATAGTTTGCCCAATTGATTATAGCAAGTCACATACAAATAGCAAGAAAATTGATTGATATAGACCAAAAAGTTTAAGGACGAAAAAAAAACGAAGAAATTTCTCGTTAGGTAAATAAAATGCTAATTCATCTAGGAAAGACCCCAAGAAGCGAAAGCTGTCAATGAACCTAAATTTAATATCAGTACCGTCTAGCATATGTTTCGTGAAAGAAATGTACCTTTCTTTATTAAGGGGTAGCAGGGTAGTATGACCGGTTTTAGCAATTTATTTTATTATTATATTATATAAGTGAGCATCGTACCCCCCAACTTATGATAGATACAAGGTACTGTTAAAGACTTTTTTAACTTTAAATTACATCCACGATGAGCGAAGCCTCTCATTTGTCCCGTGAAATAATTATGATCAGCTACGATGTGGTCTTCAGGAGTAAAAGGTTTTTCACAAATGTGACAAATGGATTTATTAGAAGTAGAATTTGATTCATAATTTATTGAGTTAACATGCTTTATTTTCTCTGATAAATCAAGAGCAAGTGACTCTAGTCTGTGAGAAAACCATTCCACGCAATTCAATCCTGTATAACTTTCATAAAAAGATAAAGAAGGACCAAATTCACATTTTAAATAAAATCCAGCTGAAATTGAAATATGTTCTTGGTACTTGACAGTTCTTTGCGAACATTTATTTTCATTAGTGGGATTTAAAAATGATTCAAAATCAGCATAAATCACGAAAGGAACTCTCTGTTTATATACATGATTTTCAAACGAAATAGATGTTTTTTTCTGGAAAAGAAATTCTGCATGAATTTTCTTTGCACAATTCAGTGTGTTCATTCAATTTAATTTCAGAGGGAAAGTAATTCAAACACCTAGCACAAATAAATTTTTTTCTTTTATTTTTACTCAATTGTGCTGAAAGTAAGCGATTTAAATTTTTAATGAGAACAAAATGATATTTGATTTCAGTGTGCTCATCTTCTTTACTATTTTTATAATGGTCATCACACATCCCTTCGTTTTTTTTATATACCTATTTATCTTGTATGAGGAGGAGATTGAAATGTCTGTTAAGTATTTTATTTTTATATAATCTCACTGGAACTACAGTAAAATTTTTTCGTTCATCTATTTCTAAAACATAAATATTTAATGATGAGTTATTTTGCTTCTCGAATTTATCTACATTTTTTAAACTTATAGGAAATTCTATTCTATCTGAATTTAGAACTGTTGAATAGTAAGGATAAGATTGAATTGTAAGTATTCTGCTATTGAAGGCGCTTTCTACGTCTTCCCATCTAACTCTGCTAGTTCGCACTACTTTAGAAACATCAGACGTATTAGATTTTACTGAACCCCCTTTCTTTGAATCAATTTTATGTAATAGTTTGAGTTTGAATTGTTTAAGGTGAGCAATAGAGGTTTGAGTTTTAATACGGTTACCATGGTTGAGATGTTTGTTTTTAAGTAATCTATTAAATTGAGATATCTGTTTTTTGATATCACCTAGCCATTTTATGCATTCACTATCACTATTTTTTAATTTAAGTAAAAGTCTAACCTCTCTTTTGAATAATGATAAAACGTTACATACCTCCTCATCCATGTTTTCTACAGCTCAACGAATTCAAAAATCGGCGAGGGGGGGTAAATTCGGATATACTTTAACCCCAGTTTCTTTCAGTCCATAAAAATTATCCTTGAGGTAATTAAGCTTTTCCTTAAGCACTTCTGTGCTCCGATGAGGTAAATAGACGTATTCGTTTTCTAACTCCAGAAGAACTGCTGCCTCAAACTTGCCCTTTTAATGCTGGCATTAGTTATCGGAAATACAGTGTTCTGCGGTAATTCTTTCAATTTGAGAATAGACTTTGCTAGACTGCAAATAGAATATATTTTCTTTAAATCCATCTCTGAAAACATGATTTCATATTAAATATCTAGCAAAAGAGATCTAATAATGTTTATATATATATATATATATATATATATATATATATATATACATATATAAATATATATATATATATATATATATATATATATATATATATATTTATATATATAATATATATATATATATATATATATATATATATATATATATATATATATTATATATATATATAATATATATATATTTAAATATATATATATATATATATATATATATACATGTTAATAAAGACATCAATTTTTATAACTAATATTTACTCAGTTCTCGGAGAATCTGTCTCTGAAATTTTTAGTCTACGTGAGTATTCAGACAATAACTTATTTTTTCTTCAATTATTTTAATTCTTCTATCGAAATGAAACCTGTCTACAGCATGTTGAATCCAAGGACCAATTCTAGCAGGTTTATGAGCAAAAGCCCTATGTACAATTAATCGTGATTCACAGATTTTAGAAGTATTTACAAAAGTACATAACTTTTTTCTTAGGTGTACTATTCATCTTTTCATCAAGAACTGAACTGAGAATGATTTGAAAATACACACACATATATATATATATATATATATATATATATATATATATATATATATATATATATTATATATATATATTTATATACATATATATATATATATATATATATATTTATATATATATATATATATATATATATATATATATTTATATATATATTTATATATATATATATATATATATATATATATATATATATATATATATATATATATATATATATATATATATATATATATATATATCAGGCGCGGATCCAGAGATGTAATAAATATTTATTTTGGAGAATGTCGTCATTCAGCAGTCTAGTTGATGAAGCTGAAAATATATTGTGGGAAAAAATTTCATCTAGATGACTTATACCAGCATCAGCATATTTTCGATGAAGATTTTATTCCAGAAGAGAAGAGATTGAATGAACTTTTGAAATGTATTAAATCATTCAAAAGGAGCAATGAAGTTGAGGATGGAAAATGCCAATACTGTCTCATTTGCATGATGGAAGATTTAAAAGAAGTTAAAATATCAAAAAAACTTTTAGCTGCAAGTGAAATCAATGAAATATGTTATATATGTAAAATATTTTTATCACGAGACAAATAAATAAATGTTCTTTTATGAATTTTTGTTATCATTAGTCAATTAATACCACATGAATGTTTTAAATATTAATTTCATAAAAAATTTCTCAAGTTCTTATATGATTTAAAAATTCTTCCATAAAGGGAGGATATTTCATTCACTCGAGTGTAAATGTCGTAAGCAGGTTGATTAAAAGAATGTTTTTAATTATTTCAATGTGAAGGAAGTCCCTTATCAACTTCAATATTAAAATAGAATATAATAGAATGATAATTCGATGTTCTTTCTAGTTTAAGTAATCGGTTTCATTCATTCGTTACAAAAGAAATATGTTAAGTGTAATGATTCAAATGTTTTACGTTTTCTTAATAATATAAAAAAGTTTTCTTGTGAGAATGTCTAAATACTAGTGGTGCAGGAAAGAGTTTTGAATACTTAGCTCAGGAATAAAACTTGTTGGTGAGTTAAAAATATCTATCAATATAAATATACAAAGGCCATGGGGCACATATTGAGATCTGTTACCAGAATAATTAAATTTTTATTCTGGATTCTCTTACAGACCTAGATCGGATGAGATGTGGTCCGGTGGTTTATAGGTATTCATGGTTATAACGAACTGTTGAAGAAAAAATTATTTTAAAACGATACTTCATTTTACATTAATATGTATATATATATATATATATATATATATATATATATATATATATATATATATATATATATATATATATATGAAGCTTTACTGAGAAAGTTGGAAGAGTTTCAAGAGCGAGACTCTGGATGAGCGTTGAAGCAAGTTATTAATTGAGGAGTGAATTTATTTTAACTCCTAAATTAACAACTTGCTTCAATACCCATCCAGAGTCTCGCTCTTGAAACTCTTTCAACTTTCCCAGTAAAAGTTCATATATATAGATATATATATATATATATATATATATATATATATATATATATATATATATATATATTAGATCTCTTTTGCTAGATATTCACACTGAAATCATGTATATATATATATATATATATATATATATATATATATATATATAAAAATATATATAAGTAAGAATTATTCGTGTTAAATGGAAAACACGCCCGTGGTTATCAAATTAAGTGAACTAGGACATTTATTCGAAATTAATCAAACAAACCTCCTAGCGGTCCGCTAGGAGGTCCCCCAGTAAGGGCGAAACAGTCTGTCTATCAATTTCCATCGATTGTGATAAACAAATTAACATTTCTAACAATTACCGTCTAGGGTAGATGTTGATATTTCGATGCTTCGTGAACTCTTATAACCAGCTCCGCTAGGAGGTTTGTTTAATTAGTTTCGAATAAATGTTCTAGTTCACTTAATTTTATATATTCATTCAATCGAATAGACTATGAAAGGACACTTATATAATTATGTATATAGGTATATATACATGATTTCATTATGAATAACTAACAAAGGAGATCTAATATATATATATATATATATATATATATATATATATATATATATATATATATATATATATATATATATATATGTATATATGTATATATGTATATAGGTATATATACATGATTTCATTATGAATATCTAACAAAAGAGATCTTATATATATATATATATATATATATATATATATATATATATATATATATATATATATATATATATATATATATATATATATATATTTATATATATATATATATATATATATATATATATATATATATATAACTGAGATTGAATTCTCGCACATCACTTGGTGAAACATCATAAAGAATAAAGTATAAACTTTAAAATAAAAACACTTGGCTTATGTTTCACAATATGAAAAATCTTTAGATACTGTACTTAGCAGTAATAAAAAGTCGACATGTTTCGAGCTATGAACTCATTATCAAGACTGACTACGGAAGAGTATTGCATCGTAATTTATAAAACAGACAAAAGCAAAGGTGATACCTGAAAATCAATTTGTTCGTTTACAAGGGGTAATTGACTATTATGGGCGGAACTTATTTCGATAATTTCCAGAAGGTCAAGACGTTTACCCTTGTTACCTGAATGTAACAATTTGGTTTTGTTGAAATCCAGGAAGTGATTGAATTTTATACAATGTTCAGAGAAGCCAGTGGTATTTTTGTTTTGTAAAATTGACTTTTTATGTTCTTCAACACGAATATTTATATTCCTTCCTGTCTGTCCAATATAGAAAGCAGGACATTCGTCGCAAAATATTTTGTAAATACCACTATTTTCTCCGATGTTAGATTTTTCTTTATTATTGACCAAGAATGACTTTAAGTTTCTTTTATTTGTACAAATTGTTTTAACGTTATTTTTCGATAGTCTGTTACAAATTTTGCTACTCAAATCAGGCACATAATTTATTATATTATCGGAAACAAATTTTCAAACAGAAGTTAATACAATTAAATTATTAGCCATCAATAACGGTTACAATGAAAGTCTTATCGACAAGCTCATTGGGAAAAAACGAAGAAAGTATCTGTTGCATTCAATATACCCCACGCAAACTATTAATGAAGAACAAAAATACTTCCCAATAAATTATGTGCCTAATTTGAGTAGCAAAATTTGTCTATCGAAAATAACGTTAAAACAATTTGTACAAATAAAAGAAACTTGAAGTCATTCTTGGTCAATAATAAAGAAAAATCTAACATCGGAGAAAATAGTGGTATTTACAAAATATTTTGCGACGAATGTCCTGCTTTCTATATTGGACAGACAGGAAGGAATATAAATATTCGTGTTGAAGAACATAAAAAAGTCAATTTTACAAAACAAAAATACCACTGGCTTCTCTGAACATTGTATAAAATTCAATCACTTCCTGGATTTCAACAAAACCCAATTGTTACATTCAGGTAACAAGGGTAAACGTCTTGACCTTCTGGAAATTATCGAAATAAGTTCCGCCCATAATAGTCAATTACCCCTTGTAAACGAACAAATTGATTTTCAGGTATCACCTTTGCTTTTGTCTGTTTTATAAATTACGATGCAATACTCTCCTGTAGTCAGTCTTGATAATGAGTTCATAGCTCGAAACATGTCGACTTTTTATTACTGCTAAGTACAGTATCTAAAGATTTTTTATATTGTGAAACATAAGCCAAGTGTTTTTATTTTAAAGTTTATAATATATATATATATATATATATATATATATATATATATATATATATATATATATATATATATATACGTTCATAACGCACGTTCATAAAACGTACACAAAAAACGTCCAGTGGACGTGTTGGCGGTACTGACATTAACGTTTTATGTAAGTCCACTGTAGGTTTTATGTATGTCCACCTGAGGTTTTATGTACATCCACTGGATGTTTTGTGTCTGTCCATAGGAGGTACTTTCTCTACAGGCTGTCCAAAATTATTTTCTTGCAAAATTCTGCTTTTCTGGCAATTTTTAAAATGTCCATGAGCAAACATTTTAATTATACCTGGTAACTTTTGACCAGATTTTAAAATTCTTTTTCAATTAATCACCATCCTTTAAGGCCGGATTTTGGACTAACTGGTTCTGATTTTAAAGCACTTCAGGAGGTTAAGATCAAAATGAAAAAAAAAGTAATTTCAATGAAGTTATATTTTCATATAAAGAAATAATAAATAACAATTAACTTAAAAAATGTTTTCTGGAGTTATATTTTCAAATAAAAAAAATAACAATCAACTTAAAAAATGTTTTCTGGAATTATATTTTCAAAAAATGAAAATAAATAACAATTAACTTAAAAAATGTTTTCAAATGAAGAATAATTAACCTAAAAGGTGTTTTCTTTTTTTCCGCGTTCCGTGTACCTCTTCAACCATTTTGCCATTTCAAAGTACTCACTTCAGCATCCGCCCCATATATATCGCCCATCATCTCCTCAGCTTTCTGTAGTTCCATGGACTACAAATGTTTATTTATATATATAATTCTCTAAATGATTTCATTCAAGCTGAATTAATTTATATATACGTATGTATGTACATACACAGATATTGACGCATATACTAGCACATAACAAGTAAATAGGTAGATAACAAATAGATTATGTATTTTCCCATGAGAAGCAGGTCGTGATATCCTCCAATCAACGTATGATATGAATGTTTTTGAGGTTAACCGGACACTATCACAGAAATCTGTTTTTCAATCCTCGCGAAAAAATACGTTCCCAACCCGCCGAACTTATCAACTTTCGATAAATATATTATTGACGTTAACATATGGAAAACAATATGAGTACGTTAGAATTATACGAAAATTTCAACCCTGGAGATTTCAACACTTCGAATATTCGGGGGATGACATCGAGGGTTCATCTACAGGTTAGGTCTTTTTGACATCCTGTCTAGTATGCGCTCTCGTTTCAGAACAAAATCCATTTCCGGTATATATATATATATATATATATATATATATATATATATATATATATATATATATATATATATACATCCGTGATTCCTGATTATCACTATACAAGTAGATTATTTGTAAAAATTATCGAAAATCATATGTTATATAAAATAAAAATTCAATTATACTTGAATATAAAATTCCCACGAATATGTTAAAGGAAGAATATTACATAGTTTTCAATTATCAAAAATTTGGGCAAATTCAGTAACAATTTTTTGCATTTCCAAACTTTGCGGAAGTGAATGGCGGGAAAGTGCAAGTAAATTTTTTAAACTAATGGAAAAAGGTATGGAAATTGATAGTTGTGGACAACATTAATGAAATTCAGCCTTCTGGGGCTTTTTGGAGGGAAACTCATGCGCTTCAGTTCAGCGATTTTAGAGTATATCTATTACAAGTAGGTATAGGCGAGAAAATAATTTTGATCATGGTTTAGAATTGAAGTGACAATGATTTTGTTGAATAAATTTAAGTGTTTGATCTATTCTGGTTAATTTACCGTTAAAATCCATTGTGATATAATACACATATACACACGCACAAAACAAGAAGAAGAGAAACTATGGAGAGAAATTAAATATTATTTACCTAATGTTTAATTAAAATAAAGTTTGATGCAGGATTTGATTTCCCTGTTTCGACGGTTCCTTCCGACACGATTGATTATTTCCCTTTCGAGATATCCTCTATGTGGGGTTTGTAGTCCTCAGTTACCCTCTCTGGTAAGAAAAGGATGTATTCCACCAAGTCGAGTAACACAGAATCTCCACAAGTGGAATTTACTATTTTTGCACTATATCTTCAAATATCAATTATCTTAACTTCAGCTTCAGTTTCTTCTCTAGAAAAGAAACCTTGTTTAGTTCTCATAATACATACATATCTAAAACAAAATATAAAAATTTCAATAAATGTTCCAACTTTCAGAAAAATAATTCAAAAAACTTACTTGATTTTCACTGAAAGACAATGAACGTCATCTTCTCAGATTGCAGTTGTTGCTTTAAATGAAGTTGATCTGTGAATGAAACCAGAAGGAAAATTATAAAATCTGAAGTTGGTTATCAACGGGAAGTTTTCTTACCGCAAGCTCGATTCCAATCTATCTAGTTTGTTTTCATAAATGTAAGAGGAAGTTTTCTTATCGAGGACGACTCAGGAAATTTGTATTTTTGTTTTTATCATAAGAAATAGGATATCCTGTTTTCATAACTTCCCGCAAAAGTTGATTTGAGTAAATAAACATGCAGATAACGTGTAGGATTATTCTTTATTAACCGTTAACTTCACAATAATCACTTTCAAAATTGTTATTTTGATATGGATTAGTAACATCATTCGAAGTGCATGATGTTATATAGATGGCATTGCAGAGTAAAACATATCTTATATTATTATTATTTGAAAACATGAGGAAGTTTTGAATTTTATTAATCTCAGTGTTGTATAAATCAGTGTACTTGTTTTAGATATAGAGGATGGAATTCAACGAATGACCCAATTCCTGTCAGCAGACCAAACAGTATGTATTATTCCTTTATTTTATGTTTTTTTTCATGAAGAAACCAATGGTGATTCTGTCGTGAAAAAATTTTATCCAAGGATGGTTCTGTTACGAAAAAACAACAGAGCTTATGATGATTCTTTTCTTTCCAAATATTGATTGAGAAAAATGTTTAGTGAAAGTAGAGAAAGTATTATATAAGAAGTTTGTTAGAAGTTATTTTTTTTACAGAATATAGGAACACTATTGTGATATTTGTAAAACGATATTTTGTTTTTTAAATGGTATGTTTCTTCAGTTAGATTTCAATATATGTATTACATATTATAAGAAACATTTTGTCCAATCGTCCAATTGATTATATGTTCAATTTTTTTTTGTACCTATATAAAATATTTCTACTGTATAATTGAATTGTATAACATGGCATATTTAGTATATTTGTGAATACTGTTTCTGGGTTCGTCCTGTTTGTATTCCTATTTGTGAAAAAAATAAAATAATTTTATGTTTTGTCAACAGATACCACACCCTCTTCTCAAAGGTCTACTACTACTACTACAACTACAATGTAAACGTATGATTTTGTGAAAATTTCTAATGGAAGACATAATAATTGATGTTTTGTTTAGAAATAAGGATAAATAAAGAGAGATAATTTTTTATGTTTGTTTTATTCAATATAATGAAAATTAATTTTGGAGTGATTAAAAATGTATCCTAAAGGGGATTTGAGTAAATGAAAATGAAGATAACGTTTATGATTATTCATAATTGAGCATCATCATCATCACTTTCAAGATTGTCAACTATAATATTTTATATATATATATATATATATATATATATATATATATATATATATATATATATATATATATATATATATATATATATATATATATATATATATATATATATATATATATATATATATATATATATATATATATATATATATATATATATATATCAAGGGCGGATTAAAGTTCTACTCTCCCACCAGTTTATTGGTTTGAATGACATATTTATGGTTTTAATCGCATAAGATTTTGGTGTTGGGGTAATTATTTTTATTTTAATTTGTGGGTATCACTTCATAATTTTAAGGATATTCAACATGCTCTGGGGGGCCATGGCCAGAGCATGTTGAATATCCTTAAAATTATGAAGTGATACCCACAAATTAAAATAAAAATAATTACCCCAACACCAAAATCTTATGCGATTAAAACCATAAATATGTCATTTAAACCAATAAACTGGTGGGAGAGTAGAACTTTAATTACTTTCTAAGCTGAAAATGTTTGAATAAAAGAGAGTGTGTGAGAGTTCGCTAGGTATTATAAAATGCTTAATTGTAGAAAAATATAGTTATTTCTTACAAAAGCCATTCACAATAACACTAAATCAGATATAAAAATTTCTATTCGTTCGCAATCTTTCAGTAATTTTCTTCTAAACATTTTAAGATTTGAAAATGAATAATTTTTTTGCACTTCTTATGAAATGCTTTATTTGTTGGGTTTCCTTGTCAATGGTACAATCGATTGAAATACATGTCTTGCGAATTGGCTCACAATTTCTAGACTCATAAAATTTTCATCATTTTCAGGTTTTTTTTACCTTGTTGCTTATTTTTGATATATTGAGTTCCCTTGGGTTAAAGAATCCTAGACATCATTTCCAAGGTAAAATTTATTGCTGATCACGACCCCTGTGTCAGAAAAAGTTAGTAAAAATAACGATAAATTTAAAAGTTGATATCTCAAAAATACCATTTTTTAATCGGTCTACAGTTAATCAAACCAAACATTTGAATCCTTGGAAAATTTTACATCGAGTGTGGGTTTGTCAAACTTCCAAATACGTCTTTACGCGTTTTTGTAACAGAAAATATAACCTATAATAAGGTGAAAAATTAAAAAAGGCAGTCTACATTATCTCTTGGTTACGTTGCATTAACAATTGAATCATCTATAAGTTAATCCGTTAAATAGCTGAGATCAAAATCTTCGAATTGCGACTTTATAGAACCCCAATAGCCCAATAGCTCCTTTTGAACAGAAGTTACAGTGATTTGAAATTTTGAAATGCCTTGATATATATATATATATATATATATATATATATATATATATATATATATATATATATATATATATATATATATCCAAATGAAGAATGGGAGAAATTGGAGTTTACGATATTTACTTATTGGAACGGCAGTATAACTTTGGTTCTCGGGCACCTATCTAAATGTTTCAGCAGTCAAATTGAAAATTTTCCTTCCGGTGTCATAATAGACGTTATAATAAGTCTTCAGGTGTGCTAAATTTTAAAAATATCTCTCAAAGCTGTCACGTTACTCTTCTTATTTCAATGCCGGTCCGGATGTTGGCGACCACTCTAGCTATCGTGATCGGGCTGCTCTAAAAAGCACGGTGGTTGTCAGAGAGAACCATGTTCTTAGATTTTTCAGCTAAGAAATCCTCCTGCGGCCTGAGCCACGTTTACTCGGGATTTTCCCTTGCACGTTACTAATTGCGGTAAATTATGGCGCTGTCGTTTAATCTTATGCAAAATTTTAATTTTTTTTGATAGAAATCTATAGTAAAATTGGATTTGTATAGAGCAAAATCTTTCATTTGACTATTGAAAAATGTTGATAGGTAGCACCAAAGTTACGGCCGTTCTACGGTGAGTAGCGCAAAATCCAATTTTTATGCATTTACCATTTGCATACTATATATATATATATATATATATATATATATATATATATATATATATATATATATATATATATATATATATATATATATATATATATATATATATATATATTGCGATCTTATGGAATCTTGTAGGACCAAAGATCTTATCGACAGAAGTCAGAAGTTAGAGTGATTTGAAATGCAGGAAAATATATACATACATATATATATATATATATATATATATATATATATATATATATATATATACTTCTGACTTCTGTCGATAAGATCTTTGGTCCTACAAGATTCTATAAGATCGCAAATTGAAGAAGTTAGTCTCAAATATTTATGGGATTGATTTAGATGGTTCAATTATTCAGGCAAGGTAACCAAGCGACAATATGGCATAACTTTTCGTCTTATTATTTTCGCTTATTTTTAGGTAGAAGACCGCGTCATAACGTTTTTGGAAGTTTCACAGAACCTTGTCCGATGTAAAATATTCCGAGGATCCAAATATGTATATATAATATAAAAGACATCGATTGCAATTGTACTTTTGATATTGAATAAAATTGTTATTATTCTTGAAAATTGTATGAAATGATCATTTTTCATGCTTCAAAGTTCAAATACTTAATCTAGTCTGCTATTTTAAATGGATTTTAAATTTGAAAATACATCCTCAGACTCATTGGCCCCCAATTGCCTGGATATATATATATATATATATATATATATATATATATATATATATATATATATATATATATATATATATATATATATATATATATATATATATATATATATATATATATATATATATATATATATATATATATATATATATATATATATATATATATATATATATATATATATATATATATATATATATATATATATATATATATATATATATATAAATATATACCTATATATATATATAACTATTTTTAAATTTTTGATAATTATTAGCAATAACAGGCTTGGTGAATCTCAAAAAAACTCGATTTTATTAATATGTTGACATTTCGCCACGACATTCGTGTCTTTTTCAAAACTTCTGAAAAATTTAAATTTCTTTGACATTTATTGATTTGAAAAAATTTGAACAGTTGAAAAAGACTACTATGTTTCAACAAAATTTTTCGGCTGTGGCCGTTCTCTGTTATTCATTACGTGCCATTCAGTCCAATATTAACATTCAAATCTGTTATTATTAGATGGTAAAGAAAACCACAGAAACCTTTGCCCACGTAATGTTCGAAATAGGTTCAAATTATTTTGATTTTGAAAGGTCAAAGAATAGGGTACTTTTGATCTATTTTTCGAAATTTTTTTATTACGGCTGTGGCCCTCTTCAGTTATTTATTACGTGCTATTTAGTCCAATATCAACAGTCAGGTCTGTTGATATTAGATGGAAAGGGAACCACAGAAACCTCCACCCACGTAATGTATAAAATAGGTTTAAAATATTTGATTGTATCTTTAAAAAGACATTACTTGTAATTTTGAAGATCAGATGTTCTAAACTATACTTGCTTTTTGAAAAAATGAAAATTCTAATGTTTAGATTTTATCTAAGAAGATGAGTTGTTATGATTAGAGTTTTTTTGTTGAATTATTTTGTTTTCATTTATTTTGTTTCTTAGAAAAATTGAAGAATTAAATCTGGGTGTATTGAACTTAAATGTTTTATATCTGTTCTATCATTTACGACTTTATTTAAATTTTTTGAATATGTAACATTTCTAAAATTTCTCTGCGTTTTTGATCTTTTTCTATTTTTGAAATTTTTGTGCTATTAAAGTTGAATCTATGATTCTCATTGTTTTCATGTTTTATTAGTGCTGTGGTTTGTGTTTTAGTATATTTGTGTGCTTTCAATCTTTCTAAATTTTGAAAAGTTTGTCCTATATATATATATATATATATATATATATATATATATATATATATATATATATATATATATATATAGTATACCCTATAATAATTGTAATAAATCATATATAGAACAATTTATTCCAAAAGTTTTCGCCAAAAGTTTTACCAATTCCTTTTCAATAGACAACAAACTAATATTTTTCAAACGATCCTGGCTCATTGAATTTCGTAAATAAGTTTTAATTCTCTTAAGAGTGGAAAACGAGCGCTCTACGGAAGCCGTTGTCACCGGAATAGAAACAATTAGACATAAGAGTTTATAAACTTGGGGTAAATCTTGTTTCAAATCATTATCAAAAAGGTATTTAATAGTCGTCACATGATTTTCATTTTCCCCCAAAATTTCATTGTCATTATAAACAACACAGTTCACTTTTTATGGCCACCTTACCAAAAAAAGTGTATTTTGGACATAAATTTTCCAAAAGGTTATCTGGAAAATTAGCCGAAAATCCGGTTAACAAATTTTTATTGAGTAAGTCGAAGAAATGCAGTTCTTTCAAATCAGAGAACCTTATATCTATTCGACCCCTAATAGTATCAAAAATTTCATAAAATATTTGCTTATAGTGAAGCTCCATATCTGCGTAACTGAATTTCTTTCGTTTTGGGCTAAATTGAGTCGTATCATCAGTAGTTTGAAATACAGAAAATAGTTTTTTTTAAATAAACTTCTGCACGAAATTCTGAAATTTTTTCCAAAAGAAACTTCAGCCGATTTTGTGAGTAAATTACATCTGAAAACTTGTGCTGTAAGATTTGAATCGTTGTTTGCTTTTCTGTGGCAGGCATAATGAACGTTGAGAATATACCTTTCTAAGCCTCCGCAGCGTTGCCACAAATCTTGAAATGAATGAAATGCAGTAAATGTAAATTAATAAATTATATTATATAATGTAGGTTGAAAGGAAGGTAGGTGCATAAAATAATATGATTTTGATTAATATGAATATGCTGAATGATGACTATTCAATATAATATATTAGTGATACACGGAATATTATTGAGGAGGCTTAGCCTCCTTAGCCTCCTTTGACTAGCCGCCCCTGATATTAATATATATATATATATATATATATATATATATATATATATATATATATATATATATATATATATATATATATATATAATTATAATGACATATTCAAACACCAGTATATTCATTACATATCTTTAGTTTTAGTTCGAAAATTAGGAATAAGTAAGTGACTTAGCAACAAAATTTAAAGAAAAAAATAGTTGAAATCAAAGTATATGTGTAGTTAGTGGAGGAAATGTAACATTCAATAAAATAATTGGTGGAGAATGTGATGATTTACCTGATGATGTCACAGAAATATATCAGTTCTTATTCATTAATATCTGAGAAATTTGAGTAGCGTTATGAAAACTCACTTTGAAAGATGCTCAGTATTCATAAAATGAAATTTTTTCAATTTGCATCTTTCATATATCATATATACACTCTCAACTTACTTCTTCTTTCACAAAGGGAGCACTAGGACATTTTGAAACAAATAACAACTTTTTGAATACTTATTAAATTATGTCTATATTCACACTAACAAGCTTATTATCGGAAGAATGAACAAGTAGCATGAATTCACTGCAATAACATCTTGAAAATGGGAAACATAAATAGTCGCACTTCAGTAAATTTGTCTATTCATGACCATTAAATAGATATAGCTGAAGTTTGAATTGCGGCTCGGTTTGTCGATATATTCCTTGAAGTGAACAAAGTTATCTAGCGATAATTCGTGGTACATTTCCATGCATACGAGACGAAACTTCTTATTATGAAGTATTGAAATTAATGTTGTTATGAATAGAAATATTTTAAACCATTGGAAAAAGGTTTGGAAATTGATTATGGACAACATAATGAAATTTAGCCTCCTAGGGCTTTATTGGAGGGGATGTGGAGCTAAATATACCGGGTTTCGAAGAATTTTTGCACACCAAAAGCCCTAAAAATTTGAGCTATTGAAAAATTATACGTTGATTAAGTTGTCGTTAGAAAAGTGTCTTTTGGCGGTCTTTTTCCTCTAACAGCCGCTATTTTCATGTAGATATTTCATGATTTTTCGTGGTTTTTGAGGTTTTACGCACCTATACGGCTTCTGCAAATTGAGTTAGAGCGTAGAAATTTGGTTTGTGTATTGTGTTGATGTAAGAAAACTGGTGATGCTTCAATCTATTCCTTTTATTGCCGAAATGTTGATAAAGAAAATTTGAACGTTTTTGCAGGTAGGTACTCCAGTTTTTCCAAATTGACTTAGAGGGTAAGAATGTGTATGTAAAAAAGAAAAAAAATGGAGGGAAATACGACTTTAGTGACGGACTTCGAATTGACTTCAAGTAAATATTTCTGCTTATGTGTGACCAAGGTACACTCATAACGAACTCTGCTAAAGTTTGTCTAGAGAATTATATCTCAGAGGATACATCAGCGTAGAATATCTTATACCGAAGAGGAACTTTTGTCTATCATTGACAGATATTGTAGGTGAAATAAGACATAAGAATTTATTCAGTATCAAATGGACTCTTTGTAAATATTTACCAAATAGTATGTATTTTCACTTAAGGATAGATTTTATCAATTTATTTTTTGAAAGATTCGAATGCAATCAGATACTAAATTTGAATTTACTACGTTTATTATCACAAAATATTTTGAAAAATATAACACTGCGATTGCAATTTCGGTCACTAGACCATCATCGGGCAGATTGAGTATTATCACGTAGTAACGACGGATTCCATCAACAATTCAATTAAATACTTTCTTTTTTCAATATAAAGGAGGTGAAAGAAATTTTAACACGAAATTTAACAACTTATCATAAGTATGACATTCCTCTTTTACGGTGTATTTGTATTCTTTTCGAAGTTATGTTACCTACTGTAACTGTATGGTATCATTGATTAATGGTATGCTCATGGATTATTCAAACTGAAAGTTTTTTAAATTTCCGCACTTATCCACAAATTACAGTTAACTTCATTCAAAACAAAATAATTATTAGAAACCTACGCTAGAGAGCACGAATGTGTCCATACAAAATTATTGATCAGTTATAAGCGCCATCTAGGTTCAAACTTTCGAAACTACTTTTGATTTTCTAAGTATTGCATGACTTTGTAAAGATGGCACTCAGAACTATGCCTCTTTTAATTCAATGATTTGATATAGATGGCGAAACTAGCGCTAAAATGAGCAAATAAATGAAATAACTGATTTGATATATTTCACTTTTTGAAGCTCACACTAACACTATATGTGTTTATACTAATTTTCTTGAAATTAATTCAATACTTATTACTATTACTCCTAAATTGCGTAAACAAGATCGTGTAAATCGTGTAAACAAGATTTATTTCCTCTCCCAGGGGGTCAACCCTTTATTCAATTCAAACCAAAATCACATTCAAGATATCATACGAAACTACCTATTTACAAACTTTCAACCCTACTGCTTGAAAATTGCTCCCTTTATCGTGTAAACAAAATTTATTTCTTTCCCCAGGGGGTCAACCCCCAACCAATTCGAACCAAAAACAATCATATCCAAGATACAATACGAAACTACCTATTTACAAACTCTCAATCCTATTGCTACAAAATTGCGCCATTTATCCTGTAAACAAGATTTATTTCCTCCCCAGGGGGTCAAACCCCAACTAATTCAAACCAAATAAAATCCCATCCAAGATATCATACGAAACTACCTACCTACAAACTCTGAACTCTATTGCTATAAAATTGCGCCCTTTATAGTGAAAAAAAGATTAATTTTCCTCCCAGGGTGGTCAACCCCCCAACCAATTCGAACCAAAGGCAATCCCATCCAAGATATCATACGAAACTACCTATTTACAAACTTTCAACCCTATTGCTTCAAAATTGCGCCATTTATCGTGTAAACAACGCTAAAATACATAAGCTTATACATACATACATACATATGATAATTATTAGCAATAACAGGATTGGTGAATCTCAAAAAACTCGATTTTATTAAAAATTTGACGTTTCGCCACGACATTCGTGGCTTTTTCAAAACTTTTGAAAAAATTGAAATTTCTTTGACATTTATTGATTTGAAAAAATTTGAATAGTTAAAAAAGACTACTATGTTTCATCAAAATTTTTCGGCTGTGGCCTTTCTCTGTTGTCCAATATTAACATTCAAATCTGTTATTATTAGAGATGGTAAGGGAAACCACAGAAACCTTTATCCACGTAATGTTCGAAATAGGTTCAAATTATTTTGATTTTGAAAAGACAAAGAATAGGGTACTTTTGATCTTTTTTTCAAAAAATTTTTAATACGGCTGTGGCCGTCTTCAGTTATTAATTACGTGCTATTTAGTCCAATATCAACAGTCAGGTCTGTTGATATTAGATGGGAAGGGAACCACAGAAACCTTCACCCACGTAATGTACAAAATAGGTTTAAAATATTTGATTGCTGTCTTTGAAAAGACATTACTTGTAATTTTGGAGATCACATGTTCTAAACTATAATTGCTTTTTAGAAAAATTGAAAATTCTAGATGTTTAGATTTTGTCTAAGAAGATGAGTTGTTATGGTTTGAGTTTGTTTGTTGAATTATTTTGTTTTGATTTATGTTGTTTCTTAGAAAAATTAAAGAATTAAATCTGCGTATTAACTTAAATGTTTTATATCTGTTCTATCATGTACGACTTTATTTAAATTTTTTTGAATATGTAACATTTCTAAAATTTCTCTGCGTTTTTGATCTTTTTCTATTTCTAAAATTTTTGTGCTATTAAAGTTGAAACTATGATTCTCATTGTTTTTATGTTTTATTAGTGCTGTGGTACTATAAACAACATGAGATTTTTGCAGAAGAGGTGTTTTACTTTTTAATTTAGAATATTTGTTTTATTTGATTATGTGCAGAGTGGGCTACTTTAATATTGTGTGGATTTAAAATATGTGATATTTTATTACTTAAATGAGGAATATAACTGAAGACGGCCACAGCCGTAATAAAAAAATTTTGACAAAAAGATCAAAAGTACCCTATTCCTTGACTTTTCGAAATCGAAATAATTTGAACCTATTTCGAACATTACGTGGGTTAAGGTTTTTGTGGTTTCCCTTACCATCTTATAATAACAGATTTGAATGTTAATATTGGACTGAATAGCACGTAATAAATAACAGATAAAGGCCACAGCCGAAAAATTTAGATGAAACATAGTAGTCTTTTTTAACTATTCAAATTTTTTCAAATCAATAAATGTCAAAGAAATTTCAATTTTTTCAAAAGTTTTGAAAAAGCCACGAATGTCGACGCGAAACGTCAACTTTTTAATAAAATCGACTTTTTGGAGATTCACTAAGCCTGTTATTGCTAATAATTATCAAAAAGTTAAAAATAGTTCACAGGCAACAAACAACTCAAATAAATATATATATATATATATATCTATATATATATATATATATATATATATATATATAAATATAAATACATATAATATTTATATATATATATATATATATATATATATATATATATATATAAATATATACATATATAACAAAGTTAGTAGGTTTTTTGGTTCAGTTGAACAATCTTACGATTATATATTTTTCTATTTCATTAACGTTTCGTTCTGTTACTTTGACCTTTATCAAAATGATTGCATCAATATATTACCATCCCTAAAATAAAAGGAGACTTGACAACAACTTATCGTAAATATTAAAACTGGCTTAACTCGCAATAATTAAAAACTCAAGTCTCCTTTTATTTTAGTGATGGTAACATATTGATCCAATCATTTTGATAAAGGTCAAAGTAACAGACCGAAACGTTAATGAAGTAGAAAAATATATAATCGTAAGATCGTTTAACTGAACCAAAAAACCTACTAACTTTGTTCTCAAAATATAAATAAAATGGTTCAAGAATATAATGGAAATGAATATATTATATATATATATATATATATATATATATATATATATATATATATATATATATATATATATATATATATATATATATATATATATATATATATATATATATATATATATATATATATATATATATATATATAGGTTTCAATTTCTAAGGGAATCGGCCTAGTTTACACCAATGATACTCTGTTTATCTTTGCCAAGCTTTCGGATTTATTTTAATCCTTCTTCAGGGCGTCTACAAAATATACAAAGAACATTTTCACAAATAATGAACCAACAATATTATATTAATTTTACAACTTAAGGAGCACAACTTACTGAAATATTGAGGTTTAGGTGTTATTACATTTGTCAACATTGAAACTTCCAAGCAAACGCTGCATGTAAACAAATTCACTTAACAATCAAAACTTGAACATTTAAAACTTCGCATCAACACAACAGCTATCAAAACGGGGGCTTTTACCTGAATTAAAATTTTCTAAAACAAAATGAAATCTGATAAAATGAGTCATATATTACAATATAATTTCACTGACCGTACACAGAATGATAAAAATAATAAATTAAGAATACAAGACAAGGTACCAATGTGTTTTTTTACGTTTTTTACGTTATCGCAATTATTTTAACCAGACGCTTTTCTTCATTCATCTACAGGTCCGTCGTAAAATTTTTCTTTATTCGGTTGGGTCAATAAATACGTATAAATACTACTTAAGTTCTGTGTATCAGATTTTTTATTTATTGCGTTATCTTCTTTGTTTATGTGAATCATTTCAAGTACAATTCTTTTATTATATTTAGTCTGTCTATCCATAATTTGTACATTTTCAAAAAGAAATCTATGGTCTTCCTGTAGTGCGTGAGATGTCAGATATATTTTCTTTGGTGATGTCACTTTTGTGAATCGCTATTCGGTTTTTTAGAAACTGTGATGTTTGCCCAATATAACCACGCGAACAGTCTTGACACTCTATCCTGTAGATAACATTTGATTGTAGTAAAATTGGGGTCTATTCTTTTAATCTACTATATAGACTCTTTAATGTTTTATGATTATGAACCGCAATTTTTATTTCTTCTTCTCTGAAACATTTTTTAATTTTATATGTTAAGTCTGTAATATTTATCATACTTCCAAATTTTAACTCTTTTTCACCTTGCATTACACCAACTCGTCTAGGTCTAGATTGTATATCAACATCTCTCTGATTATTCATTGGTGAATTAAGTAACTTTGAAATCATCCCTTTCGGGTAACCATTTTCTAACAAAATGCCAAATAATTTGTTCATAGATCCTTTTAAAAACCGTGGGTGGCAGATCTTACTCACTCTGTTTTTCATTTCTTTTATACAGTTAATTTTTACTTGTATAGGGTGGTCCGACTTAAAATGAACTAATTTGTCCGATGCTGTTGGTTTTCTGTGCCAATCTAGATATATTTTATTGTCTATTCTATGGACTCTGGTATCTAAAAAACTGACAGAATTATTATCATCTTCTACTTCTATAGTATATTGTATATGAATGTTATATTTGTTAAATTGTTCTACTATACTATCAACCTTGTCTCTGGGTATAGCTAGAATGAGATAATCTACGAACTTCTTAATAAATGCTATTTTATATGAGAGTTTCGAGATGCACTCATCCAATGCACGGTCCATAACATATTGGGCTAATATGGGACAAGTTGTGCTCCTTAAGTTGTAAAATTAATATAATATTGTTGGTTCATTATTTGTGAAAATGTTCTTTGTATATTTTGTAGACGCCCTGAAGAAGGATTAAAATAAATCCGAAAGCTTGGCAAAGATAAACAGAGTATCATTGGTGTAAACTAGGCCGATTCCCTTAGAAAATGAAACCTTTTAATTGTGCGACATTATAGATATTAATCATTATATATATATATATATATATATATATATATATATATATATATATATATATATATATATATATATATATATATATATATATATATATATATATATATATATATATATATATATATATATATATATATATATATATATATATATATATATATATATATATATAAGTATATAAAACTGAGTTTTTGGTGCCAAGCACCATAAAAAGTCATGAAACGAAAAACTATCTTGGTCCTAGGTCCAACTTTGCTAACCGCCTCCATTTTAATAAGCAGGTTTTCTGCTAATAAGATAGTTCAATGAAGACAAGAGCTGGTATCAAGAATTTATGATCTGCAACGATGTGAAAACTTCTTGTATTGGCATCAAAAGTATTTCGATTATTACCCGTATTAATATAATATTCAAAAATCGAAAGAGTTATGAGTTGTTGTACCTATATTCAATCAGATTTTGCAAATTTATTTATGATTTTTCACTTTGAAGATTCTACATCTTGAGCAATACTCGACTCAACAAGTACACATATTCATCTTATCTACTTCGAACGTTTGCTATCTGATAAATATTTAATGAATATCGCCATGAAATTGCACGCCGTCCGAGCAATTCCGGCGAACCGGACACAGCAAATTCGGTCGTTAGAGGGCGCCGCTAGCGACGAAAGCCTGACATTACTTCCCTATTGCCATCATAAACAAGGAAGCCTTTACGCCATCCATTAATTCGCCTATCTCCCACCAAATTATTGTTATTATATTTTATTTGGTCACTCTGAGGCATATTCATGTGGACCATATACCTATGGGAATATTCGATAATATTGGAGATAAGTTACAATGTTTCAAGCCTGAGTTCAGTTAAATCCCAAATAACTGGTCCATGTGCCACTTGAACATATTAAATTAAAAAATTGAGTGAATACTGTACTGAGGAGGTACAATAATAAATGCAAAACAACGCATGAGAGAACCGAACGGAAAAAATTATGGTTTGAGAAACCACGGTTTAATAGCAAACCGAAATAAGAATTAGAAAATTAATTAAGCTATTGAAAAAGCTAATTCGCGAAGTGCATCGCATTCTGCAGAACCACGTTTCAACAGCAAACCTTGATAAAAATATTCATCATGAACTTGATCTACGTACCAAATTTCAACCATCTAACTCAATCTGCATATGCGGTGGAGTTGAGCAAATTATCAGAAACCAAGAAAAAACAAAAAATATCTACGTAAAATTGGCGGTGGTTTTGAAAATGTATCCAAATTTTGATGGATTCGTTTTGTTTTGAAAACAACCCCAGACATAAAAAGTTAACGTTTCGTCACGAAACCATAACTGTTTATTAAATTCAGTTTTCAAATTCAAATGGACTGCAATAAAAAAAAATACAATACTGACATATATATATATATATATATATATATATATATATATATATATATATATATATATATATATATATATATATATATATATATGTATGTATATATATATACAGGGTGATTCATTAATATGTGTAAATATTTTAACAGGAAAATGTTGAGCTCAAAATATGAAGATCTAATCCAATTTGCTCATACAAAATATTTCTCCTTACTGATTTACAGGGTGTTTTATTTAGATTATTGAAAATGAAATTTGTTCATTACTCGAATGCTGCTTGATATTTCTTTATGATATTTAGCAGTAAGTTGAAGTAGTTTGGGACACATCAACTTATAGTAAAGAAGACTTTCTCGCTGTCACCAGTGGCGTACGGCAGGGGCACGGGAAGAGTTCTTGTTTCCTAAATTCTACGCCACTGGAAGAATTGTCGTTTTAGTTATAATTTTTTCGATTCTCCCAATATTTTCTCTGTAAATAAGGCACTCTTGTTTCGTAACGCCAGAGCCACTATTTTTCGAGATATTTAACGTTGAACATATGGCTGCACAATTCTTTTTAATTTTTAAGTACGAGTCTGTCGGTGTTTTTTTTGTCATACGATTGCATGTTTTACGTAAAATAAAACATTATTAAGTATTTTTTTCAATTTATAATAATATTAAAAATAACAATTCAAAACAGAACAACTACAAAAATATCCCAAACGATAAATATTTGCCAGGAACTATGGCAGCCAAATTGGTGAATTCCGCTAAATTTGATTGCGAATCAGCCAACATATTTTTTAAAAGTTAAAAAGATCGTTTAGCGAAAGAATGGATTATCTCATTGAGCGTCTAACGGAGATCACATTTGAACATTTGTTGTAAATTGTTTTTAAGTTTTGTTCATAAATTTGATATTCTTCCAAAAATTGTAAAGAAGATCTTTGATAATTAATTATTTTATTTTGACTTTCTTATGTAGCGCTGGATATTTTTGTAGTTGTTCTGTTTTAATTGTTTGTTAATATTATTATAAATTGAAACAAAATACCTAATTATGATTATTTCAAGTAATACATACAATCGTATGACAAAAAACACCGACATGACTCTTACATAAAATACAAAGAATTGTGCAGCCATATGTTTCAACGTTAAATATCTCGAAAAAATAGTGGCTCTGGCGTCACGAAACAAGTGTGCCTTATTTACAGAGAAAATATTGGAGAATCGAAAAATTATACTAAAACGACAATTCTTCCAGTGGCGTAGAATTTAGGAAAACAAGAACTCTTTCCCGTGCCCCTGCCGTACGCCACTGGTGACAGCGAGAAAGTCTTCTTTACTATAAGTTGATGTGTCCCAAACTACTTCAACTTACTGCCAAATATCATAAAGAAATATCACAGCAGCATTTCGAGTAATGTACAAATTTCATTTTCAATAATCTAAATAAAACACCCCTGTAAATCAGTAAGGAGAAATATTTTGTAAAAGCAATTGGGTTAGGATCTTCATATTTTGAGCTCAACCATTTTCCTTGCTTAAAATATTTACACATACTAATGGAATCACCCTGTAGTATATATATATATATATATAATATATATATATATATATATATATATGTAGTATACTATATAATCTCTTTGCATATATTATTAGCAATAACAGGCTTGTTGATCTTAAAAAACTCGATTTTATTAAAAAAGTTGACGTTTCGCCACGAACGATTCGGTGGCTTCATCCCAAAACTTTTGAAAAAAAATTGAAATTTTCTTTGACATTTTAATTGATTTGAAAAAATTTGAATAGAAAACATACGTTATGTTTCATTAAAATTTTTTTCGGCTGTGGCCGTTTCTTTGTTATTTTATTACGTGCTATGTTCAGTCCAATATTAACATTCAAATTTGTTATTATTAGATGGTAAGGGAAACCACAGAAACCTTTATCCACGTAATGTTCGAAATAGGTTCAAATTATTTTGATTTTGAAGAGTCAAAGAATAATAATAATAGGGTACTATTTATCTTTTTTTCAAAAATTTCTCATTGCGGCTGTGGCCGTCTTCAGTTAGGTCTGTTGATATTAGATGGGAAGGGAACCACAGAAACCTTCACCCACGTAATGTACAAAATAGGTTTAAAATATTTGATTGTTGTCTTTGAAAAGACATTACTTGTGATTTTGGAGATCACATGTTCTAAACTATACTTTCTTTCTAGAAAAATTGAAAATTCTAGATGTTTAGATTTTGTCTAAGAAGATGAGTTGTTGTGGTTACAGTTTGTTTGTTGAATTATTTTGTTTTGATTTATATTGTTTCTTAGAAAAATTAAAGAATTAAATCTGCGTATATTGAACTCAAATATTTGATATATGTTCTATCATTTACGACATCATTTAAATTTTTTTGAATATGTAACATTTCTAAAATTTCTCTGCGTTTTTGATCTTTTTCTATTTCTAAAATTTTTGTGCTATTAAAGTTGAAAGTATGATTCTCATTGTTTTTATGTTTTATTAGTGCTGTGGTTTGTGTTTTTGTATATTTGTGTGCTTTTGACTTTTAAATCTTCTTCCTAATTTTGGAAAAAAGTTTGGTTCCTATTATTATGATTTATTTTTTTACAAAATTTATTACAGGGTATACTATAAACCACATGAGATTTTTGCAGAAGAGGTGTTTTACTCTTCAATTTAGAATATATTTGTTTAATTTGATTTTGTGCGGTGTGGGCTACTTTAATATCGTGTGGATTTAAAATTTGTGAAAGTTTATTACTTAAATGAGGAATATATGGAAGGGGAATATATTTTTTGTTGAAAAAACAATGAAATTATCACAAAATTTTTTCACAAAGAACATTGAACTACAACAGTACACATCATTTGTCATAAAAAAAGAGTTTAATAATCGGATATATAGACAAAGCACTTAAACTTACTTCACCTACACACACACATGAAACATTACAAGATGTCCATAAATTACTCATAAAAAACGATTACCCAATAAAACTTATACAGAAAATCACTAAAAATAGAATTCATAAAATGTACAACACATTAGAAACTTCAAAAAAAGAAAATATTAACAAAAAATATATTCCTCTTCCATATATTCCTCATTTAATTAATAAACTTTCACAAATTTTAAATCCACACGATATTAAAGTAGCCCACACCGCACAAAATCAAATTAAACAAATATATTCTAAATTAAAAAGTAAAACACCTCTTCTGCAAAAATCTCATGTGGTTTATAGTATACCCTGTAATAATTGTAATAACTCATATATAGGACAAACTTTTCAAAATTTAGAAGAAATATTAAAAGCACACAAATATACCAGAACACAAACCACAGCACTAATAAAACATAAAAACAATGAGAATCATACTTTCAACTTTAATAGCACAAAATTTTTAGAAATAGAAAAAGATCAAAAACGCAGAGAAATTTTAGAAATGTTACATATTCAAAAAAATTTAAATGAAGTCGTAAATGATAGAAGAGATATCAAACATTTGAGTTCAATATACGCAGATTTAATTCTTCAATTTTTCTGAAAAACAATATAAATCAAAACAAAATAATTCAACAAACAAACTGTAACCACAACAACTCATCTTCTTAGACAAAATCTAAACATCTAGAATTTTCAATTTTTTCTAGAAAGAAAGATAGTATAGAACATTGATCTCCAAAATCACAAGTAATGTCTTTTCAAAGACAACAATCAAAATATTTAAAACCTATTTTGTACATTACGTGGGTGAAGGGTTTTCTGTGGTTCCCTTCCCATCTAATATCAACAGACCTGTCTGTGATATTGGACTAAATAGCACGTTAATTAATAACGAAGACGGCCACAGCCGCAATGAGAAATTTTTGAAAAAAAGATAAATAGTACCCTATTATTATTATTCTTTGACTCTTCAAAATCAAAATAATTTAACCTATTTCGAACATTACGTGGGTAAAAGTTTCTGTGGTTTCCCTTACCATCTAAGTATAACAAATTTGAATGTTAATATTGGACTGAATAGCACGTAATAAATAACGGCAAAAAATTTTAATGAAACATAGTATGTTTCTATTAAAATTTTTTCAAATCAATAAATGTCAAAGAAATTTCAATTTTTTTCAAAATTTTGATTAAAGCCACGAATTCGTGGCGAACGTCAACTTTTTAATAAAATCGAGTTTTTTAAGATTCAACAAGCCTGTTTTGCTGTAATTACAAGAGATTAGAAATAGTTCACAGGCAACAATAATTCGAATAAATAATTGTATATATATATATAATATATATATATATATATATATAATATTATAATATATATATATATATATATATTTATTCGAATTAATTGTTGCCTGTGAAAAAACTATTTTCTAATCTCCTTGATTTAATTATTAGCAATAAACAGGCTTGTTGAATCTTAAAAAAAACTCGGATTTTATTAAAAGTTTGACGTTTCGCCACGATATAACATTCGTGGCTTTATCAAAAGTTTTGAAAAAATTGAAATTTCTTTGACATTTATTGATTTGAAAAATTTGAGATAGAAAACATACTATGTTTCCATTAAAATATTTAATTATATTATATATATATATATATATATATATATATATATATATATATATATATATATATATATATATATATATATATATATATATATCTATATATAAATATAGGCTTGCCATATTTTTGATGAGTGGAACCGGGACACATTAATATGAGATGGCCTTACCGGAGGAGGTATTCCAAACCCCCCAGAAGAGCGGGGTCCTCCCCTGGAAAGTTTTGGAAAAATTAGTAGCAAAAACGTTTTAAGACTTTTTTAATCCTCGCAAGTGACGAAAAGAAGAATTTTGAACTAGATTATTAGTTCTACACACCCTTCAAATATAAAAATGAAATTTCTGCTTCTCAAAAATATATACTTTTGCCTTTTTAAGGATAATGTTTTCTGATCTATCTAGAAAGAAGTGTTAACAAGATAAAATCCAGAATACTTCATAAAATTGTTTAATTGAACAATTACTAAGACTTATTAAGTTTATTTTTTTATAAAACTTTTTGTCTAACTTCAAAAACAGAAACAATTATAGAAAATTTTTGTTAAGCTTAAGAAAAAATAAAAATTAATAAGTTGACAATGTTAATCTGTGCTTTCAGACAAAGCGCTCACGTCTCTTTGCTCGATGCAGTGATAATGTACACCTTTCCTTTAGGTAGCACTCGCCCTTCTCATAAGCCTATTGTTATAATTAAACTACTTAAAGCATTATTCATAACTTTTTACATCGTATATCCGTTTTCCGGGACATCGATCAAACCGGGCGGGACACCGCGACAAAACCAAAATACCGGGACTGTCCCGGCCAAACCGGGACATATGGCAAGCCTATATATATATATATATATATATATATATATATACATATATATATATATATATACATATATATATATGGTATATATATAATTATCATATATATATATATATATATATATATATATATATATATTATATATATATACATACCTATATGAGTGTGTAAACAGCTTGGTTCTCAGAAATCTTGACTTTCCATTTAATCTCTACTCGCGAAGCACTTTGTAGAAGTTAGGAAGGGTAAGAAATACGTCGAGTTGGTGGTCTCAATCTGCCTTCTCAATGAACCGATAATCTTCTGCTAGATAACTCGAACAGCATACTCTAGTCAACTATTACTGAAGAATTGGAAAATGTAATGGTGGTGGTCAGTTGACTTGAGTTGGTTGAGGCTTTAGAGTCAACCTGGAGAAGCTAGTTGGTCTTTGGAGTATGCAAATCGATACCATGTTCTTTATAATTTTTTCTTACTCTTCTTAAGTTCTGAAGATGGCTTCGCAAAAGAAGAGGCAGCATTGTGGTTTCAGAACTCCTTCGCGCGGTTCATCCTGACATTCATCAAATCGAATCAAATCAAATTTATTCAATAAAAAGGACCAGACTGGTATGAAAACACGTCAACAAAAAAAAATTAAATACATCAAACAATATGAATTGGCTATCAAATACACAAGGTATCTTCTTCTTCATGTGCCTTACCCGGTATCGGGGTGTAGGCAACCTCTCTACAACTATTCGTGTTGTGCATGATACTGTGATACACGAATAGAAGGGACCTACAGTTTTACGACGGTTTCGAACTTTTTTAGATAGAGGTTTTACAAGGCAGAATACTTCTCGGTGGTTTGCCATTGCCTTCCGACAGGTGGCTCTGCATTAATTAATACACAAGGTATAAAATCATAAAATTCACAATAGAGTTGTAAGCTACATTATGCTAAATGTGAAATATTCTTCCAAAGTATAGAACAAACCGCCCCTTAGAAGTTTTAACAGCGATTTTTTGAATTTGAACTAGTTAATTTGATCTTTTATGTCCTGGGGAATATTAATATATATTCGTATTCCGGTGCTGAGATGACAGTTCTGAGTTAACTAGGCATTTTTTGTTGCTTTTTGACAATAAATTATCAATCATAAAATATTAATTATTTGTCGCTATGAATTTAACTATTTTAATTCTTGCTTAGTTTGACACGGATGTTAAAACAATTTGGTATTGAAAGTGATGATAAGCAGCCTTTCATTAATTATAAATGAGAAACAGTATAGGTACTTTATTTTTCAAAATTATTTTAATTTGAATTTTTGCGACTGCCGTTTCGTTTTACTACTATAAGTACTTTTGTTACTTTTAATACTACATTAACACTATACCAAAAAAATATTTTGGGAGTATAATGATAATGTACTTTTCTGAAATGTTCACAGTGATTTCTAAGTGCGAAGATAGACAAATGTTCGAAAACCTCATACTTTGTATGCTGATTTCATTTCAATATATAATATGTTACTGAGAGTTATATTTTTATCTTCAGTTCTATTATAACATACATATGTTGTGATGATATTAGCACTCATCACGTTCATATCAGAATGAGATCTAAAATATCAACTACAGTTTTGATCCGATAATTGTATTCAGATCATATGCATTAACCCTCACCCCACCCATAACGTGGATGTTCGCTGAAAGCACTACTTACTGGTTAAAAGAGCGTATGTCACAACACAGTGGTCGCGAGGAGGGTGGATGATAGTGTTCCATATTGCGTCGGCATAGAAAGTACAAAGGGATTTTACCGTTTCAGATTTAGAGTACATTAAGGCGATTATAGATACTGCTATCAAGTGATAAATACCTCTGATATAGATCTGACAAATATTGCGACAGACGTATAAAGATTCCTAAAGGAAACTCAGAGTGTTACAGAGATAGGAATAAATCTGGATTAAAATCTAATGTACAATATATGTTGGCTGACCTCAATATAATAGTTTGAATTTTTTATAAGTATGTATTAGTTTTCATTTTGAATAAGTTCTGTCAGAAAATAAGTGCTTGCTACTACAAATCCGAGAAGGGTTCTTATTAACTGAGGCCTAAAGGTATCCGCACAACGCGCCTGGATGGTAGATGGTAGCCTTGCTGGTAGCCTGGCAAGCATTATCTTCGTAGTTTCTTACGGGGTACCGTACGTGCGCGCAGGCCGGTCGATTGTATGCTAGCAGGCTATATCGCTGGTCGCTGGAAGAACAACATTTTACATTCTACCAGCTACCAGCGACCATCGGGCGGAATGGATGTGGAAAAATTGATATGTCTTGTTCAGAAGTAGAAATTTTAGAATATTTTCGTATTCAGAAATGAAATACTAAATATTGGACGGATTTGTCCGTTAGGTACTTTGTGATAATACATTTTTTAAATTAAAATGAGAAACACTTTACTTCGTTTTTTATATCATTTATTTTTATTAAATTGTTTGCGACAGCAGTTTCGTAGTACTAATTACTACATTTTCAAGCGAATGAACATTTTTGCATTGTACAGTGTCGGTAATAGTAGGCATACAAAGGAAGGAGTTCAAAGATTAGGTATAATTGCTGGGAATTTCGAATTTTAATCTATACAAATGAAGGGATTGCTAAGAACATAAACTTTTTCAGCTTTCTGTTTTGAGAACCACTTTGTAGCATTATTTTCTAATAAATAGAAATCATCACTGTCACTACTTGAATCATCAATTTTAACTACATATCTGCACACTTCACGGGTTGATTTCCGTATGACCAGCTACCATCTACCGGCGCGACGTGCGAGTATCTAGCGGTTTTTAACTCTACCATCCAGGCTACCGGCGACCATCGAGGCGCGTTGTGCGGATACCCTTAGGGTATCAGTAGAAAGCTGAAAAAGTTTATGTTCTTAGCAAGCCCTTCATTTGTATAGATTAAAATTCGGAATTCCCAGCAGTTATAATTTTTCACCTCCTTCCTTTGTATGCCTCCTAATACCGACAGTGTACAATGCAAAAATGTGCATTCGCTTGCAAATGTAGTAGTACTACGAAACTGCTGTCGCAAACAATTTAATAAAAATAGTGATATAAAAAACAAAGTAAAGTATTTCTCATTTATATTTAAAAAATGTATTATCACAAAGTACCTAACGGACAAATCCATCCAATATTTAGTATTTCATTTCTGAATACGGAAATATTCTAAAATTTTTACTTCTGAACAAGACATATCAATGTTTCGACATCCATTCCGTACGCTGGTCGCTGGTAGCTCGTAGAATGTAAATTGTTGTTCTTCCATCGACCAGCGACATAGCCCGCTAGCATACAATCGACCGGACCTGCGCGCACGTACGGTACCCCGTAAGAAACTTCGAAGATAATGCTTGCAGCCAGACGACGAGCTATGCTACCATCTAACATCCAGGCGCGTTGTGCGGATACCCTAAGCTACTTGAAGATTCCTTAGGAGTGTGATGGACCAGAAGTTTTGTCGATCAGGTCTGGCATGCTAGTCTGATTCGGAAGCTTCAGGATATCCAAATCCCCCTCCATCTTATTAAACTTCTAGTTTCTTATCTTTCCGACCGCAGCATCAGAATAAAAGTGCAAAAATCCTTTTCCGGACCATTTATTCTACGAGCGGGAATTCCGCAAGGATCGATTCTCGCTTCCCTCCTTTACCTTATTTTTACATATGATATCCCCCATCCTTTAAATATAGATACACAGATTTTGCTTTTTGCAGATGACACGGCGATATGGACCACGGCGAGTATGTCGACACTATGCAACCGCATAGCGCAGGGCCACCTAGACCGGATCAGTACATGGGCGAACAAATGGAGAATAACACCTAACCCAAGTAAAACACAAACAATACTTTTTCATCACCCAAATTACACACAAACACGTAAATTCAACAAAAACAACGTCCGATTAAGGTTATGGTGTGAAAACCTCGTACTGCAGGAGGACATTATTTACTTGGGAGTTAAATTCAATCAACACAACAATTGGAAATCCGATCTTCAAAACACTCTCAAAAAAGTCCGAAATAGATCTAACATTATTCTATATGCTCTAAGAGGCAGAATTCGAGGATGTAATCCTCAAACTCTGTTACACACGTACAAAACGTTCATAAGACTAGTAGTAGCATATAGCTCGTTACTCTATTCGACTTTACCTCACAGATACGTCCGACAGTTGGAGAGTTGCGAAAGAGCAATCTGCCGTAGTATTTTCCGTCTAGACACACATTATCCGTTCACACTTAGTACACGAACACGTAAAAATTCCCCTCATTTTCGAACACCTCCAAAATCTCCAAGCTCGATACGCCCAACGTACATTGCACGGTCCTAACATCGAAGCCCGAGCGACGCTCATGACGCCGTGGCAAAGTCGACGAAGAGTCCTCTGCAGAAGGCCGAAGAAAAGGTTTCCTTTCCCTCCTGCCAGAATCCTTCAAGTGCTTCAGGATCCCCCTGACGAAGTCCTCGACCACCTAGAGGACATACCACTCCGAATCCGGACATACCACCGATTGCGGTTCGGTTATTGCGCGAAACGTCAGCAAAATGTATCTATTGTCAAACCATTTTTTATAAATTATATATAATAAAGTTTAGATTATTCAGTACATTGCGCGGGTAAAGATTTTCTGTGGTTTCCCTTACCATCTAATGTCAGTTGAAATATATTGACATTGGACCGAATGGCATGCAATTAGCAAAAAAGTCGGCCGCAGCCGCATTCCCTCCACAGATAGGAAAATTAGGTTTTTTTATTAAAATTGTAAATGTTAGAAAATTTATTAAGTAAAGCCAGGGTTGAAGAAGGTTGCAAAACCTTATAACTTCCCAAAATAAATTATTCAGCTAGAAAACAAAAATGTACCCTATCCCCCAGAAAGATTAATAAACGTATTTTGATTGATTGATTGATTGAGTGATGGGCCATGATGTTTTAAACTACTCAACGGATTTTAAGTATTATTCAGCATTAGATAGAGTGATTCAAGAGGAAAGTTTTTATATGTATAATACATAGTACAGAAAACCCAAAAAATATATTTTTGAGCGCTTAAATCGTGTAGAAAAATGAACATACAACATTGTATATTACTGGTTGCCGATATCTTGCAATATCACTTAAGATGTTGGGGGATAAACATGGGCCATCAATATATTCTCAGATCATTTCTGGAGAATTACACAATTTTGAATGAATTGCAACCAACTGTTGGTAACGTAGAGCAAAATGTAAATAACGAGTATCAATTCAGATTAAATAGATATCTTGGAAGATATCAGAGATTCTAAAACCGTAGGCATAGCGGCTGGCGGGCCGTACGTTTCGTCGCGGATGGCAGCGGACGGCAGGCGCGGTGCGTGCCAGTGCCGTGTGCCTATATAGCACGCCATAGCGGTGTTCTCCTACCAAGCTAGTTAGTCCAGTACGTTAGGTACGCTAACTAGTATTTGGGAGGTCTCGGGTTCAAACCCCGGGGCCGACAGGTCTGCCATGAGTTTTTTCAGAGGTTTCCTCATGGTAATATAAGTCACTGCTTGCAAACTTACAAGGCGAATGCTGGGCCAGTATTAATCATCTGAACCCTACCCACACTTCCTATGTTCCATAAATATCCTGTCTCACCTATCCTTAATGCACTTGTACGTACAAGTGTATCTTCTGATCTGGCTGAAGCAGTTAATCCCAAACTCAAGCTGTCCGCCTCCCTGACACATACTTCAGGGAGGAATGAAATACGTGTGTTTCCTTTTTCCGGTGTTCTCCAGTCAGTGAAATAAAACTATTCGTGCGAACCGGGGCAGTTCGCTAGTATTATACAAATTTGAAAACTGATAACCTGGAACAACCATCGGTAAACAAGGTGTCTCATTTGAAACATGCTTGACTATAAAATAAATGGAAAGAACATTGCTTTTCTTAACAAACATTTCGCCATTCCACTCACATATGCGAATATGAATATTAAAAAATAGCCACACTTCATTAATATTGTACGTTTCCCTAGCTCTTATTTGTGGTTCATTTTGTGGAGAGCATGTTGCAACATGTTGCCGGAATATTCACCTGCTTTTGAATTCTGCACGTGAGTGACATTCGACGGAACATATGAGAATGAAAATGAGAATTACTCGGCTAACCGAGGGAAGGAAATGTACTCCGCACAAAGAGATAAAGAAGCAACAGGGAAAGCGAGTAAAACAACGACAGTAGCGCAGACAGAAATTTAACGTCTGGCCTTCTAGAGAAATTTGTATTGAAATAATTATTATCATTATTTTTTTGAATGAATGTCACAAGAATATTCATTTGTTTGAGAAAATGAGAGGTTGTCATTGTGACAACCTCTCATTTTATAAGTTGTTTATTATAAGAGAATATGTTTGATGTCATAACTGTATATATATATATATACAGGGTGTCCCATGACGTTTTGACAGTCCAATTTCTCGAAAACTGTTCACATGACATTTATGAAATTTGGCAAATATAAACAGTCAAAACTGATGTTTATATTTATTATAAAATGACTTCCGTTTTTCCTGTCATTTCGGGTCACGTGGCCCAAACATATTTTTTTGAAATGGGACAACCGGTATTATTATACCGGTTGTCCCAAAAATTGTGATATTTCACAATTTTTGATATATAATTCAAAAACAAATTCAAAGGTACCACAATTGTCATCATTGTATTGTGCAGTAATGATTATAGGGACAATTAAATTAACATATGTATAAATTATTTTATTAAAAAACGTAACATAGACAATTAAAAAGAACAAGTAATTAAAAAATTTAAAGAAAATGTTCGAATTGATGACCATGTACATTCACACAATGTTCAAACCTTGTTAAAAGATTTCTTGTAAGTGCTGGTGTAATCATTTCGGGTGTTACGGTCCGACAAGCCTGTCTTATTCTATCCTTTAAATCATCTAAATCAATCGGGGGTGTGACATAAACTCGACTTTTTAAGTAACCCCAGAGAGAAAAATCTAAGGGTATAATATCCGGAGAACGGGGTGGCCACAGAATCGCACCATTTCGACCAATCCATTTTTGAGGAAATGCGTTATCAAGATATTCCGTAACTGGCCCAAAAAAGTGAGGAGATGTTCCATCTTGCTGCCACCACATTGTTTGCCTTTCATTAAAGGGAATTTCTTCGAGTAATTCTGGTAGAATATTTTGAAGAAAATCTAAGTATCTTTGCCCCGTTAATGCTCCTTCATAAAAATAGGGACCAATCAAACGACCGTTAAATAAACCGCACCAAACATTGATTCCTCATATAGTTTGAAAATTGGTTTCGCGCATCCACTTTGGATTCTCCTGCGACCAATAATGACAATTATGGCGGTTAACAATACCATTTTTATGAAATCTACTTTCACCACTCCATAATATTTATTCTAAAATAGAGGGGTTCTCATTACTTCGTACTAAAATTTCAGCAATAAAATTGATTCTCCTTTCAGGATCTGCAGGAACTAATCCTTGTGTTAAATGTATTTTATAAGGATGGTATTTGTGATTTTTTAATACTCTTTGTATAGAACGTCTACTTATTTGTAATTCTTGTTCAAGAAATCGTATTGAAGTGTGTGGATTTACCTGAAGATAAGCCAAAATATTTATCGCATTGTCATCTGTCTGAGCGGTCTTTTGACGAGGAACTTGATTTTTACCACTTGGAAAAGAACCAGTTCTCAGCTTTCGTTCGACATAGACAAAAGTATTTTTGCTTGGAGTTATTCTATGAGGAAAACGATTTCTGTACAAACCTTGAGCATGAGTTTTGTTTTTTCCACATTCTCCATAAATAAGTAGCATGTCAACATATTCATCGTAAGTGAAAATTGAAGGCATTATTTACTTATTATTACAGTGTCTTCACAAGATTATGACTAATAATTAATGACAGTTCTTGAATAAACTTCACCTAACAATAATGAATGACAACCTATGTTGTTCCTACTATAGTTATTTGTTTCACAGACACCTAAATTATTTAGTGCCAAATATTGCTTCAATAAATTTAGTAAAACTAAAAAGCCCTTATTATCATTACTACACATTACAATGATGACAAGTGTGGTACCGTTGAATTTGTTTTTGAATGATATATCAAAAGTTGTAATACTATACCGGTTGTCCCATTTAAAAAAATTATGTTTGGGTCACGTGACCCGAAATGACAGAAAAAACGGAAGTCATTTTATAATAAATATAAACATCAGTTTTGACTGTTTATATCTGCCAAATTTCATAAATGTCATATGAACAGTTTTCGAGAAATTGGACTGTCAAAACGTCGTGAGACACCCTGTATATATATATATATATATATATATTTATATATTTAATTCTAGTTTGGAGATGAGAGTGTATCGACTACTTTTATAGGGAGAATTTAAGTAAAACTCATCATTCTTTGCCAAGCTTTCGAAATTTATTTAATTCTTCATCAGGACTTATGTAGGTAAATCATTAAGAGACTGCATCAAAATAAAATAATTCATTTTGTATTTCCAGAAGCCCTGATGAAGAATTGAATAAAGAAAGAAAGCTTGGCGAAGAATGAAGAGTTTCACTTAAATTCTCCCTATAAAAGTAATCAATACACCCTTATTTCCAAATTGAAATTGCATATATATATATATATATATATAAATATATATATATATATATATATATATATATATATATATAATATATATATAATCTATATAT